>VZSE01002018.1:336991-425461 GCA_013398275.1 Promerops cafer | reverse complement strand
AAAACCAAGGTTTTTTACCTTTTTTTTTAAAAACTTTTTTTTTTTTTTTTTTTTTTTTTTTTTTTTTTTTTTTTTTTTTTGTCACAAGGTGGTGTTCTTTCATAGATATGACAGTATGTGGTTCCATTGTAACTGTATTTCAGTGGTTTTCAAATTAGTAAAAATTCTACTATATTTGGGGCCAGGGATAGGATCTGGAAATCATTAGTTCTCCCCTTCTTGCTATTGCCTATTCACTATAAAATAAAATTAATCTACAATCAGAGCAACACTTCACAGTTCTGGTTAAGGTACCACATTGCTCCCATTTCCATAGATCACCAGCGTAAAGGGCAAAGGCTTTGGGAAGGACTGACTGAAGCACTTCCGTGACTGAGACCGGGCAACACCTTCAATTCAGTAACATTAGTCAACTCAAAAGCATACAGCTGCATTCCAGAGTGACAGCCTTCTGTCTGTCTTACATTGGAGCACACAAAAAGAAAAAAAAAGCATTCAAGTAAGAGAAAGTGGACATTTATATAAATACACACGATTTCAATGCTCATGATACTCATTACAGCACCTGCAAGTGAGAAAATGTAGGAGAGGTTTGCAGTGATATTTCAATACAATCAGAAATCCACTGGATTCAGCTTTTTCATTGTCTGCTTTGATTATCACAGGGTGATTTTGCTCAAAGTCTAGTGCTAGATAATAGTCTTTGATTTCTTAAAGAACAAAGTTGCTGTTACTAGTACCATTGGGAGGAAATGTTAAGACCGTGGATTGCTTTCTGCTTAACTTCTGCTACTGGAATGAAACTCCACACTCCTGAGAATACAAAAAAACCTGAAATGACTGTCCATTTCTCTGAACATACCTTCATTTTTCTTAATGTGGCCTGAGGCAGATGATAAAATGACAGACTGGCACAGTGTCATGCCTGGAAGGGAACTGTGTGGATGCCTCAGTTGTTCATTGGATAGTTTTAGACTTTGAGAAAGAGACAGAGAGAGAGAGAGAGAGCACCAGTTTCTGAACTGTCTCTGCAATAGCTATCCAACATCTCCTCACCATTTCTTTCCGTGTTAAATAGGAGCTCACTACTCAACCTTGATGGCTCAGTTATAAGTCAGGGAACTATGGTTCAGAAACCTATTCTTCCACAAAAAATAAAAGACCAGCTTTAGCTTACTTGGGAGATAAATATCTCTGCTGAAATTTCACACTGCTGAAAGTCACCTAACCAGGCCATACACTCTCTCAACTGGAAAAGAAGTTCCCACTTCAGAATCCTCCCAGGAATAGCAATCACTTCTTTTCAAAAGCTTAAAGTGCATTCATGTGACAAAAAATTAAAACAAACAAAAACATCCATCACCAATAAAAAATCCAAACAAGCAAACCAAACCAAAACCAAAACAGTCCTGCTAAGCCAGAAATGTTGAAATTGCAGTTAATGGAGACTGCCTTTCTTCAGAGGGCAAAATCTGTCAGGCCCTGAATGCCAGCTGAGTAGTTACAGTCCTTTTCAATCATCACAGTGTCAACAACTACCTTCATTCCTGAGATCAGTTACAGGGTTTGTGGGGTTTGGGGGATTTTGGGGTTTTTCTTCTGTTCTCTATCAAATCATAAATCAGAACTTCAGTCATTCTTTGCTATGAGAGCCTTGCAATTTTGTGAAAACAGGGGTGGGGGGGGAAGATTATACTCTATGTAACAGTCTGGAAGAGGGCTTACTGATCACTTCGTCGTAAATGGATGAAATCCCATTGCAGGCTTCTTTTGATGATTTGCATCACACAGCTCAACAAGCCCACCAGCTCGGTGCAAATATCAGTGCAATTGCAGAGACGCTTGTAAGTAGGAGAGAAAAAATTGCATTTTTTTATCATAGCACAGATGCCACGAACTGCTCACAAAATCCTCACCAGCAGAGTTCTCCAAGGCTGACGAACGTGTGTGGCATGATGGGGAGTCATGGAACAGCTGTAGAAGACAACTGTCATAGCAAAATGGCCACTTCACATATTGTGGAGTGAAAATAGAGGCTTCTTAGACATCATAGACCTCCTCATCCACGGCAGGACCGACCTCTCCACAAAGCTGGCGGAAGGTGTTGCGCCTCAGTATCTCCCAGCCGCGGTGAGAACTAGTTCTGGATGTGCTCCGTGACAGTGACAGTGACAGAGCAGACAGTTCCTTCTTGCACAAGGTGTCCCCGTTGGTTTCCAGCTTTTCTGAACCTTTGTCATAGTTATCCCTATCCTGAGCCTTAAATGCCTCTGTGTACCGCATCATCTTGTGCTTGTTGGGATCAACCCTGTCTTCAATTCTGGAAGAGGATTAGAAAATATAAACTGAATGAAGCAGAAGAGTGCTGGTTTATCAACAAAACCCCTCCAAAAAATGAGCCTACTGACACAGGCATTCCAGAAAAATCTGCACAGGAAACTGATTATAGGCAGGATGCTAGGGGCTGCTAACAGTTATCTTGCAGACCTTCATCCTCATCATTGACTTCACTACCTTTGTCTGTCTGTGGTTTCTTGTCCTTTAACTCATTTCCCAGTCATGATTTGCCCTTTCCATTTTGGCAGCTGTAAGCAATTGGCAGACCTTGTATATATGCATATATTCATTTATTTTCTCTGTTCTTGACTTTCCTCCTCTGATACTCTATGGTTGCTAGCCTCAAGATGTCACTCATCTCTTGCTGAACTTTTATTTAACTGCTCCACTTCCACGAATCCTCTACATTACTTATAGATTGTCTTCTGAATTACTATCCCACACATATATAATGAACACCCATGTGATTTGACAGAACTAAATCACAGCACTCTTTTCTCACAGCATCCAGTGAATAATTGGTGTTCCCAATCATTCCCAGTGAATTACTGGGACATTGCTCTTGCAATATATTTTTAAATTCCATGCCTTGGACTGAAAACGTTGCATATTGGCACCACTTTAGGTCTGCTTGTTCTGCCCAGTTAATCTGAAAACCCACAAGGCTCAGTTTGTCTGCAAAACCTGCAGAAAGTCCTGTGCAGGGCCAGGAGTTGGACTTCGATGATCCTTGTGGGTCCCTTCCAACTCAGGATATTCTATGAGTCTATGATTCTATGATTCATACAGCCACCACTCCCCCTTCTGGCTTTATCAACAAAAGATGGCACAGTAAGAAAAGGCAAATGCCCAAAAGTTAATTCTTTCATCAATTATGCCAGTTAATTCTGGCATAAGTATTAATTAAAATCAGAAATAACAAGGAATTTAGTGTTATCTAGACTACAGACAGTTTTTTAGTTCGGTGCCTAAACTGAAATCCTGGACCTGTGCCTTTGCAACCTGATGCAGTCATTGCAAAGTATAACATATTTACTAGGTTCACTCAAGAAAGAAATTTTGAATTTCATTATTCCTGTTCTGATTTTGAGTCATTCACAAGGCAGCTCATTGCTACTGAATGCCTGCTTGACTGATTCTGCCTCTGGCATTTCATGTATCCAAGGGACAGCGAGAGCCAACCAAGCACAGCAGTAAAATTCAGCGATACTCATTATAAGAAGTTTGAAAGAAAAATTCAGGTCTTACAACCCATGCAGTTTCTGGGGTCTGTCCAATGTGACTACTGGATGAGAAGGCATCAGCTGATTTCACAAGGAAATGCACAGCAGAGCTTTCTGAGGGAGATAGTGCTTGTCTATCAGTCACAGACAGAAAACAGATTGGGGTCTGTATTCTGCAAGGGCAGCACTTCAAACACTCCCAAGACCACTGGAAAGGCTCTTTATTAACATGCATACACTGGGCTCTTCTTGTTGGATCCTCACGTGCGCACACTCCAAGAGAACTCACCTGAGATACCATCGGTCCCCCAGCCCAAACTCCCGCCCACAGATTCCCGAGCGAGGCCAGAGGCACCGGGGCAGTTTCCGCTCCAACATGACAGTAGTAGCAACAACCTTTGGAACGAGAAGAAAGAAAATACTCAGATGAATTAGGAAAAAAAATCAGACTCTCTTTCAAAAATATTAGTTTCATGAGCACCAACCCATACTGTACTTCATTACAGCTCCTTAAGGAGAAAAATATTACAGAGGCTATACTTCATTTCAGATAAGGCAGTCGCTAATTTAGGTCTAACTGTGACATGTTTTGAAGAAGTAATGGTGGTCTTAAAACACTGTTCCATTTCCTTTTATACCTCATGATTAGGGTAATTAATTGCAAGCTAGAGAAGAGGACAGTATCTATACTCACTTTAATTGTCATCAGAACTTGCCACTGTGGCCACATGACTACATTTAACCATTTGTCTCACTGCTTTCTCACAGAAAAGCATAGGAAATGGATTTCCTGTTGATTAGCTATAGAACTGGTTTAATTTCTTTGCCTCTTGACCAAGACAGTCAGGCCAACTCCTTTTAGTAGATCAAACGACATTTCTGACCTTCCTGTAATCATTACCTAGTGTTCTATCCCCCTTCATTCAATCCCTGTAATTATAATTTAACTCTCAGTTACACAGCAATGTGATTTGCAAAAAAAAAAGATGCAACTTCAATTCTATTTAACAAGAGATTCCATGCGCAGGGAACGACCATCTAGGGAGACACGGCATGGACAAGAAAGGCTGATGGGCTTCTAGCTGCTGTTTGAAATAAGGTAGGAATGCCCACCTTAACTAGATTACCTGGGCTCTCCAGAGCTCATCCTGCTCGTGGGCCACTCTCCAGTGGGTGTCACCCATCATGGCAATTAACAAGTTGAGCATAAGGAGGGTGGCAATGATGGCGAAAGCAAAGTACACCACACTGTACATAAAGGGCAGGTCCACATCGTAGTTGGCAGGGCCATCAATGATAGTGAGGAACAGCTCAAAAGTGGTGAACAAGGACATGGGATAGTTGTAGAACTGCCCAAGGTTTTCAGGGTTCTCTGTCTGGAAGATGATGTAAAAAGCTGGAAGAGGGAAATTAGGGAGAAAAAAAGAGAGAGTTTAACAGCAGGAATCACATTCCGGGAGGAATAACAGAATCCTATAAGAGATTCTGACCCAAAAAATGGTCTGGGCAGGACATGCACGTGTTTCTAAACAAGGACAAATCCCTGATTAGAATCACTGGTCTCCATGATAAAATGACCCACAATTACTTTGATTATTTATTTATTTATTTATTTCTCAAAGTAGTGATCTTTTCATCCTCAAGGATATAATAAAGCTATGTGTGTTAATCTAATTTTCCACAGACAAATATCATAAATGCAGTATGTTCTTAAACCTTGACTTAAAGATATATGAAATAATCTGAATTATCCTAGTTTCTGTTACCCTGGAAAGAGCAAGAGTTGAGAAGAAAACTCATGATTTGAGAACAGAAGTCAGTACTGGGAAAGTGACAGTGCTCAGAGAAATAGAAGCTAAACATCATCACCAGTTTTTCCAGCTATTCAGAAGTCAATCAGAGATTAAATCAAAACCCACACTCTTAATTCATACCAAAGCAGTTGGCAGGGGTAACATATGATTATTTTCTCTTCGTAGACTCACCTGATGCAAAGCCCAATATCACCACAGCCATGAGCCAGCAAAAGCGCATGAGATCTCCAAATATCATCTGTAGAGCAAAGACAGAGCCATCATGAGGCCCAGCTGTTCCACCAAGTCACAGTGCCACCCTTGTAAACCTTTTTCCAGATTCTAAGACCATGCGTGGACTAAAGGCACTAAAGAGAGAATGTGAAAGTTCTAAAACGCTCTGTGCAGACAAGAACTTGTCCGTTTGACATTAATGCAAAATTAAGCAAATAGTCCTGAGGGAGAAAAAAGTATTCTTACAGTTCTCCCTATCTGCAAAGAGGTGCCAGGATAGCCCGTATTTGTTTGTGTCTCACACCTTCTGGATCATGATGGTGAAAGGTCCGAGCATCTGGAAGCCCCGTGCGAAGTACATAACGTTGCACCATCCCAGCACCAGGGCAAAGGACATGGGCACCACCTCCCCAGTTGTGCTGGTGAGACGCATCACCATGGTCACCAGGATCATGCAAGCGTATGTGATGCTGCAAGAAAGAAAAGACAGCGAAAAAAAAGTTCAGCAAAGGAAATATTAGTCGAGCCATTAAGATAAATAAATCCAGAGAAAGAATACTCTAAAAAAAATGGAGAAAGTGACTCATCAGGCAAAAGAGAGCAGTGGGGAAAATTATAGACAATGTATTTATTAGACTTAATATGTTCTGTACTTACACAATTATGTGGAAAGGCCCTCCTAGGATTGTTTGTCCAAAGTATTTCGCTGCTCCAACTCTAAGGATATCTGGAATCTAAGAGAGACATCCTGTTAAGTTAAGGACTCAGTTTCCATAATACTACTAAATGTCATGGCAATCACTAATATTGACAGGTCCTTAGGGTCAGCCACATCTCCTTTGATGGGCCAGATCTGTGCTACTTTAAATCAGAATGGTTGAGCCAGGTGGGCTCTTCTTGGGATGAGACAGAGATTGCTGAAAAATCTAAGACTGCTTGGGCAGATTGAGAAACATGTCACAGAGAGGTGCATCAGTAACAAGGACAAAAAAGACCTTCTTGGAGAATCAAAAGAGTTTGTTATAATTCACACTGTGTTAGTTGTAGCCTTAGCCCCAGAGTCCTGACCAAGCACAGGAAGAAGGACTTGTCCTGGAACATACCATAGAATTGAAACCGCACTCAAACTGAGGTCACACCAGTGCAGAGCTGAGGGGGGACAATGACCTCCTTTGGCCAGCTGGTTACACTGTGCCTGATGTACCCCATATACACAAAAAGCTGTTTACAAGACCTTTGTTATTTTCAGTTCTTCCTGTCATCATCTTTTGAGTTTTCTCACAAAAGTTTCAATCTTCTCTTTCCTATTATAATAAAATCAAGTGGGTTGAGAAAGGCTCCTGTTACAAGTCCATAGAGTAACTGATCTCCAATTAAATATAAACTTTTCTGGTTTTGCACAGAAATCACTTTACCCGGCACCCCTAAACACAGGTATATTTATGGGTACTGGATGAAGCAACATCTGGGAGTCAGCTGGACCATGCGAACAGGAACTGCGGATTACCCTGCAGACAGTATTTGAGAGTGCGACCAATCCTTCTAATTGCTTCTTCCGCACCTGGAGTCTTACTAGGACATTGCCACAGTCTCTGTCTCATCTGATAGATACTGTTGGCAATGTCTATTGCCACAGACCTATGTTGAAGCACTCAGACTAAGCAAATAAGCCCTACCAAGTAGTGAGCACAAATCCATGTTTGTCTGGTAAGTAAAATCTGCCTTGATGAAACTTGAAACTGTATAGCTTTTTCTCTTACCTCAAGGACCAAAATTACTACAGCTCCAATGACTGTGATCAGCTCCCCCACCAGCCTCAGCTCATCCTCATACGCCACATACGATTCCTGAAAAAAAAGTTAATGAAAATTAAAATTAAATTTTAAATAAAGTGAAAGTAAATTTTAAAAGAGGATGGGGGTGAAGAAAGCCTATTTTTACTTATGATAAACATCAGTAGACCTGGCAGTGCCAGAGGAACCAGCCCAGCCCCAGCAATGGAGAACAGAGGACACCTCCTATTCCTCCCTGACAAAGGTCAGCTGGCTGAAAGAGGGGAGGAGGACAGCTGCAATAGCTGGGGACTGGGGAAAGATGGGACTTTCCAGTTAAGTAGGTTAAATAGGAATTGGCCAATGGGGGCTCTGACTCCTACAATCCCAGCACCTGAAGCATTTTCTGGACGTAGACTGTGTTGTCCCTGCTGCTGGTTCTGTTGCCTGTTCGGGGTTTCAGAGGCCGGTAGACGCAGCACATGGTGAAGCAGACCATGTACAGGATGTAGAATAAGGCCAGGAAACAGAAATAGGGACGACCATACATGTTCCACTTCAGGCTCACCAGCTCCTTCACAGGTGTTAGGTCCAAGATCTGGCGTGCCTGAGAAAGAGAGAAGGAAGGAATTAATTGCCAAAAGTGCATTGTTTCATAAACAGCAATCACAATTTTTCCTGAGAGAGTGTTAACCAACTATTCTCATCTGCCCTATTCAGCATTATGAAACTGAATTTACTTTGAAAAAGTGGAATGCTCTAGTGGGTATTGGATTTGCTCAGTTTGACAGTAAAGAGCTTTGGAGAAAAAAGAAATATATCCTACAGAGAACAGCTGTTGAGTACCAGTGGGAAGCACAAGAAAAGTGCGTTAGGTACTGGAATAAATTTGTCCTCTGTGTAGGAACATAGAACTGAGGATGACAGAATATTCCTGTTAGTACAACAACACAAGTTTCTGTATCAGATGTTTTAAAATAAGGAAACTGAAACATTTTTCTGAAAGATATTTGCATTTGTCTGATGCCTTATGGCTTATGTAAAAATACTGCCTTCTAAGTTTCTGCCTTATTATCTGGGTGATAATTAATTGAATCACCTATATCAAGCCTTCAGCTCAGACTAGAAAACTGACAGAGCATAAGTAGGAGAGACGAGTGTACTTTACAACTTATGAATTTGAGCCACACATTTTATTAAATATTTCTAGACTTACTTTCTATTGTTTAGGGGACCACTGGAATAAGTGAGAAGAAAATGTGAGTCAAATTGTTGTGACTGGGTTACTTTAGAGAAAAGCTTCCTAATGCATTCTGGATGTTTTTCTTCTCTTGCTACAATGCCCTGTTTCCTCTAACTCAGCCAAAAATTGCTGAGTGCACGAAGTGCAGGGAATGTTTCCATAAATGGACATGACTCTAACAAAACTTTTGAATGGCCCATGAAATATCATTAAGGATCAAAACTGCATGAGAGAGAATCTACCTATGGGTGTTCTGGTTTCTGTAGAAGTCAGTATTCTAGAATTCTTTGTACCAGAGAGTAAATTTCATTTTCAAAGGGATAATACAAGTTTGAAGCTTACTACAATCTTCCAGTAGCTTAGTTCCCTTTTTGTTTTTTTACTTTTCAACCACTTCAGGATCAGAAAATATATCTTAGTACCTATGTGTGTATGCATTCCCCTTAACACAAGAGGAACCTGCTTCTGACTGAGGGCTAAAGGTGCTTCTCTAGTCCAATATTGAACTGGGAGGGGATGATGGGATGGGTTCACATATGGCATTCTTCTAGACAGACAGCAAACATTTTGGGCCAAATATATCAAGTGCAAAAAAGAATTACTAGATATGCATCAAAAAATTGCAACTGCATATATGTAAGAGCATTCTGGAAAATAAATCATTGTATCTCTTGATACTTGGGGACATATTTTCTTCTGAAATTAGGATTCTTGGATCTGCATGCACTATATGAATGTTTTGGGATAAGAGAGGCCCAATATTCTGCTTTCTTTTTAGGATTATGGTTTAGTCTTCTAAAGTGGAAAACTTCTAAGCCTGTTACATTTTTTGACATGGACTGCTTTTCCCTGGATTTCCATATGTATCCCCACTCATAGAAATTCAGAGGATTTCACATCAGAGCAAATGAGAGCTCCATAGACATAGCAGCTCTATAGCAAAGCTCTCCAGAACTCAAACTTTTGTTAGAAAGGTTTGACTAAAATTTTGATGGGTGGAAATAACACAGGATGGGCAGAACTGTGCTAATTGAAGTGTATTCTGATTCATTTCCTGTCCTGTTAGGATTATTTAAGGTCATTACAACTGACAGGGTTGTGTACCTTGAAAGTCCTAGGGAGATCCATCAAAGCTCGCCATTACACTCTGCTATTTTTATCTTATTAATCCCTTTACAAGCTTTTGAGCCTACAGCAGAGATAATTTGCCTACTTTGTTTTGAGTCATGACCTCTCATTAAATGATGGTAATAATAACAACAAGGTGATTTTTAAATGCATTCCAGTTTAGGATTTCTGAATATACTCCTGTCTCACAGGAATATTGTGAGAGTTAATCAATATCACAGTTACAGGAAGATACTTGCTAGAGCTACTCTGCAGGTTCTTAGTGTATCCTTGAGCCTGGTGAGAGAAAATCCTTTTCTGAATTTTGTTCATACCTAGTTCTTTCAATAACCTTCAATTTTCACACCTCAGAAGAAACTGTATATAAAGCAGCAGATGTAGCCAGACCATTAATAAACCCCTATAGTTCATGCATCCTCTGCAGCTCATGGTACAAAGTCCTTGCTCTATGGATTGTATCAGTGAGCTTGAACCTTCAAACTCATCATTCCTCTCCTTCTATAATCACCACGGTCTGTACACAGAATGCATATGGTGCCCACAGTACCTCTCTCTTCTTGGTGGAGACTATGAGCTCAAGGAAGGACTGATCTTCAGCCCAGGAGTCAATCTCTGTGATATCATACAGCACAGTGCTCAAGGGGCCAAAGGACCAGAGATTCTGCTTCCTCTTCTGCATAAGGTATTGAAACATCTGAGGAGAAAAGAAGGGGGGCAAGCATATCAGAAGCTTTCCAGTATATCGTGTATTTGCAATGAGAACAAATAAAGTTGTTCAAAACCCTTAATTATGACATATTTTCCTTGAACTTGGTAGCTGTTGTGGTTCTCATATCTCTCAGGAACAATTACAGCAGGTTAAGAAGTGGAAGAAATTTTTCTGATTCCTATTTGACTATTAGCTCATGCTTGATGTAAAGGATGAGTTAGTTTTACTCTAAATTCTAATCAAACTACTAAAGTTACTTGACACAGTTATAGTTCCTGACAATAGACTTCAGATGGAATTACATGTTGATTAGAAAAAAAATGTTTTAATACTCTTCTACAAGACATCAGAAAAGAGATGTGACAAGCGAAGTGATCCTGTCCCTTGTGAATCTACAGAAGAAACTCTAACCATCTTTGTCTTTTCAGTGAGTGGAAGGATGAGGATTTACATTAAATGCTAAGATTTTGTCTATGAATAAATGCCTGTGGATACCTGAAGAGGTTTCCCACGTGTCACATTTAGACTAATGAAATCTAGACAACCAAGACAATAATTTCTGTGAGCCTTTCAAAAAATTACTTGGGGTAAATGTTAATGTCCGTTTAACTCAAATGCTTCAAAAAATGGGGGAAAATATCTATTCTTTAAGCACTCATTTCTTTCATTAGGATAAAGAAATTTCTTATAAAGGGTTTTCGGGACCTACATAAGACTTCTGGAAAAAAAAATCTTGTTATGTATCTTCTACCCACTAAGGACACGCACAAACTCCCTTGCTCTGAATGACGTTATTTCAAGGCCTCCATTTCTCTTTTGTACGGAGGTACCAGTGTCACACAAACTCACCACAGTGTTGCCCTCAACTCCAGCCAGTTTGAATGGACTAAGCCCCTCATTGTTAGGAATCAGTTCAAGTGACCCTGGTCCCTCTTTGTTCCTGTCATAGGAAAGTATCAGGCTGTACATGTGGCAGGCAAACGTCTTATGAGGTTGGAGAACCAGGATGTGAAGAACAGTGTTACCTATGAAGGAAGCAGACTGGATGAAGCATCTGGAATAGCCCAGCCCTGTGCAAAGATTGAGAATGGTCTGATGGCTTTTATTTTCCTCATATCCCTCATCCCACAGATGTTTCTAGTGAGAGAAGAATATTCGCATGCACAGATGACAGTCTGAATGAAAATGCCCAGATCCATTCTATGCAATTCACTGAGCCTCATAGCACATACCCAGAGAATCTTGAGCTCTAATGTCAGCTCCATTTTCAATGAGCAGCTGCACAATTTCCTCATTTCCCACACAGGCAGCAAATGATAAAACATGCTCTCCTGAAATGAAAGGAATGGGGAGAAACAACATTAAGGATCCAGGAGGTAGGAGAGGTTGAAGCATGCTGAGCAAAAGCTATCCATGCTATGAAGCCACAGAACATGAAAGGAGGAGTTACTTTAGTTAACTTGTAAATTTCCTACCCCACTTCTCATCCTAATCAGAAAGGTTAAAAAAGACCTGTCCCACACAACACTAAAAGGAAGAAATATTCTTTTCATTGGTTTACCTCCATAAGAAGGTTGATAAGTAATTTGACACTAGGAAGACACTAAATTACAATTTTTATACAATATATATATTCATTTGCATGCATGCAGATCTATAAAATGTGTATGGTTTATATTCACATAACATTCACACACTCAGAGGAAGTCTTACTCTCTGCTAAAAGTGTCTGATGGCACTTGGAGATAGGAGCCTCTGTTTATCCACTTTAGATGGGGACTAAAGTAAGGCTCCCCCATACCCCCTCACCACTCTGCTGGTTCCCTCCTATAGCAGCAAGGGGAGAAGTTAAGGCTGTACCAAAATAGAAAAGGCTCTGGGAGCTGCGCCTGAAGAAGTGCCCAGTGGCCCTTGCTGTGCTGGCATTGGCTCCTCTCTTAAGCAAAGCCTTCACCAACGTGGTGTTCTGGTTGGCTGCTGCAATGTGGAGAGCTGTCTGCCCTGCAAGACACACAGACAAAACCTTGTCTTTCAAGAAAGCAACTTCAGGCTGATCAGCAGCCTGCAGTTCACATGTCAGTCATGGTAAATGGACAGCAACTAAAGGAATTAGCTGTGTGCAAAGGGTTGTGCTAGAAATTTTCCTTCCAGAGGTTCCGTTCTACTTAAATCTTTTCATTAATTTATTGAAACTGACTTTACAAATTGTTGGAAGACCCCAACGGTGCATTCTCTAGATTATTTTTCTAGGGAAAATCAAGACACGCCACACTCTTCTGGGTAGCAAACAGAAAGTTGTGAGATTGACTAAGAAATGAAAATAAGGTCAAGACAAAACTCCCAAAGACTTCCTCTAATCCTTCAAACTAGGCTTTAGAATTTTTAAAACCCCATTATAATTGTTCTATTGGTTTTGAGATTGAGACTGCAATTTCTGTGTACTCAACCAGAAGCATTCTTTAAAAATCTGGATAAGAGTCTAGCCTCAAAAGCAGTAGCCACATTTCTCATTTTCTCAACCAAATAACTACTTTTTCTCCTTTCAGGGGAGATCAGGCAGATATCCCTATTTTTACAAACAAGTATGCCAGAAAGCAAACTGTATATATCCTTGCAATCCCTTTCCAATCCCTTGCAATTCCCTGGTCAAGGCCTTTGCATGTTTGCACATGTGTGTACTCATGTTTAATATAACTCCACCTTCAAAGAAAGGTCAGAGGCCATTTGCATGTTGGTTTTGCTGTGAAACAGTTTAGCAACATATTGAACCAGGAACAGTAAAAGCCAATTTCCCAAATGTACAAGTAGTACTTCCCCTCCCCTCCTGCAGGGAATCCTGCCCATCCTCACTCCCAGTGATACTACCTTCATAAAGTTCTGATGTCATCCTCTCATTGATGAGCTCAGGAGCTGCGTCCATCAGAGCCACTGCTGCCTCCAAGTTATCATACATGGCAGCTACATGGAGGGCAGTCTCTCCCACCGCGCCTAGAAAGAGCAGGACAAGCATGAGAATTGTCGAGACGTTCAACTGTGTGGGACAAAAGCAGAAATAGATTCATTGAGGTGGGGAATTACAGGAGGGCTATGTCCTCCCTTGAGGAGTGCCTGGTACAGCCCCACAACTGCACAGTCTCCTTCACTTCAACAAAATCTGAAAACTGAGCAGAAACTTCGGGTGTTTGTAGGTACAGCCGACCTCAGGCATGAAGTGAATGAGCACAACCAAGTCAGAAAACTCACTTTGTTGAAAAGCTGCTGACATTGAGTTAAGTCATCTGAGTCTGCTGATGCAAATGTTTTAGCAAACTAACAAGCTGCTCATTGTAGGAAGCTCCTGCCTTCCACAGAAAACCATTTTTCTCAAGTAATCCCAGTTACCTCTCTGATAGATATCGCATGTTCCGTCAGTGAGAAGTTTCCTAATGGCAGCAAGGTTGTTCTCTTTGGCAGCCTGCAGGAGTGGGGATTCCCAGATCCTGTAGTCAAGAAAAAGTGGCTAATAAGGAACAAAGTCAAGCACATGGTGCCTCTCTCCAGAGCTAGCATGGCCTTTGCTCAAGACAGTTTGTATCTTGAACATTTTCACTGAAAAATCAGCAATGCACATCTACCATCTGAGGTATTCTTTGAATGCACAAAAAAAAAAAAAAAAAAAAAAGGAAAAATCAGAGCAGTGCAATTCTAAAAACACACTGAAGTTCATCATCTCTTGGCTTACTGATGCTGAACCGTATGGTGGCAGCAGAGGGAAAGACAGGGGAAATAACCAAAAGGTTTCTTGTTTTTATATCCCACTTTTTGAGGCACAGAAATAGTGAATGATGGGTCATTGAAGCCCTCCTGCAAGTAGAGAATTATCTCAGGAGGCAAAAAAAAGCCAGTTGTTTCTTCACACAACACAATAAATTAAGAAAAGGTAGTTGTCTGAATAACTCCCATAGTGGATAGAAAAGGGCAAACAAGAATTCCATCTGTGTTCTAGCAACACTTCCTATAATTGTTAGACTGAGCTCTGAAATGTAGTTCTTCCATATACAAAGTAATGGAGAAAGATTTGACAGCTTAGCTATACTAGTTTTTTCTCTAGTGCCAAGAGAATTGAGGAAATTGTTGAGAACTGAAATATGTTCATGTCCTGGGAAAGAGCATGCGCTCAAACAAGTTCCAGACAGAGTGGTTCACTTATAGCTGTAGCATGTCCTTGAGTCTTCCATGAGGATCTGGGTTATTTATCTTTTGGGCTTGATGAAGAATTTATAAGTACAGCCACCAAACTTGGCTACAGCAAGGTCTTTGGAAACAAACAACGGGTCAAGGGAGGTGATCCTCCCCCTCTCCTCAGCTCTGGTGAGGCCATACCTAGAGCCCTGTATGCAGGTCTTAGGATCTCCAGTACAAAACACATATGGAGCTACTGGAGAGAGTTCAGCAAAAGGCAAAATATGATCATGATAATAGAGCATCTCTCAGATGAGGAAAGGCTGAGAGAGCTGTGACTGTTTAGGCTGGAAAAGAGAAGGCTTAGGTGGTATTGTGGTGTTCCTATCAATTTGTATCAGTACCTGAAGACAGTTACCTGCAGTGTTTGTTCTGCATCCAAAAAAGGTTTGCCAATGTTTGAAATCATGAGTTGGCCGCAAAAAAGTAAAAAAAGAACAAAATCTACAAAATTGAGGTGAATATTTCTGTTATCCTTGAATATTTTCAGGTTCATCTTTTAGTTCATAAATTAAAAAGTGTTTTGGGGTGGGCTTTTTGATTTCTTGATTTTATACAAATAAAGAATTATAAGTATCCCATATTCAGGTGATAAATATTAAAGGGGAGGAAAGACTCTTAAATCAAAAGAAAAAAATTATGTCTCATGAGTTTTCAGTTTGAGATAGAGATTCCTCTCTCCCAAAAAGACAAGTTCAGTTTTAGATCTTTGTTCAAATTAAAATTTTGTGCTTTTATCTCACCCCTGCTGTTTTCTAGTACAGATGTTTAATTTGATCTTAATTATCTAACGAGTCCCAGGTCAGGCTGCAATGTGTGATGTGGAGTGAGTCTAAGGATTACAGTAGAAAATGGCAAATTCAAGCTGATATGAACCAGGATAACACCAGCCCTTGTTCTTCTACCAGCCCCTGTCTGTCCCTTTACTACAATCTAACAAGTCATAATAGCTGTCTTAAGCACACCTCCCCAAAAGGCATGTGGGACAAATACATTAGTCAAACCATATACCTGCAGATACAGTAAATGCTTCCTCCTGGTGATGTTCCATGTATTCTGGCATTATTTAGTTGCAAGATTTTGATGATAAATATTACATAAAGCAATAGGTGCTTTGCATTAAGTGGTAACACTGATGTGAGGAATTACCTGTGAATGTAACTCTATTATAAGCCACAATAAAACCCACATCAGAGACACAGGGAATATAAATGGCCCATTGCAAAAAATGTTTTCTTACAACTCACACATCTTAAGTACTTAACAATAAAACAACAGGAAAGCAGACAACATGAATTCTTTGGCTCACAGGAATATATATTTCTTGCTTTAAATTATTATTTTATGAACAACAAGATCTTGAATCAAAAAGAAATTTGTATGTCATTATCTCTGGATTTAATCTACTTGAAATGTGATTGTTCTGCTTTCCTTCATAGTGGAAAGACACTGGAGACACTTGAGAAAACTTGGGGGATAAAGCAAAACAAAAAATATCAGAATTATACAGATAAATAGAAATCATTTGAGTAAACATAAATTAATGGACATAGGCTACAAGTAATCGAAGCATAACTGAACATCATGTTTATCATTCCACAAAATGAAAACTCCCTGTCACCAAAACCACCCCATTATCTAAGTCACTAGAAACTAAACTAGAAAAACCCTGAAGAGCAGAGGAGAAATGAAAACATTGAATATAAAAGAACCATCCTCAACAAATCAGGGAGCCATTCTGAGATATTTTTATATGTCCTTCACACTCCTAGTTAGGGAAGTATTCCTTCTATAGCTTACTCATGCGTCAGTTTCATTAGTAACTAATGACAAGATGATTTGATGAGGAGATTGCATCCAGGATCAAACAAACAGGAACTAAATAAAGAGGCACTCTAAGCAAAAGTCTTAAAATTCAGTTTAGTGAAGTCAGCTTACCACCTCTGCCACTATTTTGGGTAAGAAAGACTCTGCGTTTCTGGAAAATACAAGTTTCAGGGGCAGGAAGTGGGAAAGAGGTGGGGTTTCAATAGTATAAACAATGCTACAATTAATATGTTGATGCTTTACTGGGTAGGCCTTTATCCCTCAAATGACCTCAGAGAGGAGGAAGGATTGGGCAAGAGACAACATGGGAGGACACAAACACAATACCTTTCTCTCAAAAATTACCAAAGTTCTTGTAAACAACTAATTAAATCACGATACTGCTACAAGGAAGGCACCTAAAAAATACTATGTTCAGCTTTTGGAAACTGAGGGCAAAATTGTCAAACATTTCTTCTTATTGTAGCAACCTCCAACTTGGCTTAAAATGCCAGAGATCTCAGGCCAAAGAACAAACCAGAAGAGGAACTCAGAAATGTCGATAAATGTCATGGCACACTGCTTGTGATGTCTCAAAGGTACGTGAATCACATGTTCCTAGCATATGCTTTTACTGTCATTTAATTTTCTGTCTCATAATTGGGGAAACATTTTGCCCTCATTTAAAACATACTGTTCTAATTATCAACTAATTGAGCATATAAATGTCAAAAACTAGGGGATGCAAATTTGCTAATGTAAAAAATTAAATGAAGTCACCTGGATTTAGAACCTTCAAAACATTTTCAATTATTTTACTTCTGCATATTTAACCAACTTTCTTCCTGACGTATCAAACAGCGCAAGTTTTGCATTTTACTACTTGGCCCCCTTTGTGTGCCAAAGCAGCAGCTGGCAAAATCTGTAACTAAAGTCTCTTAACAGAGCTGCCTACAGTAGATGCTTCGCTTCCAGAAAGTACCATTATGTCACTGAACAGTGAGGCTGGCTTTTAGAAAATTATTCAGCAGACATATCTTGACACCTTGAGATGATAATTCAGCACATCTAAATTAAGCTCCTCTTCTAATCCTGCTCAATCCCTTCAACAGCTATGGAATCAAGCAATATTAAGCTCCTGATTTACCCAGCTAAGTTTGTAACACTAGACTGGATGCTGCCTTACAGGATCAGTTTGGGATAAGCACAGCTCCATAGCAAACCAGTAATTCTGAGGGGCAATGAGAACCACAAGAGTATGCACCTGGATGTGCTTCTGACTTCTTCTTACTGAGCTAAGGAATGTGTCAGTGTGGAGGCAGTTAGTGAGCCTTGATCATGCCTTTCTATCAGCCAGTTTTCTTCACAGATGATTCAGTGATGTGCTCGCAAGCCGTGAGCTGTTTTTCCAATATAGGTGAGGGCAAAATCAGGAACACCCGAAAATTCCATTGTGAAACAAAGAGAAGATAAAATGTAGGTCAGCTTCTGACTGAGGGAGTCATGTAAAACAGTTCTAAACAAGGTTAAAGATTTCACAAGCACTTTCTGCTGGTAATATGTACCCTTTTAGGTTTACAACTTCTTAAGCACTTCTTCCGGAGTGCAGCCTGTGCATTTCACTTATGCAGAGATAGAGAATGCAAAGACTAGTAAATAAGTCTTTATTTCGTTAAAAACAGAGAATTTTGATTGCTATGGTTATTCTTTCAGAACAGGGAAATATATTAGATATGTGAACTGTCTGGACAACAACCAAACTGAAGATTCTATTTCAAGACTGAACTCACCAGAAGTGCAATGAAGCACCTCTTTCTATACTTCCCTTATCAGATTTGACAACTTCAATCATTCACTATATGGAATTTCCCTATTTGCTCTAATTTAAGTTTGCTTCCAGCTTCAAGCTTTATGCCTATAGAGTCAGCTCCTGAGGTTCTAAAGCACTTATTTTAACCTAAGCTATAAATTCATCATCAGGATATTATATTAGCTTTCTCTTCTTTCCCTGTTGTGCTCAGAACATCCATGCTCCAGAATGAATCATGAAATTGCCAGGGAAGATTTATGTTCTCCCTTTCTTCTGCTAACACGTGCGTGTAAATGTGTGAAAGCCTTCAGGAGAGCAGAGGGCTGCTCAGAGGAAGCCAACCAGCTGAAAGAGGATCAAAGCAATCACCTAGCAAGATGCCAAAGAAGGAGCTAGGGAATTATTGCACGAAGTGAAAAGGAGCCAGATAACAGGGGCTTGGACAGTCAACAGGGTCAGCAAATTTCTTCAGCACCAGCAACAAGACTCAGCAAGTTAACTGGGACCTCTTGCTCATGTATGTCAAAGCCCCTTCAGCTGGGAGTAAACAGAGCTTCTCTGGAAATAAATTAAACAGGTTAATAATTGCCAATGTTACTAGACAAGAAACTGATAGGGAATTCTTATCCCTTCAGATATTTAACTATCTGCCACTCAAAGCAATAGTAATCTTGATCAGTCATTTCCAGCAGGGCATTCTGCTTGCATTAACATATTCTTTTTTTCTAATTCTGCATCTGAGACCATCGTAAGAATAATCTCATGCTAGAACTGTTTTAATGGTTCAGAAGTTGTTGGTTGTTACTTATTATCACTGAAGCAGTCATAAAACACATTTATTCTCTGATTTATGACCTCATTCTGCATCAAAACTTCCAGCCCTCCTCAAGAGAGAGTTTCTTGTAGTTTTATTCCAGGTTGTGCTCCTTTCCCTGTGTCTAATAATTTCTAACAGCTTTTTAATTTGGGGTGGGTTTTTTTTCAGGGCACAGATTTCATGCTTTCTTCTTTATAAGGAAACTTATGGACAAGTTTAGGAAATCAAATAACTTCCTAAATCTACAAATAACTTTCTAAATCTATGAGCCTGAGACGCATCTTAGGCTGAGATTGTGTGTGTATGTCTGTGCGTTGCTGGGCAAACACCACTTCTGGAGGACCTTTACACTTGTGAAATTAGGGAGACTGTTTTCCATTATTAGTCCCAAAACTTTCATTAGGATGAAGGTGTATCAGTAGAAGAAAAGATCAGAAATGCTGCTATTGATGCTTTTGTTTTTATTTTACGTGCAGCAGCCAATGGTTCTTTGCATCTTGACAACTCAGAAGCACTGTTGTTGAAACAACCTATAAATGAAGTGCTGGAACTGGAAGCTGGCATCTTTATTTCACTGTCACCTTTGGGAGCAAACAAACCAATTAAGACTGGCAGGCATTGTGGATCTTAGGACAATCCTATGTTAAACTGTGGGATGAAAGCTCAGTAATGTTGTTTAAACAAATCAACAGCCAAACTATGGGGACATCTCATTCAGTACCAGCTCCAGAAAGATTTATGTAGAAGCTGAAGGTTCTCTGTGTCCCTGTACAACTCTTAAACAATCCAGTTTACCTGCATTAAGCTGAGCTGCTTTTTTATTTGTGCCACGTTTGTTTCCAGGGCAAGCAAAGCACCTCGCTTATGTGTCTGGGAGACTAAGGAGCCACCAAAGAATTTGGAAATGAAAGGTTTTATTATGAGACCTTTGGAATGACATAGCTCTCTGCAAGTTATGCAAATTGTTCCAGGCACCATTAATGTGTTACTTACTATTTATCAGTCAGAGTTATGAATACAGGCAATAGCAGGAGGAAAAATACTACACAGTTGTTATACTTTTACAGGTACTGTAACCATGTACTCACTTGCTCTAATTTATATATTGCTTATTTTTTATGAACAGTGCAATTCTCATAGGGTGGATTTTCTAAAATCACATTCTAGGAGGAATTTGTTCACATTTCCTTAGAAACTCTTGCACTGAAAATAACTTCTAGAAGATCCATTACACTGTGACAGACATGTGATTCTTCTTCACTTCTATCAGGCCTGAATTTTCTTAAGTATTCATCTTTCTGTTCTCCATAATTATGAATTACTGAGGGATTATGTTCATATGCTTCAGGCTGTGTAGACCCCAGAGTTTGCTTCCAAAGATGATTCTAGAGAGGACATATGAGATGTGACCACTGTCCCTGGGACTCCACATTGAGCTACAGGCTGTTTAAAAGGAGAGTCTTCAACAGAGAGAAACCAGAAGATTAAGGCCAAATAAAGTCCTCTTCAGTGTTAGGAGATTGTATCACATTTTCTGGACCTAGATTCCCCTGGGGAAATATTACAGAGTGCAATATTAATCCCTTCCTGTGAATAATGCTGAGATCTACTTCTAGTAAGATTCAAAGGACTGTTTCACACAAAGAAAGAGAATCAACATCAATGCCAGGGAAGATGACAACTACAAAACAATTAGTTTTCAGGTATTATCACCGGTTGTCAGACAGAAAAAAAAAAGCCTTGTTCTTCTCTTGCAGACTTTCTCTGTGTGATTAGAGAATGCTGGTTAAATAGTAACATATTTACCACTGGCTTTCAATAAGACAATAGTAGCATTTAATCACTGCTAATTACTGTATGTATTCCAGCACCATTTTCACTGAGAAGAACTCAAGCTGAAGCCACAACACTGCAGTTCTATACCACAAAATGACAGGACGCAGCAAAGGCCCTTTTGGCTTACAACAGTTTTTCCACAAAAGCAGAGGTTTCATAAGAGTAGTTCCCACACAACAGTCACCAAAGAAGGTCTTCCTGCTGTGTTTTTCTATCTGTACATAACTAAAAATGCGAAAGCAATAAAACTGATTCCAGTCCTCTGCAAAATGTTCTTTTTTTTCCTCCTCAAACTCTGAGCATCCCCGGGGACAACAAAGGAAAGAGTTGGATAATAGGAGGAAGAATTGGTCCTGTCCCTCTTTAGGAAGAGTTTTCACATATTGGCACCACGTAATTTGTGACCAGTTAGCAGGAGGCTAATTTGTGTGAGTTGAAAGCTATGGGAAACATATAGACCTAAAATGGAAGGGAACAATTGTGTCCCTATGCAACCCTGATTTCACAGTGAATATTGTGCACACTGCATGTGTTTTACAGAGAGCTTTTTAAAGAAACATAGAAAAGTTAACTTTGGGGCCAGTGGGATTGCACTACAGTGATCTAAGAGAAGTTTATGCAGAAGTGTTTATATGACTAACATTTTTTCTGTTTTCCTCCATCAGTAGCAATGCACAAGATGTTCATGGGCTTGTAGCACGACTCATGAGGACTAATGAGCAAAGAGAAGTGGCAATCTAACAGTAGCCTATGTGAAAGGGAGCAACAAAAAGGAAGGGACCAAACCCCTCTTGGCAACAGCAGATGGCAAACAAGGGACTGGAATATCATCAAAATCTATGATTTTAGAGGTTCAGAATGAATATTTCTGGGGAGAAAAAAAAAAAAACCAAAAAAAAACCCTCTTTCACTAGGAGGTTACTACAGCACTGTAACAGGTACCTAAAGATATGGTGGACTCTCTGTCCTGGGAAGCTTTCAAGACTGAGCTAGACAGAGCTTAAGCAATGTGATCTCTTGCTGGCAATAGTTCAGCTTCAAGTGGGAGGTTAGATAGAGATCAGCAGAGCTTCCTTCCACATCTCTTTGACTTAAAAATATGAAGATAATGTTAGAATCATAAAAAAAACTGCATTACAATTTATTGCTTATTAGTATTATTAGTATATAATCAACATATTTGATTTGCTATATTAATATATTCAAACTTCTATTTTATCCTCATTTGGATCTTACAGAATCTGCTGAGAACTTATTTTTCAGTTACCTGTGATGCTTTTCATGAACACGTCAAAATGCAAACACTTCAGCATTCCACAGCAACACTATTGTTCCCATTACCCCTCTCATTTTAAGTGCATTCAAGTCCCACTGCTCTGAAGTAAACTGGAACAGGCTTTTTTACTTGGTCTGAAGTTAGATGACAGTATAATTCTTTCCCTAAAGGTGTACTTTTGTCCCTCTTAATCTGCTTCTTTACATATTTCTATACATATATGTGCATATATTTATGTATAGATAGATTTTGTCCCACACAGTCACCTTTTTGTCCCCACAGATGTTCAGAGTTATGTGTGGAAAGAAAAAAACAGATTTTACAAGCAACTGGAAGCAATTTGTTATTTGAGTACTGCAGCATTTGTGCATGCAGAAATGACAATGCAAACCAGATCCAGCTGTATTTCTATGAATAGTCCTACATTTCTGTGTGTGGAGGGAGCAACCCTGCACAGCACTAACAAACAGCCTTCAGTGCTCATATGGGAAGACACAGCCAATCTTCTGGATAAACTAAGGCCTAAGAGGAGTCACTGTACATGTTGACACCCAGGTCAGAGGGCTGAGAAACCACAGTCTGACCCAGGAGGTGACTGACCCCCAAAACGTTCAACAACATTAAGCCTACTCTATCCCATAGTAAGATCAACCTTTAGAGAGACAGAAAGCAAAGTCCTGACAAAAAAGCACCACAATTTCAGCTGACTGCAGCCTATACATCACACACACTCTAATAATAATAATAACAATAACAATAACAATAATAATGTTAATTATAATGCTGACAATAATAACAATGATAATAATAATAATAATTAAAAACAAACCTTCATGCATTTTCCTGTGAGCTTTACCAATGAAGCAGGAAAGACAAGAGAATACATTATCAATTTGTGACTGAAGTCCTGCACTCAGAGTAATTCAATTGCAACCTGGTAAATCTACCTGTGAAAGCAGATAAGATTGGAACTCCAGGAGCATTCCACCCTGAAAGAAGAAATCTGATAGAGAAAAGTGCTCCAAGGTTGTTTAAAGTTTATCTACTGGCAGAAAAGCCTAAGGGGAAAGAGTGAGAATCAGGTACAGGGAGAGCAGTAGAAGAAAGACAAGCAGGCTGAAGTGCACTGTACCTTTTCTGCTGGAGTAAGTAGATTTCATCCAGATGTTTATCCCAGGATTTTTTGCCTTGCAGCTTCTGACTTAGTCCATTCCATATCCGGGAATAGAAGGGATTTCTCTCCCCAAATAAAGGTACCCCCATATCACTTGCCCAGCTGCCTGAAAGCCAGCAATCCCCACTTTGGGAAAAAGTCAGGAAAGGCTCACTGGAGGTCACCACTCCTCCGCCCTCAGTTACTTGCAGAGGAGAATGTCAGTCAACTGCATCAGCTGATCAAAGTACGTGTAAAAACACAAAATAAAATCACTTGTTCCTAGCAGACCATACCTTGAGCCTCATCAATTACTTAGTTTCCAAAATAGCCCAACCCAAAGGTGTGTCTGATTTAGAAGAAGCTCGCCAGCAGCCTACCCCTCAAAAAGACCCTGTACAGCAACAGAAAAATTCATACAACGTCCTAGTCTTCTACTATTTTGATTTTGAAATCTAGACTTTAGAAGCAATCATCCTCCTTTTGTATCTCTGAATTCCTCTGGAAAGCAACATGTAAGCAATTTTGAAATAGACAGCTGAGCAAGTCAGGCAAAACACCTTTAAGGTGAATGAACATGTGGGAACGTGCCCTAAAAGACAGAGGGCTCTGGGAAGGTGGCAGAGAGGAGGACACACCTCCCACCTCAGCTGTCTGCAAATCCCATTAAAGAAATTATCGTTACAGACTCCACCTTCTCCACGTAAAACAAAATCACCTTACTCCACAAGCTGGAAGAAGAGTTTATGTAGATTAATGTGTAAACTTTACATATTTCATTTAATGTTCTACAAACTCTCATTATTTCTTCTCATTTCTTCCAGAAAAATCTTATTTAGGAAAGGGATGAAAGTTTCTATTTAACAAACCCTTTTTTTTTTATTTAACAAAAACTTGATTTTGGCACAGAAAAACATATTCAGGGTCAGGGGGTATTTGCCTGCAAAGCAGTAGACCAAATATGAAAATGAAGAGATGAGACATCCTTCTTTGTGTGAAGAAGCTGGAAGCTATGGGGGAGAAAAGAAAAAACAAGAAAAGAGGAAAGAGGAAAGAGGAAAGAGGAAAGAGGAAAGGAAAGGAAAGNGGAGAAAGGAAAGGGGAAAGGAAAGGGGAAAGGAAAGGGGAAAGGAAAGGAGAAAGGAAAGGAAAGGACAAAGCTCCTAGTTTCTAATCTTCTTTCCCTAAAGACTTTTCCCAATATTTTTGCACCTTGAATCAACAGAAATATCCCTTCATTCCTACTCTTGCTTTAGTGGAAAAGAATTCTGTTTAGGGTGCCTGGACCTAGGCAGAATCAGTAAGTAAGAGAGAAAAGTGTATAAAGCAATAGGACTGAGGCATCTCTTTGAAATTCCTGGTTTATTTAGAGATTTCTTAGAACTACAAAACCAGGATTAACGTTCAAGCTTCTGTAAACTCATGATGTATCCTATCCTATAAAATCATAAATTGCCACACAATTGCTACACAAAAAACAATGCTTTAAGGCAAACTTGAGGGATCATACCCTAAAATGTAAAATTCACTGAGTTGACTGGATCTAGGAGGAAGTGTCAAGTTAAGCTGTCATAATGGGAAGAATATATTACTTGCTACTTTGAGAAGTTAGAGTTTATACTGGCCGGGTGTTTTTAGCATATGTTGTGGTTTTAATAGTTTTTTTTAAGAATATCAATAATGAGTCCCTCCTAACACTGTGAGGGGTGGGGGGAAGCAACTCCTCTTGAAGTTGAGAAAGGTATTTAGACACTGAGGTGTTAAGTGCTTCTGACAGACTGACACAATCTCTATTTCTCCCAGGCAGAGAGTACTTTCCACTGTCTCTCCAAGGAAGCCCAAGAAGAGTGGTATCAGCAGGGCAGGGAAGCAGTGATTTATTCCTGCCTCCTCTGGGCAGTACTGCCACCCTGACAGCAGCTCTCAGGTACAAGAAGTGAAGAACAGTCAGGCAGCAGGTTGAGGAAGGTGTTCTTAGCTAACCACGGAGGCAACAGCTGCAGCAGCCAGGGCAGTCCCAGCAGCTGCAAACCAGTGTCTCAGGTGGACTCACCACATGGTCGTGGGCAGCTCATTAGAGCTCCCATTACGGCTTCAGACTGCAGTAAAGCTGGCTCAACAGTTTTCCTTTACCCACTGTATGAACATAAAGTCTAATAGTGCAAGAGAATGTTTTCTTGTAATTCACGGTAGAGGGCATTTTCAGTGGAAATAGAGTATGGAGATGAAAGGTGGATGAAATATGTAAGCATATGGTAGGGACTGAAACCTCTTTAGCACATCATGACCATACCACTTAAGCACTGCTGGGCTTTCAGTCTAGCAGGCTGTAAATAGTTTTATTCAAAATCTAAGGACCTGATAAAGCCTTGCAGTTGAGGTGTGGATTGTAGATCTATACAGTTATGTGGTTTTCCACATACCTGATAGGTGCTTTTAGGTCTTTGAACCCCTTTCCTCAGCTCCTGAGACATGTTGTGACTGGCTTCTGGCCCTTTAGCTCCTGACATTTTTCTAGCTCTACTTGTTCCTTTTTCCAAGCTCCTGCTGCAAATAGTGTCTTTATCCTGGCTGCCAGTGATGCCTTTTACTGGTGTATGTCTTGACTTTTCTTGTTTCTGAAATGGAGTAATTCTGACTGACCTGATTCCTGGACTCTTGATTCCAGCTTGACCCCTTCTAACAAATACAACAGCTGATCTCAACATCTCCTTCCACACAAATTCCCTTCCATATCCATAGGCCATCCAGAGCAACGTAGGCATGAAAAATGCAAATCACAAACCTGTCCAAATGTGTTCCTCACACCACAGTGTCTAACAGCACAAAATTAAAACAGACCAGCAATGATGGAATGATGTTGGTTCTGTGCAGTTCAGTCACCTCGTGGCTCTGGGGTATCTACCAATATCATACATGGCACAGTGAGGATGTGCTGCCCTTTGCAGGACCATAGAAACCAAGTGCAAATAAGCCAGTGTGTGGAGATACTTCAGCAACAACCAATTCCTATTTTCCCATACCTGCCATAAATACAAGGGAGCAAAAAAACCACTTTTGTCACTGGGGATTGTTATCTTGCTAGAGACAATACTCTGCACTTTCTTATGGTACAATGCATTCCTTTTAGGTCAGCCTTGAATTTTTAATTTTATTTTTAAAAAGCAAATCTGAATAGTTCAGTGTGAATGAGGTGACCTTTAGTGAACCTGAAATTCAAACTAGCATTTGCCAGCAACATACTTGAAAAGGAAAAATTATAACAGGAGAATTAGAGAAAAACACTAGAGGAGAGTTTTTCACATAATCTCCAGTTTTGTTTTCATCCCAGCCACCTTTTCAATCCCTTCTTTCTTTCCAAAATTAAATCAACACAGCTATTACCTGCCCTACTATAAAAGTAATTTCAGTGCTAATGTAGAGACAGACGTAATTTGCACAGTCCATGGATTCCTTTCCTTCTGAATGTTCCTGACCCCTACATTCCATGTTCTTACAAAACTCCTGCCTGTTAACCTTCCTGGAAATTTTGAGTGCTGGAGGTATGTAGGATTAAATCCAATGTGCTTATCTGGTGACAAATCAGGATGGGAGTGCTTTTTTTTTTTAATCTTTCTGGTTTTATTTTACAGTTGTTTAGAGAGAGGGGGAATTACAAAAGCTGCATACTATTTTAAAGTTACTCCAAAGACCTAAGTGTTATCCTGTTCTTTCACAAAATCCACAGAAATACAAACTCTGAGCAGCAGGAAATGAAAAAGATAAAAAGTTGTAAAAGATAAAAAAATGTAAAAGTAAGGAAAACTATTGAACCTAAAGGAGAAACCAAATTAGCTAGACATGGTAGATATACCCCATTTTGATCTTCTGAAAAGTTTTGTAAGGTTTCTGTTAAACACACAAGATTATGTAATGAGTGGTATCAGGAGCACTTACACAAAGTGGCTTTTGAAGAGAAAGAAAGGGAAGTCAACTCATTTATTATGATGAATTTAAAATCTCTTCTTCAATTACCTTCCAAATTTGGCCCCCCACATCCATGTCAAGCATCTAGTAGACAAATAAAGTAGCACAATTAGATGCTTAACACATTCAGAGCCACTGAGTAGACAAGTTATCTTGGCTAGAGTACAGACAAGTTTTATCTGTGAGAGATAAGTAGTGCTCCCAACCGTCTGCCTGGACAAATTTCCACACAAAGATTTGACTGTTTTTCCAGAGCCACAGACTGCCAAGTCAATCCAGAAACTCTTATTCTTCCATGTCTTTTTTTGCATATAATCTCTCTGAATCTCATACATGCTCAAACCTTAAAAATAAAAACACATTTTCTATTTTTTTCTCAAATTCACAAAAGAATTTCACTATAAAAATTAGCTCTTAAAAACTGCCAATTTGGAAATCACAAGAGAAATTCTGTCATTTCAGCAACAGCAAAAACGAAGTGCATGGATTGCATTCCCAAGTTTACACTACCATCTTAAGAGCAAGACTGGAAGTGCAGCCTACAACCAGACCAGTCTTTCAACACTTCCCCTGTACATTTCTGATTGTACTGCAATTCTTTGTCTGAAATCTCAACATCTAATAAAAGCTCTTAAGATTTAAGTTGTGAGAGAAGAAAATGAGAGCAGCAGAAGTACAGGAAAAAGCAATGCCAGAGAGAGTCAGAGTAAGTACAGAGAGAACACAGAACAGAAAGTCAAGAATTCACCAAGTCAACAGTAAACAGTGATGTATTTTCTCTGTGTCTATAATGGATAATCTTCCATCTGAGAAGATTGTAATAATAACTAGGCAGCAACTGATTGATGTATTACAGATGTGTTAGGGAATCCTGTTGGACTGTGATATTTCCAGTTGTTCAAGTTATATATCTTACTTGTGTAGCGTAGAAAAACAAAGCTGAGGATGATTGTATGAAAATGCACAGAGTTATCTACACTTTGATATCACACAGCTGAGTGGTGATACCTATCAAAAACCAAAACAAAGTAACAGAGGAAAATAACTAGATATTCCAGAAGCAGAATACTAGTGGTGTTATCTCTACCAGTCTTGAGAAACTCTTATCTTCACAAGATCTCATCTGCTGTGTAAATACGAATTACTTCACCACCAGTAAATCACAGGTAACTCAGCAACAAACATAACTTAACAATGCATTATTAACTATATCAGGGCGTAAGTGTCCTTGAAGGATCTACTCTATATTATGCAACTAATCCTGATGTGTAATTCCATTAATCCATCTCCTGGCCTGGAGGAGTGCAAAATGCTAGAGGGAAGCTGGTTGTAAATAAAATATTACACTGAATTCCCTTAATGAATAGCGTGGCCTTGTTGTGTGTGAATGTGTGTGTAGTAAGCCTGGTTAAGAGAGTTAAAGGGACGTGGTCTCTACTTCTTGACTCAGATTAGCAGAAGCAAGGACAACTATTCATGGTGAGGAATGGCAGCAGAGGCACAGACTCCCTTAAAAGATGCATTCCTGAGGTCCTGGTCAGTTGGATGAGGGATCAGTGATAGCACCATTGACTGTTACAGAAAAGCAGCACAAAGATCACTAGATTTTGTAAAACCTACCCCCAACATTTGCAGCGGACTTTGTAACATTTCCAGGAAAAGCCAAAAGAGAACTAAAGACCTCTGATAACTGCAGTCATATTGTCAATGTGAAGGAGATCTCTTAGTGAAATAGGATGGCCAAGAGCATTGCTAATTCATAAAAAACATTGACTGAGGGAGTCAGTGGGATTCTACCTCACTGGGGAAGCCCAGGCAAGGATCCCGCGTGGTTTTCTACTGTTATGATTTGAGGTACTAGCTCAAGTCAGAAAGCTTTCTGTTAGTGAGTTGGGAAGCTTATTTACTGGTGGTTTACATAGAGACTGATCCCCCAGCCTCCTGTCAAGGGAGTATGTCCCAGGGACTCATGTACTCCATAGAAGCAGAAGCATATTCCTTTATAAAAGCTGGACTGAGTAAATGTGAAACCAATCATCCTGCAGACAGGGAACTGGTAGTGAGTCCTAACACAAAAACAGGTAATAAAGAAAAAGTAAAAAAAAGGGCTTGGAACTCCACCCGGACTATAGACTCACATTAAAATTGTGACAATGATGCCTTGAGAGGCTACCTAGAACAGAGGCTAGACAGTGTTAAAGGAATAAAGTAGGTATTTATTAAGAGGCCTCCAAAGGATACACCCTGGGCAGTACAAGAGCCCGGCCATGGCTCCACCCAAGATGGACACTGGGTCACGAGTTTTCACACTTTTATAAGTTTTGGTCCATTTACATATTGGGGTTAATTGTCCAATTACAGCTTCAGGTCATGAAGTTCCATCCTCCCAGTTTGCTCTCCTCAATTTGCTGTTGTTTCTACTTTTTGGGCCTGAAGCTCCAACGGTGTCCTTGGTTCTCGGGCTGGAAAAGGATTGTTTTGTCTAACTGGACTGTGAGGAGAACTTGCTAACACTTTGTATGAAGTTCAGAGTTATATACTAATGCAGTACAGAATCTGGAAAATATGAAAGCTAAAATTAAGGCATCAACAGTAAGGTTATAAGATAGTAAAATCAAGTCATGAGAGCCTTCTCATTCAGATTTCCTCAAAGGAGGTCTGGGATGTACACTTAGCCCAAGGGTGTTACCAGGAATCTCCAAACCAGCCTGTAACAGAGTGGGAAAAAACCATTAGCAAAAAAGAGCACCTCACTAATTAGTTTTATTTTGTGGCCTGGAATGCCACAAGAATAGCTAAGTCTTTCATTCAGCAATTGTAAAGTTCTGTGTATGACTGTGTAGACCCTGCTTTTTCAGTAGAGACTCTCCTTGCTCCTAAAGATACACAAAAATATGGAAGTATAGCTCTGGGATGCATCTATAGCAATGCTAACCTCCAAATCTGTGGCCAGCAACATTTTTGGAGTTTAGAGAAAGGAAGAAGTTGGTGTAACAGCTGCTTGGTTTTCATGCTTTATAGCATTGATTTGAGACTGGATGTGAGTAAATTGACTCCCAACTTCATAGCTGGCATTGGGCTTAAAAGATTCTCTGAAACCTCTGAAGTATGAATACATCCTGATTTTATTGAGTTTTTTTGGGTCTTAGCCCATAGCAACTGTACTTGTAAGTCAGGATAGCAGACAGGAAATCAAACTTGGATTGTGACTGGGATTTTTTGTGACAACAGGTGACACCACTTAGTACCTGGAACACACAGCTCTGAGTTGTCCAAAGCACCATTAGGGGAACTCCTGAATATATGCTTTGGTGAGAGGAATAATTTTGAAGGTAAGTGCTGATGATAGAGGTTAAACTTTGGTCCTGACAAACAGGGGAAATCTGGGCCCTGTTAAATGTTTGTCTTTAAGAATATTGCATCCTTAGAGCAATTCCTGGTAGAGCCATTCAACTGTACATCTCAGATTACAGGGCTTGCTACAAATACCTGCAACATGTGAAATCTCAGAGCAGACTAAAAATCCTTGGTTTTATTTCTCTGCCCCACCTTGGTCAGGGCCCTGAGTGTACTAAAAGGCTTTAATGGTCCTGACCATATAATCTGATATCTCCAGCCTCATACTCATCACCTCAAAGTCTGTATGGTCTCCCACTTAGCCTAGGTTTCCAGGTTTCCTCCCATGTTCCCTAGGGTTTCCTTCCCCCTGCCTCCTCTGCCTTGCCCCATCCCAAAATCTTGTCAAGGGTAGTGTGAATTTCTGCCCCATTCATTCTCTGTTGTCTCTCAAGCCCACCTAGCCTTTAGGAACCTCACAGGCACTCTGAGCTCTGCTACCCAGCCCAAATTTTGCCATGCTTTCTTCTCTTTCTCAGTAGTCTGTCCTTGGCTTTGTGTCCCCTGAAATAGTCCTGTGGAAACTCACAACTAATCCACTCTACTTACAGTCCTTTCTGACTCCAGAACCCTGAGGGATGTGAGGACACTTTTGCTGGGAGGCCACTCTTACTGCCCTGTCCCTGAGTGTACTAGTGGGTTTTCGTGGCCCTGACCAGTCTAACCAAGAGCCTTCAAAAAAGCTACACACACACTCACACACTCACTCTCACACTCCAACACACTCACACACACACACACACACACACACACACACTCACACACACACACTCACACACACTCACACACACACTCACACACACACACTCACACACACACACACACACACACACACACACACACACACACACACTCACACACACTCTCATATGATTGCCCAGAAGCACAGAAGCCCTGTTAAAAGTCTGTCTTGTGTCTTCAGTTCGTGCCTGCAGCTGTGCTTGTGTTTCCAGTGACCTGAACCCTGACTTGCTGACTGGCTTCCAGCTTGACTTCACACTTGCCTTGTCAACATGGATATATGCTTTGTGATAAGCAGGCCTTGTCACCGTCACTGGACATCATTCCGATCAAAGGTGTAATTTCCTGGCTTGTTCTTAGATCTGCCTCACCACCACGAAATTGCTTGAAAATCTAGGCTCCTTGCTTGAGACCATCTCCAGGTCTGCCTATATACCTTGCTCAAATAGTGTGGGACTGTACCCCAGATGTGAGGCCCCTCTTCTGTCTGGTGTAAAGTCAGGCTCTGTCCCACCTGCTAGGGTGCAACCAGCCCTTGCTGCTTCCTAACACTGCCCTCACAATTTAAGAGGTCTTATAAATACCTCTGCACTTCTTACTCTTCAAATTGCAGTCTTGAAGATTGTCCCAGTGAAGTCTTGACCCGTTCTGAAAGTTTCAGTAGTAGCAGAAGATCATGGGCAGATGTCAGATCTGACTGGTTGTTCTGCAAAATTAACTTAGAGAATCCATTGGTCCTAAAGTAGAAACAAATACCTCTGCCTATGTGAACTTGTTGTTTTCAACACCAGAAAAGGAATAATCACTGAAAATGGTAGATTCCACTTACGGTATCTGAAGAGCTGCTTACAGTATTTTTCTGGTAGAGAAGTGACAAAGAAGACAGTGATTTATTGCATTAACTATTGGAAGACCTTTGATTAGGTGAGTTTATCAGAGCTAGATCCCAAGCCAACAGAGTTTTAAATGGTCTCCTCTGAGACAAAGCACAGAAGCTAGATATGTTCCTCTAAAAGGGAGTACCCTGAAGGATATCCTTCAACATTCTTGTTGGTGAGAAGAAACACTTACTGTTAGATAATGGCCCGTTCAGAAGTATTTGTCTGTTAATCAGCTTAGGTTAGCTAAGCCAGGCAAGGTTCAGGTTTCTGAGTGAGTAATTTTGCTCTTTGTGTGCATATATGGTATTGCAATAGTTAAGAAAGATACTCAAGGGCTGGAGAACTCATTGCCCTGAGCTTCTGGGAAAAGGACTGTTATACACCTCATGGAAAATTTTATGGTAGAAATTGAAGTGTTGTACGCAAAGGGAAACTGATCCAGGGAGATGGCAGTGAACTAAACTTAAAATAAAATTTTATAAGCCCTGAGAAAGGAAATAACCAGTCTCCTGTAAGATGGAATTAGTTGGGTTTTATTTGATGCATTTATTAAAGTAACTACTAGAACTAATATAATTTGTTTATTTGTTTACTTATTAGTAATGTTCCCCTTTACTTCTGCTGGAAAACTTGATGATTGGTCTTGATCTTTTCTCAAAATTTGATAATTTTGTTTGAATTTTTGCTTTACCTCAGATTCTGTTGTATTCACCCTGTCGAATAATGCAGGATTCTCCTTCAGATTCATGTTATCTGATTAGACTTTATCAGCTAATGAATTTTGAGCTTGATATAACACGACATCCAAAGAGCTACAAGAGCTGTATTTGCTTTAGTGAATTTTTACCTTCATCCCTGCCAAGAAATTGAGAGAAATTTTACTCCACCACAGAGAGAGATATGTTCTAACCACACAATTAAAGACAAATGAATGATCAAAATTAATCATCACACTCTTCCCCCTGAGAATGTTGAATATACCAGAAAGCTGTCCCCTGAAACAGATGTGCACTGATTAAAACTGAGTACAGAACAAAATTATCCTGAGAAGTCAGGTCTTTCGCCACTTGTACGTACTCCAGGCACAGCTGAATTTTTCTGTTATGAAGAGTGTCATGAAGATTTTGAACTGCACGTTCACAGTGACAACTAACTACTTTCTTAAGTGGAAAGAAGTTGCATTGACTTACATAACCCTGAATAGGACTGACATTTAGGAAACAAACTATTTGAGCAAGTGTTCTGTTCATGGGAGAATCTGAGAATAGAATTTGAAATAAAAAGTTACCATTCCCTTTGCAAGTATGATTCATGATTTTTCCCAGGCAGAGGCTCATTTATAGCCTCCCTAAAGTCTCTTACGATCATTGGCCACGGACCAAGCAATTAAATATGTTTAAATTTCCAACTTTAACTTAAACTACATCTTAAACAAGGATTTATTTTTTTCCATGTTTTGATGATCCAAAATGACACCTTTCCCTTGAACAACCAACAAAAATATCACTCGTGCTGCTAAAGGGAGTATAGGTGATGTGACACAAAGATCACAAGAAGGCACCACAAATTTGATATCATAAAACAGCATCAGGAGGTGACTCAGTAATAACACCATTTCTCCTTGATTCACCCCTTATGTCCCAGTGTGGAAGTGTGGTCAGTGTGCATCCACTATCACTAAACACAAGCTTAAGTCTCAGTTTAACACCCAACAATTGAATAGCAAATATAAATGCATATTTTATCTTAGTTATTCTCAACAGTTTCCACAGTGACTTCCCTAGTTTTTAACCTATTTCTCTTTGAAACACAACAAGAGCTGGTGGTGTGGAAGCTTTGACGTGTCTCTGTGCCGCGTGCGTTAATTAGGAGAGGCTGACTGACCTCTGCTGGATTATTCAGAGTTCATTCACACTGTTGATGGTATCACAAATACATTCAAAGTACAGAGGGCACCTTCTGTAGATTGATGACCCCAAAGTGTGGGGAATGGTCACTATACTGGAAGGCAGGGCTGCCATTCAGAGGCTACTTGATAAAATGAAGTAGAGTCCAAGAGGGATCTCATGGACCTCAACAAAGACAAAAACTCAGTCCTGGATCTAGGGTACGAAAACTACAGGCTAGGGAAAGATTGGCTAGGGACCATCTCTGCAGAAAAGAGCCTGCACGTTGAACATAAGCCAGCAGGGTGTCCTTGCAGCAATGAAGGTCAACCACATGCTAGACTGCATTAGCAATACTGTAGGCAGTACGTCAAGAGAAATTATTTTTCCCTTCCATTTCAGAGGGGTTAAGCTGTGTTTAATAAGAGACTGAATCCAGGGTTGGGCTGCTCTCACTGGCAAACAGGAGCACATCAAACAGAGGGTCCCTAAGATGGGCAGCACTGTCCAAGGGGAGATTGAGGGGGCTGCTTTGGTNAGGACTAATTGCAGTGTCCAGCAGGGTCACAGAGGTGATAGAACCAGATTCTTCTAAGAGGTACCAAGGGAAAAAAGGAACAACTTTCAAACACTGCAGTAGGGTGATTCAGCAATACAATAGGTTGTCAAGACAGGCTGTGACATCTCTGTTCATTGAGCTTTCAAAACTCAGTTGAACAAGACTCTGAGCAAGCCAATCCAGGTTTTGTCAGCATTGCTTTGAGCAATGAGAGACTACAGCCATTTTAAAGGCTATGAATGTATAGAAGTGTTTCTAAAAACTAAAAATTTCGCAACTCTTTAAAATGCATTTTATTAAGATATGAATGTTCTGTGTCTAATCATTACTTATTCACTGATGTTAGTGCATGCTAGAGCCATACAGCTATTAAAATTACAATGTTGTCATCTCCTATAAACATTAGCCAAAGCCGTTGGAGGTGAGCAACTATCCAAAAAATGGGACTCTGTTGTCCTGCAGGGTTTTTTGTGTGAACCAGCTCTGCACACCAGAGTCCTCTGTGAACCAGCTTGCTTCTTAATCTGGCTTCTCTTGAAACCTCTACAATCTTTGTGTTTATAGTTGGGAAGAATCTATGTCTCATCTGCTCCTCCTGATTTCAGAGTCAAGTTCCTGGATGTTCAAGGCAATCAATCTCCAAATAAATGAAATGGTGTGGCACTTGGAGTGGCACTTGGAGTGGGACTTCCACAAACACTAAATCAGATCAACTGAAGCCCTTAAGAGGGACATTTCCTAGTCATACAGCAAAGTAACAAGGATTAGGGCTCAAGTCCTTGCCCATCTTCTGATTTGAAGTCTGCAAGATCAGAGGTCATGTCTTTAGAATTGCTGTAAGAACACTTTATCCGGGTGACCTTCATCCAAACCCTGGGGAAAAGACCACAAAGTATTTTTCCGCCTGAACATCTCCTGTGCACCCACGGCATTTTTCCATAATTTGCCCTTTGGAGTCACCAAGTTTATTGAAAAAGAAAAGGTAACTGAATACACTTATTCCATTTGGCTTCTCTGCTTCGAATTAGCAAGGAAAATAGTTATGCCCTAAAGCCTTTGTTGCATCTTAAGTTTTTTCTGACGTCAACTATAAATATTGACTCCCAATCTATTTTCATGTGATGCCATATACAAACTTCAGTTGAAAACTGATTATCCCTATCACAGACCAGATCATAAGTTTACTGTTTGGGTTCAAATTTTCAAGAAGTGGCATGTCACCTCTTGCTGTTTTCTTATTTAGGCTATGTGGTGTTTTAAACATTCCTCGTTTGGAAATTTCCTTTTCCTAACTCTTTTGAGATATTTTCATTTCCACCATTCAGTAACAAATCTCTGATATGTCTTTCTTTTTCAGGAATAAGGTGCTCAGAACGTGGAGTATGGGAAGCACCCACATCAATACCTTAATACTTACAACACCCTTCGGATTTATATCCACAGTTCACAAAACTCTGCCAACTTGCAAACCCAGGAGTGCTCTGCAACTGTGCAATAATTTCATGGACACTTTTAACTCCAAAACATTTCTGGTTAAAAGCACCTTTGAAAAAGTTACATTATCGTCAAGGAGAATTTAGAAATAATAAATTGGAAGAAAAAAAACTATCGACAATATAAATTTAAACTGTATTACTAAATTTCTTCTCAGAACTGGCAATTCCTCCAGGTATGGCAGCTATGTCTGACACTACCTATTCTGATTTCTTTGCCATGGTATGATGAACACAAACTCTTGGCTGCATTTTTAGTTTGCATGGTGCCATACAATGAGTGTTAAAGATATCTTGGTGATGACTTTAAACTGGGGCAATCATTCAGCTTCTCTTATTTTGTTGCATTACCTGTGGGAGATAAACTTTGTAATAATAAACAGAGCAATTATAAGCTGATAATAAATCATAAGGTAATTAACACTGAACAATTTAAATGGTCAGTTTTTGCACAGCTGTCTACCCTATGTGAATGGTATACATTGAAACCATACCAAGTAAACAGATGACTTTAAAAGACAGAGGAACTTATCACAGGGCTAATGAAAGATCATTTTGCAATTTTAAGAATAATTCTCACTACTAGAAAGCAAAAGTAATTTCTAGGATTTTATCTTTTGTGTCAGTTCTCTAATACTGCCTATGCACAGTATAGTATTATCCTTTCCTATGAAAGTAGGAAATATTTCTTATATTAATAGCATATTGCTTATGTTACATAGAAATAGCAAACATTCCAAGCCATGACTAGGAAGTCATAGGGAGAAAACCCTGAGTATACTTTTAGGGTTAACTGTGTCATTTCACATGAAAAGAATCTCAAAGGCAGTCACATAAGCCACCAAATATAGAGCATTTGAACTTCTCCACCTTTGGGGTTCTTCTTCACATGAACCCTCATGAATGTGTTATATTTAGAAAGAAGGAGGAACACCAACATACAAATCTTCAAAACAACTTCTGCTATTTGTTTCCTAGGGCCAGGCTGCCAGACATGCACAAAGAAACCCAGGAAGAACCCGAGCTCAGGTGCCGCAGTCGTGGGCACGGTTCACATTCCAAAAATTACAGATCAGGTTGCAGATTGGGCACCACATTATCAAGAGTATGATGGGAAGAATGCACAGTCTGGCAACTTCTGCCCTCTGTTGCAATTCTGAGAAATCATGATAGTATTCTCATACTAGGGAATAGTCCCGTCACAGCTACTCTTTCAGAACGTGTTCACCTGCATTAGAAACAGGAAAAGTCATTTGTTGGCACTATTAATGTATTTCCATTTTGGAAGGAATCTCTGTAAAAGGGAGAGTCACAGGTTTAAAAGAACGATATCCAATAGATAAAGAGAAGGTCAAGCACATTACAGAAGGTATAGATGATGCAGTGCATCTAAGATATATCTGCATCTGCAGGTATTACCTGTCCAATCTGTCCTGTGACACAGTTCTCAGTCCAAATGCTTCACAATGGGACACAAACACTTCTCTCTCCCTCTCCAGATAACTCTGCTTACACAATTCAAATAATTTACCAGGAAACAATATTGAAGTATTCCATTTTGGATTGACTGGTTTTGTTTTGGTGAACTGAAATAAAAAAAAAAAAAAACAAACCCGGACACTCTAAAATTTTAGAGTGTTTATTGTGTAACTGCCTATGTCAGACACCTTGAAGACTATTTATATTACTCTCACATAGCTAGCAATCATGCAGGTACTACTTGAGTGAAATCTTGGCTCCAATGAAGACATTGCAGTTTTGCAACTGACTTCTTTTAAAAATCTAAATACAGTTACATGTAAAGGGACAATGCAATCTCTTAGACTGTTCTCTTCCATTACAGCAAGTCAATATTACAGACCCCGGCTTATGGATACTGAAGGAAGAAACAGTGAGGCTGGAACAGTAAAACTTCTCTGAGCTGGAGAAAGAGAAAAACTGGAATGATATCCATCCCATGGGAAATTCAGAAGTGAAAGTCACCGAGGTTAACAAGCAGTCTTCAATGGCTGTTTAGAAAACACAATTAGAACAATAAGAAGGAAAGAAGACAAATTTTCTTCATAATCATATTTAATTGTTTAAACACGGAATTATTTATTTAGTTCTTTTAATACTATATATTTTTCCTTGCTAGTAAGAGTGACTGGGATATGCTGCATGACACAGACTGTGCAGCTTCAGGGGCAGTTCAGAGCAACACCTCTGACAGCAGTGAACTATCACAGACTTTCTTACCAACTACCTAATTATCTTGGATCTCCTGTCTTATCATTGTACTGCCCTCATTTACCCCAAACCAAATTACAGCCTGGAAGGAGACTGCAGCAGTGATTTGTATACTTTATCTGATGAACAGTTACATCATGTGGTCAACTCTGGAAAGGGTTCAAGAGAAATTAAGATAGAACTTTGTATAATTGCCCATTCATAAAGCAAGCATGTCAGAACAATGTCACTGATGTTTTGCCTGGGGAGAAAGGGATCCAAGGCCCTGACAATGCACCAAATGACTTCTGCATTCCCACGGTTGTTATACCATTCCTCTTCTTTGTATTTTCAATAAGCAAATGCAGAGTTGCCTCACATTCTCATTTTCAAGAACCCTGGGTATATGTAGACTCCACCCACTTGGAGGCCCCATTCTATTGCCATAATTATATATACATTAATTTATTAAATTGTAACTACTAATTATAGTTATTAATTTAATTAAATAGTCATTAAATTGTATCTGTTTCTGAATAGGCCTTGGATCATTCCACAAATGAAAAAAAATTAGCATCTACATCATAAAAGTCAAATAAAAAAGAGAGTAGGATATATGCAGATTCCATGGGAAATGAACATAACTTGCATTGTACAAGCACTGCAATGCCTTCTGCTGAAAGCCTACAGTGCATGTTGGACTGAGTCCCTGGATTTTTTGAGCTTTTTAAAAATCAGTTCCTAGATTTCCTTGCTAAAAAAAGAACCCAGAAAATATTAAGCAACTATATTCAGAACAGAAGGCACAAAACATTGCCACATTGTGTTTCTTATAATCATAGATAGTTTATTAATTTTCCTAAGAACTTGCTTTAATAACTGTGACTTTCTGAAATAATAAGAAGCTGAAACTCTTTTCAAGTAATTTATGTCTTATATTGTGTCTAATTTCGGTCAGGGTAGCCTGAAGTAAGTTAGAGAAAAAACATAGAAATGTTTTAAAACAAGCACAGTAAGGCTGTTGTAAAAGATATTTCAATATTTATAGAATGCATATGGAGCTGGTTGATGACAGACATAAAGATGTTTGGATAAATGATGTGAGGCTTAACAGGTCACACACAGCAGTGTCTCAACAATTAAAGCTTCTTCTGACTCCTCTGTTGATGATGAAGCAATCAGGTTCTTTATGTATTTGAAAGAAGCAGACCAGCAACCAGTGCAGTTGTTCTGATTTAGAAGCTTCCACTGTGAACTTTCTCCTTTATCTGAATTCACTTTTCTCACAGACAGGGCTGTTTATTTCACTTAAATCTAGATATTTTTAAAAAAATAGGTAAGTCTGAGTAAGAGTAAAAAGTAACAGCTCTTTGAGCTTGTTGGAAAGGATTGTCTTGTGGAGGTGACTCTTTCTCTTGCTCTTAAAGAATAAAGATTTAATTCATACTGTGTATCTTGCATATGATTCTACTGTTAATATTTTAAATAATTAATAGCAGTCCAAATAAGAGCAAATGAAAACAGAAATGGCACAAGAAGAGAAAGAGAAGAGAAAGTGTTTGTACAACCCAAGCCTCAGTGGAAATCCAGTTTGCACTATTTTTTGAAATAATCATCAATCACTCCCAGCTCAGGAGCTGTTCATTTGTTGTTTCTGTGTTGAGATAGACAAAACCTTTGGGGGAAGGATGTTATCCCCATCTCTTGCATGGGAAGACACGACCTGACTGCTGCTATCTGCTCTTAGAAGAAGCAAGATATTTCCATTTCCAGAATCCTGTATTAGTGGCGAAAAATGGCCACATCTCAAAACCCTTCTGCTCTTTTTGACCCCTCCTTTTAAGTTTTCTTTTTAGTGATGACCTCAGCAGCTGTGAATTCTGCATGAGAAAGCAGAGAGGGAGAGTACCTGCTTTGGGATAGTCATGAGCAGGGCTCCGACAGATTAGTTAGCATTCTGATGATAATGCGTGACGGGCAAATGAAAAGCCTGGTTTGCCGGAAGGGAACTGGTTTCTCGGAATTTGAAGTGCACTTTATGACTCCCTGCAACGCCGGATCAGTAGGCATAATACAGAGCTGCCTGCAGTCCCTTCACCATAGACCCCTACTCAGAGCTGCAGCTGTGGATTCATCTCAAACACAACACCCATCATTCCTGTCTTGCAGCTGGCCAGTCATTCCCAGCCTGTAGTCACAAAACCCTCTGCCAGTTCCCTCTGTCCTGTCCCGCGTCTCTCCACTTATTTCTGTTCTGGAATCTTCACAAAGTTCTGCTTGTGCCATTCCCCGCTATGCTGTTGCCTGGCCTTTGTAGGCCTGGGCACTCCCAAGGGAATCTGCTTTCAGCCATGTTCTGGGACTCCCCATTACAGACTTCAGTATCCCCAAATTCTCCATCAGTTTCTGATCCCAGCATCAAAATCAGCCAGTAGGTGTGCCTTTAGTTTCCTGGCACTATCCCGTTCTCTGAGGAATACAGCCTTGGGGTAGGATGCAGAAATTCACTGATTATGATCTTTCGGTCCATTTCCTTTCTTCCCTTCACTGGCTCCTTCTTGCCTCAAGGCCCTCACTGCTCCATCTTGGGAATGACTTTACAGCCTCATCCACCTCCTCATTACAAATCCAATGGGGTTTTGACCTCACATAGGAGAGTCATCTGATGCAGACAGTGATAACCTTCCTGGTGCTGCCAATTGTCCCGTGCTTCACTGGACCGGAGAGCTGCCTTTACTGGATTTCATGCACCAGCTCTTTCAACCTGATGAGGGAGAAAGCATACATTAACCAGTCTGTTTTATCCCCCTCCCCCAGCCCAGCCTGAGAGCAGTGGCCCGTGTGCTGTTCTGCCTTGGGTATTTTCATCATCTTTGCACCACACTGAGTCATGTTGCAGAATTTGATAAGGAAAGAAAACATGAAATACTGAGTCATAATCCCTAGAAAGAGAAATTATTGCTCTAACTGGTTTATCCAACTGTTTCCGTGTATTCATCTTTCTTATATCCTGCTCATTCTCTGCCATTGTATGGACAGAGGAATCCATATCCACTGTTCTTTTCTACCTTGGAGCCTCATCTTCAAAGGAGTCCAAGGGCAGTCCATTGGACTACACTGAGAATCCACTCCATTGCCTACAGAAATGAACCTATATCTCTTGGTCTGGCTAGAAAAGCACAGCCTTAGGCAGGAATCTGTTTTCCACTGCAGCCAGTGTTACAATAAACAGAAAGGACCATGAAGATTCCAGGGAAGGACCAGGTCATGTGAAGTGGGGTTTTTGAATGGTGGTCATTCCTCTTCAGAAGTAAGAAGTGAGGTTAGCCTACTAATGTGCAGGCCAGGAGATCCAAAGCAAAAAAGGAGTTTTAAATATGTCCAAATTAGGCCCAATATCCAAAAACTTTTAAAACAAAACAGTTTCTTGAGGATAAATATTAAAAATGTACTGCAGTCAATGGGGCAGCAGTGCTGGCAAAGGGTGATTTAATTCTGGGAACAGAGATGAAGTGGGGTAAAAAAGTAATTGTTAATTTAATTCTTTCAACCTTTTTTTTATCTATTGTACAGGATGCATACAAATTGAAATTTTCACACATACTTGCATTCACACATGTAAAACAGAGAACAGCCAGAGAAATATGTATACAAGGTCTGAGATGGTCAGATAAATATTCTATTACTGTCAGCCACACTGAGAAAAAAAACATTAGTCAGGCAGTCTGGTTCTCCATATTTATTTTTCTTTTAAAAAAATTTTGCAGTTTGATTTTAAGAACTCTTCAGAGATGGAGTGGTATTTAAAGTAGTGCTTAAATATTTCTTTTTAAAGCTTAAATCTTCTCATTTCACATTCCATCCTTTTCCTATTTTAATTATATATACTTTGCTAGGGAACATATATAACGACAAACAAAGCAAAACAGGAGTCAGAACTCTCTGTACTTGAGCAAGGATTGCGTAGTCACTGTTTCTTTCCAAGGCCATGGCTTCTTTTGACTTTGGAGTGTCTGGCACTCAGTAAAGGGCAGTCCAGCCATCCTCTGTCCCGCCCCAAACATTTGTTTCTGCTGGCTCACTGCAGAGTAGCCTTTGTGTGACCGCACAGTTAACTGCATCGAAAACTCACCCAATAGAAAAGTGACCTAATAAAACCCGTGTTTAAAATGTTTTTGTCACCTAATACACCCCATTAACTGAGCCACACCAAAACTAGTGTCAGCAAAGGAGAAGATGTAGGAGCAAGCATCCAGTGGCAGGAACCCTTGCTGAGGCAGGAGTGTGAGCTTATGCCAGAATGAATATGTCATGACCTCAGTCATAGCAAGAGTTTTCGCATCTAGCATCTATTTACTTACCTACTTCGGTGAAATAAAGAATTTCAGAGGTGCAGCTGTGGACTTGAAAGTATCCCACACTCCCTGTGAGGAATGCAGAACAGCTTTGAAATACAATCTTATGCTGATTTGGGTACAGATTACTTTAGATGCAGAGATCTCTGTAGGGAACATGCTCCTTGAAGTTGCTTTACTAATTGCTCTGCAGGACTGAAAATTCCACGTTCCAGTCCCACTCCCTCTTACCCTTTCTGATGCAGATCTGTTGAAGCTTCTGTCCTACTCCTGTGTTAGAGTATATACCTACAGATACCCAGTGTATTGAACTCTTTATTACACCATTCAGTAGGAGCCAGTAGAGCAGAAATTTATTTTACAGCCAAACACATTATTTAATTGTTGAATGTAACATTCAACAGATCCATTCAATGAGTATTTCTGAAAAATTGATCTTCTAACTTCCTGAGGTATATTTTTAATGAGCACTTTCTGAGCTAAATGTAAAATCTTTTCAAGAAAAGCAGGAAAAAAGATCGCTGAATGTCTCAGACAGCAAGCTGTAGCTGACCTAAGATCTGGTGTAGAAATCTCAATGCCTATAAATCAGAATATATATATCCTTGCATGTGCTTAAGTCTGTAGTAACCAGCATAGGCCAGGATAATTATTGTCTTGATTGAATGAGCTAATTCCCCAGAGTGGCTTTTGGGCATATAGAAAAGAAATGTGAAGAGCTTGAATGAAAGGACCACGGCTAATAGTAGAAAAGGAAAAGAAAACCCACAAACAAGAAATGACAACCACCCCCCAAGACCACCAAAAAACCCCTCCAAATGAAACCAACACAAATGAAAATCAACACAAAAACAAACAAAATGAAAGTAAAATCCAAGGGATCTTAACATAAATCTGTATGTAAATTTCAGGAGTATGAAATTTGGTACAGGAAATAATAGTTGGGTTTAAATGTGAGTTTGAAACTAACTAGAAAATTGTCTTCTACGCTACACGGTGAAAAGTCATCATCAGAGTTCTAAAATGCAGTCTGGACAGAGATTTAATTAGAGTGGGCAATTTGGTCTGGCAAAGTCAATGGCAAGGGTTAATAAGACACGAGATGAGTTTTTTCTCTGTAGAATAAATGCTTTGCAAGAGGAGTTGTTTCCACACTGATGTTGTTAGATCACCATCTAGAGGTCATTTAAAATACATGCTTGTCATTCTACTGGATTTAAAAAAAAAAATTTATTTCTATTTACTGAGGCTGTTTGAGCCAAACAGCACAAATTACTAACAATTGCTTAAGCACTGAAGTGGGAAATTCATTATATTTTCCATTCCACTTGTACCAGTTTTATAAAACACTTCTTGTTTAGTGTCAGTTAGTTGTCAGCTACAGAAATATTCAGGATTAAGTGTGATTTTTTCACATTAGGTAGTGTCCTATTATTATGATCCTATCCCCTTCATTCTCCTTTTCACCTTTCAGCAGAGACATGTTTTTTTTTCAAAAAAATATTATTTCCAAAAGCTTTCACATTCTTTCCTTGCTTTGGGGTCTTCTCAGCTACATAGGGTGAAAGTCCACAGAGTTTGTGCCTAACAGCATGCAACACCTTTGTATGTCAGATGGTGTCATGATGTCACAATGTGTCCCAAACAAGACCGTGGTGGTAGTTATGTCCAGACTCCATTACCTGAAAAGCAGCAAGGAGCAAAAGTGTCTTGTGTTAAACAGCAAAATAGGATGGGGGTTAATGCAACCCTGATAATTTTCCTGGGATTTGCCATCTGTCTGATGAGTTTGTTCCCGGCCACTTACTGCTCAGTACCAGTGAAAATCCAGAGCACGATTCGCACTGCCGAGAATGAACAGGAAGAGGAAAGCAGTCCAACAGCAGGTGAGAGGATGGGCTGAAGTGAGAGGATAAGAAATAAGGGGCTTGGAGGGCAGCTAAGGGCAGGAAATGAGATTAGGTGTGGATGCCGAAGAAAAAAAAAATTTCTTTCTGTAAAAAGAAAATCAGAAGAGGAACAAGATATATGTCAAGGGGAAGTGGAGGTCAGATGACCCCTAAGTATTAGGGAGCCTGCAAAGGAGTGGGATAGCAAGGCCATCCCACAGGCCCAAGCAGGACAGGCTTGGGGATGGTAGTCAGGGTCAGACAAGAGTTTGCCAGGGAGGTCCATGATGTTGAGACAAGTCCAAGTTCAAGGAGGAATACCAGTCAGTGTCAGGACCAAACCTAGTGATGGTGACCAGGATGAGACACAGTCCAGTGACAGCCCAACCCTACTCTTACACGGGGCAGGGGACATGGGGGACACACAAGTTCAGGCCAGTCATAGATATTAAGGCCTCTTATATCACCCGCAGCCCTGACTGCACCCTCCTGTCTCAGCTGTCCCCTCACACTTACAGAGATCTGAAAGGAAAGGTCCAGGACACCCCTGGAGATCAGGGTGAAATAATTAAAGAATATAGTCAGACACAGTCCCATGACTGCCAGGCAAGTCCATAGTGATAAGGCATGTTCAAGATCAAACCAGGAGGTCAATTTGCAGGTCAGGATCCAGAACAGCAGGGTCCAGGCACAGCTGTGATAGAGACGGAGCTGGAGATAAGTGTATTTGCAGCAGACCACAAATAGAGATCTGAGACCCAGACCCGAGCTTAAATGCAGCTCTTGGACCCATGGAATTCAGGTAAAGGCTCCAGTCAAGGCTTTTAAGGGCTATTACAGCCTACTGCTATAGTCATGGCCCTGAAAAGATAAAAGAATGTATCTGGGGTGACTTTTGTAATGGAAAAGTACAGGAAAGGAGAAAAACGTGAAATGTAAAGTGGAGTGAGGAAAAAGCAATAACTAAAAGAAAATATTTCAAAATCAGAATCACAGAAACAAGAAAAGGAGAAGAGAAGCAGAGAGAGGAAAGAAGTATGAATGAAAAGCTGCTTGGGTTGAAGGAGGAAATGGACATACAGTGAAGGTGAAGAGGATTTGAAAGTTTAGAAAGCAGGGAGAATAAAACAGGAGGGACACAGAGGTAAAAAGGCTTCAAGTATGAAAGCAGTGAACAAGAAGAAAGCTTATATTGTTCCCTTTTTCCCTCATTTACAGGCTGGGAGGAAATGGAGGAGTCATTTGTGGCCTCATCAACAGGGGAAGGAATGGAGGTGATCGATATGGTGGAGCCTGAGGGCGCAGAGACACTGAGCAATTCAGCAGTGAAGGATTTGCTCTTGGATCTGGCTCTTCTCCTCGAGATTTTTTTTTTATGCATGACATAGAGCTTGAAATCATTTCTGTGATCATGAATGATAACAATTTGAACATCTACCTGTGTTTCATGATCACCTACTGGACAATACAGCTTGTCTTCACCAACAACATCCCAGGGAACTGAACTAGAACATTGAAGACAATCGCAAGGACCCTGTGCACATATTGAAAGTGATTTCCTTTCTTCTCGGGAAACACAATAAATTCTAGTAATTTTTTCTAAGCCAGACTTCCCTTCTTGCACTTCCCATATATTCTTTGTGCAAAAACATCATAGCTAATAATAAGAACTAATTCAACTCACCAATTTCACCAGTGACCCTGTCTTTTAAACAGAATATTATTAAATTCAACATATATTGAATGAACAAGAAAAAGCATATTCCAGGGAACTGTACCTCTATCTAACTTAACAAGATAGATACAAGAAGTTAGATTTCTCAAAATGCATAGTCAGTACCTTTTACTTTTTCTAAACACAATAAACACAGAAGCCAAGTAGTCTCAAAACACTGAAATAATGTCTATATTATACACTTAGTGTTATGCAATGTTATTTGCTATTAGCATCTTAAAAACAAACTGTCTGGAGATGCTGCTAGGAGAAAACCAATTGAATGAGTGAAGGGAAGGAAGAGTATACACTGTTTAAATGTTAATGATAAGCACAAGCCCATTTCTTTATTTTTATGATGGTAAATAAATCAAACTATTTTGAGGTATTCTTATTTATTACTTGTGAAGTTCAGCTAAGAGCATCAGACAAGTGAACAGTACAAATACAGAAAAAAGATACAGGCCTGATAAAGCGTTTGCAGTAAAAGTAATTTTTTTTTTCAGACACAAACACTTTATTAGTATTTTTTTTAGTTAATGAAAACAAAATTTCTGAACAGTCTGTTCTTGGAAAACATTTTGCTATATTTGTCAGTATTTGAAAAGGATTAACACAGTTACTTTTAAAATGCTTACATTGATAAGGGATGTTTCCACTTGCCATCATCTATTCCACAAACAATCCCCAGGTAGCCAATATAATAACTAAAATAAAAATGTTCCCATAAACAAGAACAGTTTGAAGAGTATGCAAAAGGTATAAGTATTTGTATACTTATTAACGTCAGTAAATTTTAGAATATTGGTAACAATTTTCTAACTATGAGACCCTGAAATAGATGTAATTACTACATTGCTCTTAAGAATGTACTTTAGGCACTTCTGCTACCCCAGATCATGTTGCTTCTTACTCTGCTTTTGCTCCAAAGCAAATTAATACCTAAAATTCAATTTCAAGTAGAAAGTAAAATCCTGTAACAGCTCTACTTCTCTGCTTGGATGGTAAATATTTACAAATGTAGGGAACCAGGTTCAGGGTCCAGAGAAGCTCTTGGAATTCTTGTTGTTCAAACTTCAGAAACTTCTAGAAACCTTTGTGACTTTCCCATACTGCATCCTCTACCATATCCTCAACCCTAGACATTAAAAAAAAGAGGATCTTGTCAGAAAAGAAAGAAAATCTGTTCTCAGTTTGCCAGTTACCCACCCATTAATGGGGGTGCTTTCCTCTTACCTCCTATGTCTGAGTTTTGCTGATAAAACAAAAACAGAGCAGAGAGAAGGCCTTCAGTAAACTTCATTGTTAAGTCACCTTTCAGCCTACAAATTGTAGCCACTGAGTCTTTCCTAGCACCTGTCTCCATTTATTAGCAAAAGAAGAGAAGAGGATTCTTCCCTCTCTTGTAAGTTACGTGTGGTTTGCACAGTAACCCACAGGATTTCCCCATGAGCTATTGTAAGACATGAACAAGACTTACAGCTCCAGTTTATTGACTTGCCCTTTCAACAGGACTGTGAGGCTGCTGGAACAGACAGGTAAATGCACTGAACAGAGGGACTAATAATGTAACAGTCTTTCTGTTCACAACTCCTCACAAGCTGTTGCTGACTAGATAAACTGGCCAGTCACCTTGCTGCCCTGGGACTTGTCACACATCTGGGACAGAGCACTGAGAGCCGTGGAGGAGATTGCCTCCTTATGAGATCAGTTTAAGCATTTTCCTGCCATCAAATGCTGAGGAAAGGATAACAAGAAAAGGAAGGCAAAGGAGTGAATAAGAGCACCGTGTCACCCTAGAGGCCCTGAGAAGATGGTCATATTTTCATGTGTCAGGCCTTCCTCTCCCTGGGATCACATCTCTCTTCGTCCTCTTCCAGGCGCATTACCAGATGCGGCATTTTTTGTCTGGATTCATTGGGGATCCACTGGGACATTGGAAGCTCTTGGAAAAGTCCTGGCTATTGCTGACAGGCCCAGAGACACGAAGTGGCAAGGGACTATGTGGATCTGTGTTCAGGGAAGACTGGAGCTTCTCTGGATCCTGGTGTCCACACATTGCCTAAAGGGAAACAAAATAGAAAAGTCACTTTGTCTGAAAGTCCTCATGTGAACAAGACTTAGGGCTCCTCATGCCTCTGCACGTCAGAGGGTGCTGGAGTAAACAAGGAAACATGCATACATGGCTGACAACAAGATTTTCTTTGGATTGTTTTCCCTTTCCTTAAACTTCCCTGTCCCCATTTCACTCTCTGACTAGTCATCTGCACTTTTTCTGTACTGCATAGTCCAGAACGCAGAAAATTTAGGCCACCCTGGCTAGGCTCATGCAACCTTGGACTCTCTAAAAAAGTGGTAAAGATGTCTCAGTGCCTAGATTCAGCTTCTTAAGTGAAATCAATGAGTGCTCATCAACAAAGCAGAGCACTTAAAACAAAATCCTATTACTACTCTAGAGATGCAGGGGAGGATTATATGACTTTACTGGTGTTAAACTGGCAACCCAAGTCTTCATTCTCTTTATTTCAGTCCTTTTTTATCAACAAATAATGCAGTAGCTGCCATTTAGCCTCTAAAATGCAAATCTTGCCACCAAGACCCAAAAGCTGTTTTTCACATGCACTGCTCTGACTTTAAATAAACATACAAAACTTCTCCCTTTGGACAGCTACATGGCTTATAAGGATGTGATTTTTGAGCACAGAAAGCCAACCATCCATCTTGAGGAACTTGGCATCACAGCTACTGCACAGTTTACTGCAGCTTCCCACAGAAACAGCAAAATATGGGTGCATGTACTTCTAGTTCTTTATCTCTAAATAACATTTGAAACACTTTTTTTCACTATCAGTCACTCAGAGTGACATGACATCCAGCTATTCACCATGACAGAGAAGTGAATGAAGGAAGGGAGGGACAGATACATGACTTTTACAGGTAGATTTCACTTTCCATGTCTAAGATTGCTCACAACAGCAAAAAAGTATTCAGAGGCTGGCAATGAAGCCTGCTTTCCTTGACACAGTTGGTCTGCTACAACTTAATTTTGGTGGATTTCAGTGCTTTGTAAAAGATATATTTGCAGACAGGCCTTTTGTTAGCTTTGAGATCCATAACAGGTTAGGAGCTGTAAATATAATTTTTAGCTTCTAAATAAGATTCCGGATCTCAGAATCATTGGTCATTCTCAATTCTGTGAAGAGGAGGGGAAAGTGATTGAATATTGAGAAAGACAAACTGTAAGGGTGTGGAAGAAATGGAGAGTGAAAAAGACACATGACTAGCATTCATTACATGAGCAAAACTGAGGTAGAAAAGTTGATCGTGTGAAAGTCCAGTCTTAGGTAAATCCTTCTCTTCTTTGTGCTTTTTTAGCCAATTCTTATAGGCCTGTGGAGAGAGAAAATGGATAATTATAGATCTTCCTTGGACAGTATTGCAAGCTCATGTCTTCTATCAATGAAATCTGTCAATCTAATATATACTTAATAAATTAGCAAGTTTGCATCTCTCCTTATTCAGTGGCCCTCTGCTGCTGGCCATGCCCTTAATAAATCTAAAGTGGGAGAATACAACAAGGAATTACTTTCCTTACCATTTCAGATGCTACTACATAGATACTAATACACGCATTGTCATAGAATGTGGTAATTATATTATGAAAGAATGAAAATTATTTTCAAAACAAAACACAAATATTTGACTATAAATTAAAGACTTTCTGCCTCCCAATGTTCTTCATGGAAGAATGTAACAAGTACCATTTTAGACCTAGGGATGTCACAACACCCTCAGCAGTTAAACTCCTGAAGTACTGCATTAGGAAACAAAAAATCCTCCCTAAAGCACTGCTGAAAACATTGTTATGGAATCATTTCACCATCACACAAAATTCTGTTTCATGTCTCAGCTTACTTCCTCAAATATAACATAAGCATATATACAATAGCATGCTTTTGTATGCCTGATATAAACAGGGAAGTAAAGGTGGTGAAGGGAAGAAGTTGTCTTTCATGGACATATTGAGGCTATGAGCAAAGCTTTGTGAGGAACCTGTCTCTGGACCAACAGAGGAGATGCTGGGCTCATGCTCCACTGGCACAGGTGTGCAAGAAATCTGAAACTGGAGCAGGATGTGGGAGAGGGCAGCAGCAGGGCAATCTTGTGTGTTATGTAGTGAGACTATGAGACTGCAGAAGCAAATCACAATACCTGGTAAGCAACGGCGAGCCCTCCAGTGTCAGCTGTATTCTCCAACAGTGTGAAGGTACCATTGACATTAAAGCTGTAGCTTTCATACTGCTCAACCAAGCAGTCTATAGATCTTTGTAGTGCACTCCCGTTGCATGCAGGACAGCCCCCAGGCAACACTGTTGGGGAAAGAAGTCCTTACTCCTTATAAAAAAAGTCTTTAGTCCTTATAAAAAGTCTTTACTTCTAAGTAAAGCTATTTATGGCATTCACCTGTGTTCCTCATATTCATCACTGATTCTTCCTAGTGGAACTGAAATGTTTTCCTTAATCTCATCTACCTTAATAATATATGCATATATTGACATAAGGACTAGGATTTCAGATCCTCTAAGGGGAAGTACCAGTGGTACCTAGAAGAGTAAATGAAGACACCACAGCCAGTACCCACCATAACCATAGAATGAGTGAAGAATTTCATGTGCCATGAAGACTCCAATGGCTCCAAAATTCACAGCGCTGAAAAATAAAGATGAAAAGAGTGCTTTTGGAAAGAAAAAGAGGGCAGAGGAGCATTCTTTATCACCACTGAGCACAGCTGTGTGCTCCACAGGAGCATTCTACTCTGGGACCACACAGAAAAACTTTCTATGTATTGTCACTCAGGCATGTCAAAGTGCAAATACAAGCGTAAATTATCCTACCGATGCTTAAAATTGTACTATGAGCTTATTTTGAAGTATTTGTAGCAAATAAGCCATCATAACAATGAAGAGTCTATGAATGAGATTCTGCCTTTATTTGCTGTAATGACAGGTGTTGTTGTTGATATATGTTCTCATTGAACCTCTACTGTCTGAACTGCTGCACAAACAGCAACTACAATGGTAACCATACAAAAGCAGGATGTTTGGAGAAGCAATCCTACAATTTGTGTCTAGTGAGAAAGGATACATAAAATTGGCAAGGCAAATTACAACCATGATGTTTTGACTGCAATTACTCTGGTCTAGCATTGGCAAAACCTCCAGTAGTTCTTTCCAAATGGAATTTCTATGGTTCTATGCAATGAATTTACAGATTCTTACATGGAAGAGAACACTCAAAATGCATTTCCGTTATATGAAATTATGGGCTCATTCTTTCTTCCCATGCACTGATTAACACTGCTGAAGCATGAAATTTTCATACTAGATCATTATTCCATCACTGAGAACTCAGTAGGAGCTCTATAGCTGATAATTTACACATTTTACCCAGAGAAGCTGTGGATGCCCCACCCTTGGAAGTGTTCAGGGCCAGGTTGGATGGAGCTCTGAGCAACCTGGTCTAGTGGAAGATGTCCCTGCCCATGGCAGTGGGGTGGAACTAGATGATCTTTAAAGGTTCATTCCAACCCAAATATTTTTTACTATTCTATGAATCTATAACAATTGTACTGCTTTGCTGAGTTCTTATTTTAAAAATTATCCTCACAGTCACCTGAATTGGCTTTTGCCAGTAAAGTTTAAACTCTGGAGCATCATCTGAGAAAAAGCTATTGTACCAACTCACCAAAAGCTGATCAAGTTTTACTTATCAGTCTATTCAACTGATGTCACAGTGAGAAAAATGTACTTTACGAACACTGAATACAAAAGGAATAAGAAGGCATAGACACTTTTTCACACAGAAAGAATATAGTGACAGCCCATACCCCTTGAAAAAAATTTCTTTTCTACTATTCTTTTGAGATGTCCTTTTCTTCATAGTATAATAAATTAATGAAATACTGCAAGCACTAGAAGATCACCATCAAGAAAATAATTACTTTTCACTGAAACATGTTTCTTTCAAACTTCAGCCTCTTGCCACAATGTGAGCTTATTTTTCAGTACAATTGTATTAGGACAAGTACCTATCCATGATAGATAAAAAGGACATAGAATTATATGTTTACAGTCAACTGTTTGGGGTGCTTTTATTATCAGAAAAAATATTGCTTAAGAGATCTGTTCTGTATGATGAAAGAACTGAACCAGAGGAGCATGGTCTAGAGGAGTGTTGTTATTGCAGAGGAAGACTCAGAGTTAAAAATCTATTTGCATAGTAGAAAGGGTTTCTTAAAAAAAAAAATGAGAGAAGAACTGTGATACATTTGAAAAGTACTTCTGACAAGAAGTTACTCTGTGAGGCTCTTATTTTCTCTGGATTAGATTTCAGGAATCCTTGGAATTTACAAAATGAGAGGCAAAGGCGAAATGTCTTCTTTACAGTTAACCTCCACGTGACTTCTGCCTCTTTGCTCTGGAGTAATATCTTTGTGCTAGTTCAGTTTCACCTAGATTCTGATTCTGCTTCAGCAGAGTCAATGATCACTCTCTCTCAGAATGCATCAAGCAGTATCCATCTGGCTTTAGAAAAAGCTGGGTTTTCCCCCTTTCCTGTGTCTTTCTGGGATGCAGTAAGAAAAATAAATTAAAGACAGACTGCCTGCTAAGATTCCTCCTGGAAGCATGGTGCAGCCCAGGGACGACATTCAGCTTGCACCTCCATACCTGGGAAACTCCATGTGGAAAAAAGGACTGCGGAACATTCCAGCTGGGAAGACTACCATGTGGTGCCTTATTGAATAGTATGAATGCACACTCCAGGGGTACACATGCCAGCTAGAAGCAAAATAAAAAGAGAAATTAGAGAATGTATTAACTCCTTATCTCACACTTTGATCCTTCCTTTCACTGGGCTTGCAAAAATAGTTCCACTGTTCACACAGAACCAGCAAATGATGGAATTCACATTATCTAGAGTCACAGGTGTTTGAAATAAATCTGCAATTGTTTACAGATGATCAGAACTAATAGCTTAGTTTTCATAGACATTCTCCCTCACAATTTCCCTGTCAAGTAAATTAGGATTAGTAACCTCCTGTGAAGTTGTGCATAGAATACTCTGCAGGAGGTGTAAGGCCCTAAGCCCATCTGTCAATGCTGCCTTCCTTCTGAAGCCTATGTCCTGCCTTTGAGGTGAATTCACCAGCATTCCTGTCATCACAGTGCTTTGCTGTTGGCTTTGTTAGGAAGTCCAGGAGAATCAGCTATCCCCCTTAATTCAGGGTGCATGGCCAAAAAAAGTGGGTTTTTTTCCGGGGGTCTGGTGCTCTCCTCTCAATGATGGGTATGTTGGTAGCACTGCTCAGGCTCAATGCAGGACATGTTGCCAGATTCAAGGTTTCTTTAAAGCAGGATGCAGCGATGCAGACTTGCAGCAACATTCAGAACTGGTGAAACCACATTCAGAGGAACTAAATCCAATTCTGCCCACCGGCTCCCACCCGCCCTTCCTCCTCTTCCACAGTAAAAGAGAGATACAGACATACAGTTATCACAGTTCTGAGTGACTTGCTCCAACTAATCCTGCTTTGAGCAGGAAGATTGGACTAGGTGATCTCCACAGGTTTCTTGCAACCTCAGCTGGTTCAAAAGTATGTGACTCTGTTATATTTTTCAGATCACTATCTGACTTACTTTTTCTGTGGGTAATGCTGGAGGAGCTTCAGGTAGGAATTTTCCCTCAATACTTTCAAGCAAGCCACCACATTCAGGAAAAAAGTGTCTTCATTTATCTCCAGCTGAGGGAAGAGATAGGGAATGTGACTCTCATAGGGCATAAGCAAGGAATGAATTGAACAATTGAGAAAAAGAAAAAATGAGAAAAAGAAAAGTCCCATGGATCAAAAGAGGGTTAATCAAAAGAGAACCAATGGGATACTTGTAGTTTTTTTCTCTCCCAGTTCTAAAGACCTTCAATTTAAGATATGACCAGAATGTTATCTGAAGGCCAAACAGAATATACAAACAGGTAAAAAAATACTTCTATGAGGCCAGCCACTGTAAATAGGAGACAGTACAGGCAATAATATAGAAGCAACAGAGAAAAGTTCTGTGGTCCCGTATGTCCCCAAAAAATGAATAGTAGGAAATGTGCTCCAGAGGTCAGCCTCTTTTGTAAGCAGACAAGATAGCAGTTGATACAGGTAAACTGCCAATAATGAGGCAGGCATGTTTACATTATATAGCTCACATTCTGGTATTCCAGGTTCACTTTGTCAGTCTGGAGTATGTGAGCTGGATAACCGATCTCCACTTGTAGTTTGGACACCTAAAATAATAACAAACAAACAAACATAAAGGAACTTGATCGATAGGAAGCTTTATATTATGCAAGTCCTTTTAAAGGCTATTTCTAACCAACGTAAGCATGATGTGTGAGCTAGTCCTTCAAAAGGACAGCAACTCTGTTTCAAGAAGACATTTTGTCCTGCTGCACTGCTTTCTCAACTCTATGATCTGGGGCCTAATGTTGTTCTATTCTTTTTCTTTGTATTGTCTTCTGCCATTCAGCTTTTTAGCTTTTAACCTTACTAGATGTATAAAATTGAATTGTATCTCAATAAAATTATTTCAGACTATTCATGGAAAGACAAAAACTGAGCTGCTCTATGCCTACACATCAATGTATGTACCCATGCATGCTGGCACTTATAAAACCACCTTCAATTTTTAGTATGAATAAGACATCTATTAAAGACTGTGTGCCTGTAGAAGCAGGTAGGAATATGTAAAGATGCAGGTCTCTTCCATTCCTTCTCCAAAGGCTTCAGGGAAGGGAAGGCCTCAGTAATTTCTGCCTTCTGCACGCACCAAGGCTTTAGCGTTTCGGCGAGTCTGTTCATCCATCCACTCCACCTGATCCAGGCGATCACAGAGGGCATCTTGGATCACAGAGAACATCTGCTCAGCCTGACATGGAGAAAGGAAGACATGGTCACAACTGCACAAAAACATTGCTCACTCTTAGCTACCATCTTCTCATGTTCTAGCAATTCAACCACAAAATAACTGGGGGAAAATTCTTTTTTTGTGTGTGTGTGATGAAAGAGAAGATTTCAGTTTCTACAGTGATTTAGTCTTCAGTTATTTGGCCTCCAGTTTTTCCTCACTGGGCTCACCATTCTCTCCCACACACCTTTTCATCTGGCCTCTCACAGTAACTAAGAGGGAGACAATTCCTTCTCATTCAATATTGAATAATTGCCACCCTGCTTGAGCAAAATGAAAATTCAGTATCCACAAGTATTTCTTGCTGGTGTCTCCCTTTCCAAAATTATGGCAATCTGAGTCTATCCTCCTCAAAATTATGCTTTATTCATTAAAATTTATGCTTCACTACATGTAGTCTTGGTTTTCCCATTAGCTTTTCTTGGTATTATTTACTCTTGCCACCAGACTTCAAACTCTTTGCTAAACCAGGTGCTACGCTAACTTTGCTCAAAAAAAAAAAGAAGGAACTTTGACCATCACAAGATGAAAAAAAAAAAAGAAATCTTTTCCACACTGCAGGCAGATGTTCTTTTTACCGTGGGTCCACTCAGAATGTTTTCATAGGATTGCTTAGTGTCTTTGCAATTGAAAATCTTATTGAGATATATCACATTGGTGATGAATACTGTTAACACTAGTTGTTATTCCAGGGAGCCCACAGAGATCGCATGCATTTGTAGGGCTGTCATAGCTATTGGACTTTTCTAACAGTTTTCTTTTCCAACAGTTGAGACAAATATGATAGCTGGTATTTAGCATTGGTTATTCTAGAATGACACCAATGTCTTGTTCTGACATATTCCCAAAAAAGGAGGGGAAGTACATAAGCAGAGAAACAAAAGGTAGGAAACCTTCAGATGATTTTGCTGCCTTGATGTGGTCTTAAGGTGGCATGTCAAAAAAAGAAAGAGGTGAAGCTGAACTCTGCTTAGGGGTTAAGATGATGAATACCTACAAATTTCTTGGTCTGCTCAGGGAAAATTTCTTGCACAATCATCTTCCCTAGAACTGGCTCAAAGAAAGAGCTGGTATCAGTCAAGCACTTCCTCCAGCGCTCAGCTGGGATCTGTAGGAACAAAGAAGTAGAGACACATGAGAGTGAGGACAAAGAACCAGGAAATCAGTAAAATGATATGTAGATATGTGGACAGTAGCACTGTGTAAAATTGACAGCAGTGAATAAGTAATGTAGTTCTATTTAAGCTACTGCAGTAAACATTTCCAGTAAAACATTTATTTCCTTATGATTTACTCCACTTACTTTCCCTCAAGATACAGATTTGTGTGTTAGCAGAGAAAAAGCCATAGAAGAAAGGTGACTATCTATATATTTTTCCGTACTCCATGATACAGTACACTCAGCTCTCTAAACTTCTGAGTGTCATATCTACTCACACTTTTTTTTTGAGAAAAAAGAAGCACTTAATCACCATGGGAGCATAGTTTTTCTCCCCAAATCTAAGAAACTCCATCTATCTATGTATCAAGAGAACATTCAGAAGGCATGACCTACAGTGTTCAGCTGTTGGGGAGGCTGAAGAAGCTGATAAAAGGCTAACTCACCATTCTAGATCCCATTTTTCCATAAAGGATCTTATACAGCTCCAGGCGTGCATCTTGGAATTGACTGTCAAGGGCTGGGGAGAGATTCCCAACCAGACAAACAATCATATAAATGTGAAGGACCCTGCAGACAGAAGATTGAAGGCTGGTAACCATAAACACAGAAGCAAGGCAAGTGTCAGAAGAGTAACTTGAGGCAGAGACATCCTAGGAACCTGAACAATGACAACAAAGTACTCTGAATGGAATACACCTGGGGCTGTCAAAGGAAGATGACTGACATGAGTTGACCAAAGAAACTCCCCAAAACACTGTGGAGACTTAAGGGGTAACTCCCTGCTGGGGCACAGGATTCTTTATGGGAAGTTGGAGAAGGATACTTTTCAGGACTGGGTGAAACATATAGAATATTATGAGAGGTCTGTGGGATTATGTAAGATTTATGATGGCATGTTTATGGGAAGGACCAAAGGCAAGGAAAGGGAAGGATCATAGTGGATTGGGAGAGTATACATGGGAAAATGGAGAGGAAAGCTGGTAAGAGGGAATGGTTGAGTATAAACTTGTTCTTGCCAGGGTGTCTGCCTGACTGAGCCCTGCACATGGTAACCAGGATATGTCCTCCTATCTCATTAAATGCTATTGTTAAGTAACATTCTACTCACTGTGTGTGAAGATGAACTGAATGCTGGAGAGATGACAAGTCTGAGAGTTGACTACTGGAGGGACTTTGGATCCAGCTAGCTTCTGGAGAGAGCAGCAGTCTGAGAGCTGGCTATTGGAAATACTAGTGGTTGAGAGCAGCTACTGAAGAGACCTGATAGTATAGGTGTGTTTGTAACAGGAAGACACCAGAGTACCAGCAACCAAAGCAGGGCTGCAAGACTCAGGGTCTCACATATTCATGTGATATATCCAAGTGGACACCAGGAGATCTTGGCCAGCTTCTTGACAGACTGAATACCAAGACCAGCTATTGGAGTGAGCCACATCATGCATGTGCACAGACATATTTCACTAGTCTAGACCAATCCTGATCAGCTGGAACTGAGGAATAGAATCAGTCTGGGTTCATGTTGGTATGAGTGCTATGGGTGGATGGGTGCCAGTCAAGACACTGTGTTCCCTCTCTGTGTGACACACATAAATATATTATTTTATATGTGTGTTCATACATGGTGCATGCATATGCAAACCTATTGGGAATATATGCTAAGCCATAGCACTGGCCAAACCTGTGAATATAAAGCCACAGCAGTCTTGCAACTGTTAGATTATTGGATTCAGCAGCCTCTATCATAGCAGCCTCTAAGTTATTAAACTTATGGTATTTGAAGAAAATATTTCTGGGAGCATGAACAGCTGCAACCATAGATATTGACTCCTACCTTCCCTTGTGCCATTTCTCGATGAGCTGTGACATGTTGCTTAAGTAGTCCATGTCATGCACTGCAATTGGCTGAGAGAGGTTCATTGGCACAGGATGGAAGACAGCCTTGAGACACGCCAGCCAGTCAATAGCAGGTGCCTTTTCCTGCAAGTAAAACAAAGCTTAGTTATGCTGAACTGTGAATCTAAACTGGCTCACAAGAAATAACAGGGAAATCAGGATGCTCCCAGTACTACTAAAAGATACTTCAACAAGTTAAATTGTTTTTATAATGTGCATCTTGAAGAGGAGAATTGACTTTTTTTAAAGGGAATTAGCACTGGGGAGGGAAGAGAGTTGTGGGCCTGAACAAACTCTGTCAGTAAAAGACCATGAGTTACTGGGTTATTTAAAGCTCAACAGGCTCCAAATGTAATTTGCAAGACAATGGCATTTAAACACAGCATCTCATATCTCTTTTGATCTGGATCTTCAAAATGAAGACATGAATGTCACATGCAACTGTATTGCTCAAGCTTTAAGGCACGAATACCTGTAGCTCCCGAATGGTAGTGCGAAAGAACAGCATCCCCCTCTGCTGTCTTTTCTGCAGTGGAGTGACAAATCGCTGGAGGTTAGAGATGAAGGACAAGGTCAGGGAAAAGGAATCAGGGGGACCATCCTCTGTCCTTCCAAGTAGAACCCCCAGTTTCTTCAAATATGAAAGATACACACGGAGAACCTGCAATACAGAGCATATGACCAATGGAAGATACATGACTGAAAATTAGTCCGTCCATCCATCCATCCATCCATCCATCCATCCATCCATCCATCCATCCATCCATCCACCCATCCATCTTGACTGTATAAACTTCAGTCTTTCAAAACTACTGCAGATCCGCGCCATCCCTAAAATTGTATTCTTGCTGCAACATCCTTATGTAATTATTCATATGGAATACACTTTGCCAAGTACACTTCCTCTCTCAGTGAAGAACACTGAATTCCCAAAAGATTACTTTCCTCACAGCTCACAATTACTTCAAATACTAGAATAGCTTTAGAGATATAGGCCTGCTATCTCTGGAGTCAGAGGAGAGAAATTCAGTGATATAATGAGCCAGTATTTTAATGGAGAGAAAATGTCAACTTCTTGGTTCTATCTTCGTGAGGTTTTAGAGGAATGCTTGTGATAGTGCAGAAGTTTTTTTGAGGATTTTTCTGAAATACTCAGATTGAGAAACTGACATAACTCAGTTTTTATAAAGTTCAGAAATGACAAAGTTCATTTTGTCACAATGTCCCAAGGTCAAAGAACTTGTTCCCCCAACATATGTTCAAACACTTTAAAATAAGCTTAAAAATGCTAGCTATCCCTCTCTACAATACAAAAATTTTGTTATAAAGCCTTATTTTGGACAAAAACTTTTTTAAACAACATTCATTCAAGGCAAAAACTAAAAGGAAGCCCAGGTTCACACTACTTAGCAAATAGAAATTAAAATTATAACAATCTGTTTCTACACTGGACATTTTAAACCTGGCATCTAAAATGGGTTACATTTTACAATCTATCCTTTGGAAAAGTTGAGTTTTGTAAAGAATTTCTGCTGGAGACATTTTCAGAGGTCACTGACCGTAACCCATGGAAACAGACCACTCTGAACCAGGAGGCAATTCAAGGAGATCCCTCCATCAAATAGCTATTTTTACCTTTCTTCAGCCTCTGATATGTTACCTCAAGATAATTTTTCTCTTTGAATTCACTCTCAAGTGGAATATCAAACTCAGGATGGTCAATCTGCAAAAAGGAGTAAAGGAAAAACTTATTTTCAGGAACAACGCAAATGTGAGGGTATTTTGGTAATTTCTGTATTGCAGAATTTGAAATGCTATTAACTTGCTTTTACTTTTGGAAAATATTTGCTCAGTTCTTCACAGAAGGACACAGGCTGAACTTGGACAAGCCTTGGTCAGACTCTTTACTCACAGTGCTTCCTTGATAATGCTCTTTTTTTAGCACACTTACCTGAATAATATTGGTCTTGGGGTCAACAGGAGTAGGTCCCACATGGACTCTAAAAAATGGAAAGGTGCTGTATCTGCTCATGAGAATCTGAAGGGTTTCATTAAAATCTTTTGTTTCCCCCACACTTGTGTTATGCCATCCACCAACCTAGAGAAAGACAGGAATACTGCAAGTGAGAAAAACTGGTTGGCTCTATATTTACATTTTTTTTTCTTTTGCACCTATAAGCTCAGTCATTTTGATAACTGAGAAGCAACAGAGCAAAAAGCACCAGGGGAAACTCATGAAGTGTTCGACATACTCTGCTGGCTTTAAAATGACCTGACACCTTTCCCTTAAGCAAAGCAATGAACTGCAAAATGACACAAGGAAAAGGAATTGTGATTAGCAACAGAGCAATGTGTGCAGGAAAAAATGCTGGATAAGTAGGAGACAGGAAATAGGTCTCATTTTTCTAAAGCCATCCAGAAGGACAAACAGGGATCAATGATTACAGGTCCCACCTCCCTGACAAGCAGACTTACAGGTGGGCCTGTAGCCACTTTCCTTTTGCTGGAAGGTTCTACATCCTCTTTTGACACAGGGCATAAATGCTCTTTGCTGGAAGGAAGATGTCCAGCCCTCCCTGGCACCAAGAGGAGTCTCCCAGAATGGAAAGAGAAGGATTTTCTCCTTTAAACAAGCTCTCCTGGAAGCCTTTTAGCCTGGAAGACTACTGAATGATCATCTGGTTTTAGACACAAAAATTCCATCCATTTGCAAGATGCTCCCCGATCTGTGAGTCAGATCCTACTTCTGAGATTAAACATGATCCCTCTTTGTAGACTTGGGTTTTTTTTACCATCCTTAAGTAATATATAAGGTTATGAGGAGAGATTCAGGTACCTGATGTCAGAAAATCAGTTCTTGAAACAGCATTTAAAGCTAGAAGGTTTATCACTTGGAAGTTGTGCTGTGAACCATGACTAGGGTCAGATTCTACAAAAGTTACATCACGTAGGACTATATGATCCCTCCTGCCCACTTTCCTTCTCCCTGCAGGAATTCTCTTCCTGACAGAGGGGAAACAGCACAAACATTCACCTTATTTAGGAGGTCCTTCAATGGCTGAGTTCCTTGAGATTCTATTCGTTCAGTATCCATGCAGGAACGATAAAATTGTATTGCTTTCTCCTTGGCTGAGCCTCTTATCCCAAACTGTGGACTTCCTGAGCAAAAAAGTAGATTTTAAATTTTAAAAAAAGCAATTAAAAAAGAAGCTGGGACAGCATTACAGCAGAGAACAGTTTTAAGAAAATACTGTACTTTGATCTAGAACATTTTAACAAATACATCCACATTTCCCACAGTGACCCAAAACAAGGGACCTTCTAGCGCCATGACTCTTCCTGAGACCAAATATGTGTGTTTCTTTGCATGGAAACAGGAGCACAACAGGAATTTGGTGCATATCTAGGCTTCAGTCCCCCATGGAGACAGGACACATCACCAGAGTGCACATTCAGACAATTCAACAATGGCCTGCTTTGACAAGGTAACAGGAAAATGGTTTGGGTTGCTGTCAGAATTTTAAAGTGTGACTTTCATCTGTTACACTTGGCAAGACAAACTAAAATGTTTAAAATGCAGCTACTGTAGCATGACATGCTCAAAAAATAAATCAGTACCTGTAATGATAGAAGAACGAAGAGAGGGGACTCAGTCCCTGTTAGGAATGATTGTGCTCTCAGTTACTACTATTGTCAGCTCTGACTGAGGCAATTGCTGAAGGTAACACACCAGTCATCTGTCCTACCTAAAAGCCTTTTCAGGATCAACAGGTTTTCTTCCAACAACACATCAAATACATTTAGTGATTCTTCTCTGTTTCTGCTTGACTGTTTGCCTTCCCATCTGCCACAGGCATATTTGTAGAAGTTCTCACAGGGGTTTACAGTGTCATTTCTAGAATTCAGAAGTCTTTCCAACAGAGCAGACTCAGCATCACAGAATCCTGAAGAGGAAGTAAATAAGAGACAACTGAGAAGTGACAGTGTAGAGTGAGAACAACTCCAAACAAAAATCTTTTAGGGGACATTTACCCCAAAAGATTTACTTTTAGTACAAGCTCCTTTGCATGCAGTGTTGAACTCCTTGTAAGGTATTGCTGAGTACGGAGGAAGTGTGTTCTTCCTTTCACATCCCAAGAAGATTGTCCTCTGTTTGTACTATCTAGGCAGCCACAGGCTGGATTATTCTGCCTTCTCAATGTCTTTCCTCTGAATCAGCCAAATTTGGCCACATGATAAACAAGAAGCAACTGATGGTGTCAATACATGATGCAAGAGAAGGACATAGCACAGAGAGAGAAATAAGATTAAAACGTTTTTTTCAAGCATGGGAAAAATTTCTCAGCAATGACATTTGTCAAAAGAGGACAAGGATATTTCTAGAATATCTTGCTGTGATCTATAATTTTCTTTTTCTAAACTGCTTCAAATTGCTGGGTATACATTGTCACTTTAGTTCAGTATCTTATATCAACATCAGATCAGATAAATTATTTACTGAAATAACCCACCTGTAAATCAAGGTAAGACCTCTCATACTATGGTTTCAAAGTTGACATGGGAGAAGGTACACGGAGTGGAAATGGACTAGATCTAAACAGTTTTTCCTTGGTCTCTGCAGTGAACCATCTCCATATAACAAGAGCTAAAGAAAAAAGCTAGGTGAAGATTCAACAGTCCTTATTTTGGATCAGGGGATGTCTGTATCCACCAATATAAATGCACCTTCTGTACTGAGCTTTCTATATGCAGAGACATTCACATGGACCATTCTGCAGATTGTTCTTTAGCAAATTTGGAAGGCAAATTAATGTTTCAGATCTGTACTCACAGCTTCTCCATTAGCAAGAAACTTGGACTTTTGCTTTTACTCTATGACTGCACTGATCTGTGCTAGAAAACCAGGACTAGACTTACATCAGAGATAGAAAGGCAAAGGAGGAGCTCCAAGTCTCAGATTCAATTCAGTTTCTTGACTACAGAGAGAGCAGAGCATATAGATGAGGTGCAAGACAATATAATGCTGTTCTCCCTCAAAACTGGGCTCAGGCATATTAAATAGCAGGCAGAAGAGGACAGATGTGGAGGATCTCTCTCCACTGTGACTCAAGGAAGAGGTAGAAAAATGTACCTTTTTGACAAAAGGTGTTATGATTCCTGGAGATTCTGAAAGTCTGGTTCCTAATACTGATGTTAAGCTTAAAACACAGTGGAGACAGGTAAGAGAGAAAGGGATCTTAAAAATGGGGTGGATGAGGAAGAATTGAAAAGGATATCTCATGTTATACCTAGAGCACAAGTCATCATGAGGTAGGTGATAAGCAGTGTAAAGCCAAGGAGAGTACTGAGAAGAAGTGCACACAGAAGTAGGCTTTTCCCCTGAAGGCATCGTTCTTTCCTTGCACCTGTTCTCAGCTCCTGGTCAGAGGTCTGAAGAGACAGAAAAAATCAAGAAAGAAAAATTTATATTAAGGTTAGCTCTAATAACATAGTCCATCTCCCACCTAATCTACTAGAAAATCATTCACAGGACTAGTGCCAAAACACCAAAAGTCATCCAAGTCATTTACATGACTGTACTCCCATGGGCTTTCTCACTTTCTTTATTTCCCTGGTTTTGTCAAGCTCTAACTGTTGCACAGTGTTATGAATTACTCACTGAAAATCCAGCTTGCTATGAGGAGACTTGACCTCCATGGTTCATTCTGGTTTATGGAGTCACCTTGCATATACTTCCTGAAGATATCAAACCCTTTTTGCATCTATAAAGCTATTAATAGGATGGCTAGGACTGGTTCTTTATTCTGCCAGAGTCTGGCAATCTGAGCACTAATTTCAGATCTCTCCTCAAGAAATAAAGTCCTATTCAAGTGAGAGAAAAATTTTTTCTATTCTACAAACTGGAGTAAGCTGTAAATTGCTGAGAAGATCTTATCTACAGACAGGTTTTATCTCACTTAAATTTCATTTTTTTTATAATCTAGGTTCTTTTTGTTCGTGGAACAGGCTAGGGACCTAACGAGTACACCTTCTGTTTTAGACATCTGTTTTAGGATGAGCTGAAGCATTTTCTGGAGTCATTTGTCCTTTTCTCTGTTGGCTTTAAAGGAAGCTAGGTGACTATCATAGGATACACCCCTAGCATCTTCCTGGATGTAGTTAGATAAGATGACATTTTCTCTTCTTCTGCATACTTTGATGCACATAAGACTGGAGAACAGCAGTTTATGAAAGAACAGACACAGGAGTGCATGCTGGTAATATATAAGGAAAGGGAAAGAATTGAAAAAAAATGAAAAGTGTAATGACTGAATAAGAGTATACAGTGAGAAAATGGGGGCATAAGAGGGGGAAACCCAGAAGATAATGGAAAACCTCAGCTGTAGCAAACAAGGAGAAAATCTCACAGCTGTGAAAGCTGATGGAAGTGCTACTGGGAGAGTCCTACATGTCACTGTCAGGGCCTGGCCTGTACTGTCCCCAAAGGCTCAAGTTTAGCTCCCTGTTCTATCCTGATTCTTTGATAAAAGAAATCTGTTTGAGAAACCTTGTCAAGCCTTGGAATTCTTTGAGGAAAGGCAAGAAGCGGCCTTAATGCACATGCCCACTTCTTCACTTGGCAATCTGCAGCTCTCCTGTGTGGTCTCCATCTGAGCTCTGCTGCAATGGCAGCCATGCCTTTGTCTCGACAAGCGTCCCATGGATCTGGATCCTCACCATCACCTACAGACTTGATTCTGCAGGTTTGCCTTTGGACCTGCCTCCTCACAAGGGACTTGCCCGGCAATCTACACTCTTGGTTGACCCTGGGCACTGTCACCAGGCCTATGTTACACCCCTCGTGCCCATACTGGGGGGTGCACCCCTTGATTTTTATGTTATTGCTTCTTGCCTGCTTTGCCATGACTCTCAGGTTCCAGATTGTCATGTCTCTTCTGCCTTTGCTGCTCCCTTACATGCAGCAGCTAAACTGCATTTGTCACCACACTCAGTATCTATGTTCTTTGCCACAAAACCAGGCAACATGGATCTTGACAAAAATCACAAGAAGTGGAGCAAAATCTTACAGGAATTAAGTATGTCACAGTGTATGCCCCTTCACCTAAGGGAACATTAAGGAAATGAATGAGTCTGCTGTTAATCATCTGGATTAATATACTATGTACAACTTCTGCACAAAAACATTAATAGAAAAGAAAACAAAAATAAGCAATAGAAAAACAGACCTCATCATTTTATATTCTTTCAAACATGCATTTTATTCAATCTTGAATAAAAGCCTCTGAAAGGCTTACTCGACTCCTGGAAATTACTAACAAGAGTTGAGGGCCTAATGCTTTTCTCCTTTAAAATCCTATTCTCCTAACTTCTTCAGGCAGGATACAGAATAACCAAATGGAGAGCAAGTACATACAAGTGACATTAGTAGTTGCTAGATACAGAACATGATCATACTGGCAAAGTACAGTGTACAAACTACAAAGGAGGAAATCCAAATTCCTTTCATAAGTAGCAAAACTTTTCCCTGTAGCAAAACACTTGTTTTACTCCTGGAGTAAGAGAGTAAGTGTCACAACAGTATGGCAGGGAAGTGAGTGAAAGAAAATTAGCTTAGCTCACAAAGGAAATAGAAAAACTATTCTTTGGCATGCAAGCCTTCATCTCTCACCATTTAGGAAAGAGTGAATTATTTACATTCACAATTCTTCTGACTTCTCTGTTGCAATAAACTTCTTGTTTTTCACATGGAAAATCTGGCCTATTTCTACCATGAAATAATAACAATTTTGCAATTATTTGGTTTCATGTAATCAGAAGACATCTGTTTCTCTCTTTTGAGTAATAAATGACTCTAGTAATAAATGAGATACTACCTAGAAACTCATATTTCAAGACTGTTGGTTGAATTTCTTATGAATTTTTGGTTAATAGCCTATTTCAGGCCTATGCATGGTGTTTATTTTGAATTGCAAAATGCATTAAATAACAGATTTTTTAAAATCTCTGAGAGAAACAGCACTGCCCCTCTCAAGTCTCCATTGTGAAACAAGTAGAGAAGTATCTGGCTGAGAGCAGCATGCCAAAAATAATAACATAACACAAAAGAAATGACAGGGGAGTGCAAATTGGTTCTGGACCTCTATGTAGAAACTGGATTATGGTCTGTGTTATGTGAACCATAAGCATAAAAACTGTTCTTCAAACATTTCACCTTCTGTAATAAATGCCTTTCTAATCTTGCCTCTGTAACTGGGGTGGGATTTGAGAGAAACTGGGCCTACATAAACAGAGTAAAAAGAGGAGGGCAGTCATATTTAGTTCTCCTTTATGTCTTTTTCATGTCAACAGCTTAACCAAATCTAGACAGGCAAATACCTGCTTTTTCAGTATGCCTACACAGATACTGACCAGGGCAAAATCCCTGTCAGACTCTTGATCTAGAATGAATTTCACTTTTATGCCACAATGGATTAAGTGGTTCACAGGCACTAAAATACAGAGCCCTTCCTAAGCCAGTGATTCTTGGCCAAGGCAGAAGTGTGGATTTAACTAGATGGACCCAGAGGTGTCATACCAACACTTCCAGGGCACGGGATGCAGGAACATTACATAGCTTACAGGAAGCAGCAGCACTTTATTGTGGTATGTTTGGAGACCTGGTTGCTTCATCCAGCATGCTCCATATAAAGATACAAGTGAATGGTTTGACCAAGCCAGTAGAAAAGGATAAAAAGACTTCAATCTCTGACAGGGTTTTTCCTTACAGGCCTCTCTTATGGGTGAGAAGAATAATTGGTATTAGCATAAAGATGAATGCAATTTCCAGTACAGTTTCAGTTTTCATGTTTTTAAGCATGTGCAAATGCTCAAATTTAAATGGCTTCACTATAGCTAAGTAACAACAAATGGCTGTAAAGTCATTAAAAGATGAATTCTAATAGTTGTAAATTATAAAATTTTATAACTTTAAATTAATATACTAGATGTATCATCTGATTCAAATGCAAGCATGACTTAGGATAGCAGAATCATGACAAGTACTGTTATCACTAAAGCAAGAACTGTTTGATACAACTAAATCAGCCAAAGAATTTGATTTTCCTTCAGCATCTCCTTCTTTCTATTTGTGAGCTGTTCCTGAGTTCTGAAGGGAGGTTGAAGTTACTCTGCCTAATTCTTCCTCACTTTGCATTTTCACAGTGTTTAGTGCTATTACAGAAAAAGAAGCATCTAGCTTTCATGAAAATAAAGTAAATTAAAATAAAGAGATCAAAGGAAGAGATAACTGAAGTTATTTTTCATAACTATTTACCAGATAATTTAGAGGTATTATGTTTCAACCAGTAGATTATTCATGAATTACTGACTTTGGCTGTTACCCAAATCTTGTTTATCACATTACTCACACGGATGGCATATTTTCAGACTAATGCCCCAATATCACAAAAACCTTCATTTTCTTAAATTTATCTTTTGTCAGAAAATTATTTAAGCATATAAATTGAGCCCATTAAATGCCATTTGAGAAACATTTTAGCCTGTGTTTGAAATAGAGTACCAGCTCACATGAAATATGAAACAGAAAGAATTATATTCTGGAGTACTAAAATTGTAAAGCAAAACCATGGCCAACAACTAAAATTATGATTATGGTTTGATCTTCATCACACAGAAATTTGGGAATGGATATACCAAACAAACATTTCTGCAAATCCTTCAACTGTAAAAATGCAGATAAGATAAATATAAGTGACTGTTTGCATTACAGCCACAGTCACACTGAACAGATCTCAATGTAAGAACACACACACATTTCAGTGTTTGTATTATTTAATAACATAGAACACTACACTTATCTCTGTTGCCCTTGAATGTTTTGTACTTTTTAGCAACCTTGAGCTAACAGTTCAGTTCAGTGCAATTTGTCTGTAAATATGCAATTAAGACTTTGCTAGCTATTTATATAAGACATCAAAGCAGAAAAAGGACACCACACTGCATGGGAAGCAATTAGGCTCACCATGTCATTCTCACATTCCAAAAACTATGCCTTGCTTATCCACAACTATTTATGGGGGGGAAACTGTATGTTTCTGTGTAAATACTTTCTTATAATACCTTGCTGAAAAAATTGAGATAGAATAAAGGTGTAATTGTTATTATTATTGTTGTTGTTGTTATAGTTATTACTACTAATAATAGTTTTTCTATTACTATTGTTACTTGTTGGTCAGTGCTTCAAAGAGTTCTCAGAATGGCCATTAGGGTGACTAACAGGAAGGGCAAGAACCCCTAAATCATTGCACCATATTCCAAATCATTAATTCTGAGACCCGGACAAGACTTTTCTGGATACAAACTGTCAAAAACTCAACTACCCCAGTCTGCCACAGCAATAAGCCATGTACCTATGAAAGGGGAAGGAAAAGAGAGGTGTGCAACAAAGGTCCCTCATCAGATTGCAAGACAGACCCATTTCCTTACCTGTGGAACAGTGCTCATGCTTGTCACCGAGCAGGCTTTGCTCCTGCAGCTACCACAGTTGTGAACTCTGTTTACTTGGTTGCTATCAGTCTTCTGTGCCCACACACTCTGCTAAGTTCAGAGACAATCTCTTCTTCCCAGCTTGGCTGTTTGCTGTGGGGAGGAGAAGTGAGAGGAAAAGCTCAGAGACAAACACCCTTATAGAAAATAGGAGGGAGGGAAATGGTGTTTCTGCAACTCTCCACCCACCTTCTTAACACCTCTACTTCTCCTAAAAGGATTTTTTTTTCCCCTTCTGTGTTTCTGTCACCCACCTGCCTTTCTGTCTCTTGGAGCTCCACCGAAATCTTTTTGAACAGAAGTATGTGATTCTCTATGTCCCTCAGCCTCTTCTCAGCTATTTGCTGTTTCTTTTCTCTCCAGCAGCCTCACTATCCTGCCCACCCAACAAGCCTGTTTTGGTCTGATATTCTCCCTGCCACTAGCCTGTTTCAACCTGCTGCTGCCTTGGGGCCCGCAGGCTTCTGCCTATTGCTAGATAGTGTGGGCTAAGGATCCTAGTGCTCCTCCTCCCACGAGGAAAGGCCAGGGTGCTGACTTGCTTCTTGCTCTCTCTCTCTCATCTGAACCCTAGTGTCCATTCAAGGGGTGAACACATTTGACTCTTTCTCTTTCCCATTAAGAGGCAAAGAAAAAAAAACCATTAATTACTGATTCTATTTACAGTTGTTCATTGCTTCTCAGAAGATGGCCAGCCAGTGTGTCTTTGCTTATTTAAGGAGGCATATTGGGAAGATTTGGGAGGGAGGTTTCTCTGTTTTGAGGACTGGGAACTTAGATTGCTTCTCTGAGACATTAAATACTGAGTAGCAGAGTGAGACATTGGGATTTGAGACCTTTTCAAGTGGCAGCTGTGAGCTGAGAGAGGTAGTGGGGACCAGCTTGGTGTCAGCTTCCAAAGTGCTTGAAACAAGCAAATACCAGGAAGGGACTGTTTGCCTCACCAGGCTGCAAGTCTCTGAGGGGAATATGATATCTTGGTTCACTAGTCTGAAGATAATTTGGTATCTGCTCAGTTGTTCAGAGCTCCTATCAACCTGAATTTTCCCTATTTCTGTAGTGCTTGCATAATTTAACACTCTACTGTCAACAGATTTCTTGTATGGCTGAAACCAGTTACTTACTCCCAGGTCTTTTTAGCGTTCAGGTTACTGATAGCTATATATTTCTATATTTACCAAACAGCTCTAAATACAGTAAAAAAATCCATGCATACTAACAAAAAGGTCCCTACTGACCTTTCTTTTCTTGCAGTGTGTCACTTCCCTTCTCACACAAATTGATTGAAATTTGACTTAATGAAAGTAACAAAACAGTCTTTTGTTCACCACAATCACCAAATCTTACAGTGAAGATATCTTTGTAAACTATTGGGACAAATTTGTTCATGACAATTATTTATCTGTCTTAACTGTATCTGAACTCTTCCACCTTCATAATTACAGCATCTAACAGCTCCCAAGCTTTATGTAATGAAGTAAATTTTACTTCTCTTTTCTCTATGAACACTGTCTAAGTTTTAAAATTTACCTGGGCAAGGAATTTATTGTCTTATTTGATTAAAAAATGGTTATGATAATTCCGAATACAATGTAATTAAAATTAAAGCAAGTAATGAAATCTTGGCTGAAGTATTCACTTTTAAAATGACACTTGAGAAGACAAAAAGGCCTTTGGTCAATATGCTGGGAGGATATGATTCACATTAATGTGGTTTCATATACAGTATCTTTTAAACAGGTACTCTCATCTCCTCTTGATTAAATGAAATTTTACCACATAATCTGGCAAAACATTACATTGATATTGCCACAATACACAGATTGTCCCACACATGCTACCTAGAAATACTTTGAATGTGTATATATGGATGATTTTTACCAGACCATGTAAACTAATCAGGACCCATCCTGAAAAGTAGATGGATCACAACTTCATTTCAGACTGCATGTTTCAGGAAAGGAAACCTGAGAAACACCTCTCTTTTTCAATGAAGAGCAGGGCTCTTTGAATTAGTACATGTTTTAGTGGTGCTGTGATGCTGAGAAAGCTGCCTTGCAGGATCTAGTGTGGTGTTGATGTTTCTTCTCCGAAGGCATTACATACCATGGTAACATTGTATGTTGGATCTAATAGATATTATTGTTGGATTCTGGATACTGTTGGAAAAGTATGCTCCTGAGTAGCATTCTGCTGTAGTGGACATTGGGTTTTGAGTGTCTAAAGTAATTCAGTAGGTAAGTTGAGCTGTTATGGAGAGAATTAAGGTGTTAAAACTTTTATTTATTCCAAATTTTTTGTATCTCTTTGGAAAGAATGTGGATTTATTTCCCATAGGTGCTGCCACTGTGATTGTGATCTGAGATATCCAGGTGTAAGACATATTTTATCTGAAATGATATGATCCACACTTCAGAAAAATCTGTTTGGCTGTGGTTATTAGAAGTTGCAAAGTAATTCAGACACTGTAGTTATGTACGTTTTCAAGCAGAGTTTCTTGCATCTGTCAGGGTAAGGACAGAGCATATTTGCATCTGTAGCAATAAGGCCGTGAAGCATCTTATATTTTGCATATCACCAATTGGATATGGAAATTTCTTTCAGATTATGTGCCACAGGACAGTGGCACTTTCTGTCTGAAAGTGACAGTCTGTATATATATTTAAGCCTTGAAAAAGCTCTGCCTTGGAGGGGATTGCATGATCGCATTGTAAACACACTGATGGGGTTTTGAATATACAACCTGTAGAGCTTTGGGCATCTGGAGAGCTGAATGCATGAAGTATTCACAGATACATGAAAATGCTGCTGTTGTTTTTCCTGCTAACCCCTGTAGGGTTTTTTGAGACACTTTTATCACCTACAGAAAGCAAAGACAAAAGTTTCTCTGTAAAATTTTTCTAATTACAGAAGCAGGAAGAGGGGCTTGGGGGAGGGAGGGAAGGCAGGGAGGGAGAAGACGTCACAAGTAATCCTTATCAACTCATTCCCTTCTTATCTTTAAGGCACATATGACAGCTCTGCTCCCTTGAGTCCACAAATTAGTAGGAGAACCTCTGGCTTTTTTCTCTGTGACAGACACTTTCTCTTCTCTATACAGTGCATTAGCTTCTTCCAAATCTAACACTGATCAGCACATTGAAAAAAATATAATGTTCAACATGCCTTCCAGCTGTTACACATAAAAATGTTTAACAGCAATTATCTTTTAGATACCTCTTAGAATTAAATAGACATATGATTAAAAAAAAATATGGACATATTAAGTGTGTTGGCGTGCATTTGACAGATGTTGTTGCAAGTATTTCTTATGGTAATTTTAAATGGTTAGTATTTCAAATGGTTTGGAATCAAAAGCAGATTTCAGCAAATTATTTTCCTAATATCTGTCCTGAAGTGAAATTGAATTGGGACTTTGATCCTCTACATGATGTGAATAGTAAATTCCACTGCAACAGTTCGGTAGACTGAAGTTTTGCTTCATGGATTGATATTCCATCTTCAACCTTCCAAAACATATGTATCACAGACTGCACAAAAGATTGCTCTTTTAAAAAGAGCATTAGAAAAACATGGTGAGGCAATGTTGATGACACTGGCCATATTGAAAACTCTTGTGAAAAGGCTATCACTTACAAAGAGACTGCACTTAGGTATAAAAAAAAAACTTGATTAAGTCAAGCTCTTCTAACCTCAAATGGTCCCTGGTGGTAGTACTACTGAGCAGTGTGACTTGTGGATTAAAACAACATGAAAGAAAATCTCCGTTATATGAAAGACTGTCTGCTAAAGGATAGTAATAATTCTGGTAACCATCAAAAGCACAAATTTGGTCTGAAAACATCAGAACACTGTAGCACTTGTTCCTTCACTAGAGAAGTTCAGAAAACTGGAGCCAGGACAGCGTGAGAGCCATAATAATCCATCGGAGATTGGAGGACTGATGACAGGATAAATTAAATTTAAATGGCCCATAATTGGAGATGTCAGTCAGGGATCTAGCAGAGTGTTCTAACTGCCCTGCAGGTGACAGAGAGGGATCCCATCTGGGGCAAAGTGCTCTCAGACATTCTCAAGTCACATATGCAGATGTCAACTTCTCATCCTTTTTTGCCCCCAGAAACTTGCTCTTTCATCTAGCATCAGTCCATCAGTACACAAACTCAGACTCACAGAATGCCTTGGTTGGAAGGGACCTTTTAAAACTCATCCAGTTCAACCATCCCACCATGGTCAGGTTGCTTAGTCTCTGTCCAGGCCTTGAACACTTCTGGTTAGGGGGCATCCACCACTTCCCTGGGCAATCTGTCCTTCCAGCTTTCTGGGACATCTTTATTCAGGAAAAAAAGGACAGAAAAGTCATTGATACTTCAAACCACAAATACCAGTTAATAGACTTTAGGTTCAGAGGAGGCAGGAAGAAGGGGAGAGACCAGAGTTTGTAACCACAGATTAGCTCAATGGGTGGCTATTCAGTTACCTGGATGAATTTGTTAAAGACAATGGGGAAAAAAATAGGGAACAGCCTGACCTGTGTGAGTCCTTCAAATTGTAGATTCAGCAGTCCATCTGTAAGGAAGACTATACTCAAATCTGGGATCCAAGTGGATAGAATGGATACAAGATATGTGAACTAGGAGGTAGACAGGAAGGGTATCCTTGATGACAGGAAAGAAAAGGGATTGGTTTCAGGTACTAGGAAAGGAAAGTCTGAGAATGAAGGGTAGAGAAGATTAGGCAAGAAAGACAGGAGAAGCAGTGAAAATAAGAATGGCAGAAAACACTAAATTTGAAACTAAAAAAGACGTTACTTTTCCCTGTCCTACATGAATGTACATGCGTTTCCCTGGCCATAACCCTATCCTACATGAATGTCTTCTATTATTTTCTGTGTTACTTTAATATCTCATTTGTTGCTTCATTGGGCACAACGTCTAAGAATAAATAGCATAATTAGAATATCACCTCAGGCTACTGTTAAAGATTTTGTAGTTTTGTTGTAGTTACTGTACTAGTGAGAACTTGATTTTTTTTCTCTGCAACAGGGTAAAGACTGATATTAAAAAAATATTTTTGTGGTTGTATATCTTTTTACGCATTCAGACATTCACTGTGAAACCCTTCCAAAACACCCATGAGGCATAGTTTTCCATTCAGAAAAGCAAGTCCTAGCCTCTGAAGCATTTATTTAACATCAAGGAGAGCAAAAAACAATAAAAGCATAATCCCTGAATAAGCAGCCACACAGCCTTCTACTGAGGAGGCATGCTAAGGCAAATGAAATATCTGAGTCCGACAGACTGCCAGAGGGCTTCTCTTAGAATTAAGTGTGTATCAACTCTGTTCTTGCTTCTTCAAAGTGCACCACCTTCCAAAATACATCCTAGAAAACCATGTTCCATAGCTCTTTAAAGTGCTTGCTATCTGCTTTGTTTTTTTTACAATTGCTTACAGACTGATTTAAATGGATATTTCCTGTGAAACTCCATTCTGATTCTGAAAAATGACTATAACAAAAATACCCTTTGATATGCAACATAATCAAAAGTGGTGAATTTCATAATATACAAGCTATGTCCTGTGCTTTACGATATTAGCCCTACAGATATAATTCAGATGAAATACAACCATGTGTGAGATGTGGAGTTGTACCTACTCATGGAAAACTCAAGTTAGTTGCTATGCTTCGTGACAGCAAAATAGAACAAAGCCTTATAACCTAAATGATGTGTGCCAATGTGTGAGGTGAAAATGGCCTTGTATTTCAGAGATTATGGGTCTGCCAAGCAGAATTATTTATATTTCACATGTAGATAATGTTCTTCTGGTGCAGAATCACTTGAATCATGAATGTTACAATGCAATAGCCACTTGACCACAACTCAACTTTATGTCTCCAAAGGTGTATTTTAACTGTAATGCCACAACAAGACACTATATGGAAGCATAGGATTTACAGCTAAATTCAAAAATATATGAACTTCATGGCCATTCAAAATACTTTAGAAGGTATCAGCCAGACATTGACTTTAAGTTTTTTGTTTGTTTGTTTGGGGTTTTTTTTTTGTTAGAAGTACATTCATAATATCTACCATTAGTTACATCTGTGGACCAGAGAGTGAAATGCCATCAGTCACAAAAACTACTTCGGTTCAGCTCCTAAATCTGCTGTCCCCATTTGTGGTTTAGGTCCAATTTAGATACTGAAGCTCTTCATATACTTTGCAATATCACAAAGTAATGCTTGTGAAATCAAAGGCTGACATATTAAAAAAAATTAAAATTACCTCATCTCTCCTGAGCAGAACCCTCAAGTTTTCTTCTGTATTTCCACCACAACTTCATTTTATGTCTCCTCTTCTTACCCTTTTCATCTTCCTCAGTATCCCCAGTTATTGCACTGTGTTTCAGAAGTTAAGGCTTAAACTCAGGATTCTGGAGATTTCAAGTTTCATTTGTACCTTTGATTCTGTTGTAATATGTGGGTTTGAGTCATCAGGTAACTTGCCAGTGCATCTGTAAAGTGGAGTTGTTTTCATTTGCCCAGCATTGTGGCATATTTTAAATTGAACTAAATAATTTCCTGTGTGACTATGATCTATTACTAAGTACCAAACACTTTGGTTCACCCAACAGCCAAATTAGCTGGGAAAGATTTTCTCCCAGACCGATGAAAAGGAAACAAATGTATTTTTAGTAGATTTCTATATAGTTAGATGAATAAGCTTTGCTTTCATTCACTTCTCTTCTCCACGGCAGGATCAGCTTTCCCTGTGACACTCCAGTAGCTTCTCATTCAAACCCTTTTAGAAAGTTTGCAATGAAAATACATATGATTTCTTTTTCTCTAAGTTTTAAGACTAATTGTAAAAAGGATCTGACTTTGTAATTTTGAAACCAGCCACTATTTGCCCTCTCCATAATGCACTTTAAGAAAAGTTTATTCCTGTATCTTCAGAGTTATTTTTGGATGTTTGTTAGCCCTTTTGCAGATTTCTTCTTTCTAAACTAAAAAAGGCTGTTGCTTCCAATCTTTATAGTTCTGCAACACAACTTTATTAGAGCTACATACAGGAGTACAATGCCTTAATTTATACAACAAACAAAAAATTTTGGTTGCATCTCCCAGCATGGCATTCATTTTTATTACAGCTTTCTTCACTAATTTATATGTGCATTTATTTATTCATATCTGTAGGCATTTGTCCATATTTTATCAGACTGCATCTCCAGCTTGCCAAAATGGCTTTGAATTCTGAATCTGTCTTCCAAAACTTTGTGGTCAGCCTAAGCCTGGTGTTTTGTGTAAATATAGTAGTGTCTAGTCACCAGAAAAATAAAATTCCCCCCCAAATACTGGATGCAATATTCCAGATACCACCTTAAAAAGTGTGAAGGAAGAGAATCACTTTCCTTTATCTACTGGCTGTGCTCCTGGTAAACCAGATTAGAGAGCTGTACACTGTATACTTATTCTGTAGACATGCACTGAACTACTTTATGTATTTAACTACCCCTCTACTGTGGTAGTTAATTCTGATTTCTTTGTCAAGCCCTTGGAATTTACTTGTGTTGAATACTGCTGATACAATTCATTTTACCACGATAAAAAGGTGGTACTGGGATGGACTCATTAAAAAGTTCCCAGGTACTGCTATGGTGAATATGGTTAGGGGCTCTGCACTGCTTTTGGGCTTTTGGCTGCTGAGTTTCAGAGCCAACTTCCACAGCACAGCTGACTGACCTTAAAAAGAAATTTCTAGGAGAAGACTCAGTAGGGCTCAGCCCCCTCTCCTTTCAGGAGCTGTTTCTAAGCTGGGTGCTCACCCTTGCTCTCTCCCTGAGATGTTGCTGCAGCTTTGCCGGGGTCTTTCCACCTGCCTAGCTGACCTGGATACTGATCCTGGCCTACAGACTGGAACTGCTGGCTTGATCTTGGACATGTCTTATCACTGTGGACTCATCTGGTATGACTGGACTGCTGGCTGACCCATCACAGAGCTTCTCTGCTATCCTTGCCCATAGGAGGTGGGACTGCATGCTTGACAGTCCTGTTCTTGCCTGCCTTGTGGTGATGCTTTTTGGATCTCCTTTCCTTATGGAACAGCTCCTCCTGCTGCTCCTTGACATGGCCATTGTAATCTATGCTTCAACCATAATTCTCCCTGTGGGCTTACAGGATGTTGAGCAGCTTTTGAAATAGTTGACTACTAGGCTTCTAAAGTAGCCTTTCTATAAACTGTGTATGGGGATATATATGCACTTTGTTAGTTGACTCCATGAGGATGGGGTGTTCAGGTTCAGCTAGCACCCATCTGATCTCTGATGTTGATTTTGACTCATGGGTAGACATTCTGGAAGATGGCCTGAGAGACATTTGTCTCCATCTGCACCATGGACTCAGACTGGGTGCCTGACAACCAGCATCGAGGGAGTAAGGCTGCAAAATGCAATGGAGCATCTCCTTCTTAGGTACTGGTGGCCAGAATGTGATGTGGTGACAGTGACAGGCATGAGATCACTACATAGAACCTTAAACTGACCCTTTTCAGGTCAAAATGTGTCACTTCCTGCTGTTCCACTGAAGTGCACAGCACAATATGATCCCAGGAACTGGGTGGTAATTTTCCACAGGGTGAAGGAATTATCTACCCATCAGCAGCTTTCTTTGACCCTTCCTGGAGAAAAAGATTGGTCCAGTACTTTCTAGATAATACCTGAGCATGAGCATAATTGCGAATACAGCAGCAGAATCAAACCCAGCAGCTGGAATGGCAGCAGTGTCACTCAGATTGTCAGCCCATTGCCAGACAGGGTAGGCTTGGCCTGGCTTTTGAGGTTTGCAGTGAGTAGAGGCATATGAGTCACCCTGGGTCTCTGAGCCTTGGAAACAAAGGTCATTCCCTGGTGTGGGTTACCAGGGTAATATAAAGTTGCATGAAACAACTGCCAGTTCTGTAGTTTGTTGCATATGGAATGAATTGCAATTTACTAATAGCCAATCAAATCTAAATTTAGAATTATTTCTGTAAGCAGTTTGCTGACTGCAAACTGTGTCCGATTCTCTACTGGTACAACATTAGGAGGGTACTGTAGTATGTTAATAACTACTAACACACGTTGTTCCATTCTTACATAATTTCATTAAATGTCTAACCTATCCTGTTGAAACATCTCCAGCAGAGATGGTATTAATGATATTTCTTTAGAGCAGTCTCTATACTTGCTATTCTACTTAATTAGATTCTGTCATGTATGGGCTGTATTGCTACAAGTGGATGAATCCGTTATCCTGATGACGAGTGGATGCTACAGCTCCGTTTTCTTGAAGTCAAGCTAGGGAGCGAGGCTGAGCACATACTCCTTGGGCAGGTATCCCTGCCCATGGCGGGGAGGTTGGAACTAGATGATCTGTAAGGTCCCTTCCAATCCAAACCATTTTATGATGCATCATCTGTGATCTATAGAAACACACAAGCACATACAGTTAGACTACTCAAGCACACTGTTGGCCATGCAGATCACATGGACAAGAAATATTTGAAAATTTTACTTTGAGAATGCTTTGAAAATTTAGCTAATCTCACTATGAGGCCATCAGAATTAGCAAGACATTTAAAATCTAAGCATCCAGAGCACGAAGACAAACCTCTACAATTTTTTCAGCAATGTTTCAAGCCATGTGACATTCAATTCAGTACTTTACAAAATTTCACCAAACTTAATGACAAATGTGTAGAGAAGCCTCCTTTGAGGTTTCTTGCTTCACAGCAAAAGAAAAAATCTCACATAGCACCAGGGAAACACTTATTCTTCCTGCCATAAAAGGTAAAAATGACTGTGATAATACACAGAAAGCAATAAAGCAGCAAACTAAAATGCATCGCGTTGTCAGCAAACACTGTTGGAAGACACATAGAAAATACTGCTGAAGGTTTGAAGAGACAAGTATCAGCACAAATTACATAGTGGAAGAGGATTCCTGAGTGGATGGATGAAAGTACAAACATTTCTAAAATGCCTCAGATTAAGATGTTTGACAAATTATGTTTCAATAGTGAAATAAGTGAAGAGCTACCTTCTGTAAGCCACTGAAGGGAAGATTTACCACAGAAGCTGTATTCTCAACAGTAAATTATTTCTTTATCAAAATGTTTTCTGGAAGAGCTGTGCAAGTGTAAAGACCAGTGGAACAGCTGCTTTACTGGCATAAGAGAAAGATTGGGTGGTAAGGTTATGTAGTCACCACTACACCTAGAATTCGTTCACTGCAATGTTCATAGACAAGCTATTACAGCAAAGAAACTGGAGCCAGACCTGCAAAAGGTGCTACAGGATATCATCAGTTTGGTTCATTTCATAAAAACAAGTCCTTGAAACACTAGAACCTTCACAATACTGTGTGATGACAGGGGAGAGACCATGAAAATCCTCTATACCTATGGTGGGTTGACCTTGATTGGCTGTCACATGCCCACCAAGCCTATTAGCAGATATTTAAATACATCTGATAAAGACAAGGACCTGCTCCAGTATTAGAAGAGGCCAGAGAGATAACTCCCATAAACTAAGAAGACGTGACAGTGCAAGACAGGAGAGATTAAGGCATTAGATATTAAAAAAAAGCAGTCCCTTGCATGTAAAGCAGGACATCAGACACTGGAGTGGAAATCTGCAGTTCTAAAAACCCCAGCTGAGCTGCTCCATAACCCCTCCAATGTAAGTCCCTTCACTAAAATGAAAACACTGTAATTGAATCTTGACCCACTTTGCATGTTTAGACAAATCAGCTGAGACATCAACCCCCAAAACCAACATGCAAAATAGCAGAAATATTAAATGACATTAGGAGACTTCTGCCCCTGAGATAAATAGGGGATCATTGCCCATAACAGCTCCTTGGGATTGGCAGTGCCTGGCAAAACTGAGGCTTTCAGGGGCCCAGGAGAAGCTGAGCAATAACCCAAGCTCTTGGATTACAGTGATGACATCTTTTGCTCTCCTTTTTCTATCAATTGCTATAATTGAATCCATGGCAGGAATTCTAGGAAATGGAATTATCTTGGCTGCCAGTTCATCGATCTGCATTGGGAGCAAAACATGGCCCCCATATGATATGATCATGATCTCGCTGAGTTCATCTAGATTCATTTTGCAGTCATGGACTACACTGGATTGCTTAATGAGTATATTTTATGATCCCTTCTTTTATAAAAAAAATGTGTTCACAGTTGCCAAGATAATTTTTACGCTTCTGAACTACTCCAGCCTCTGGTTTGGAGCCTGGCTTTGTGTCTTCTATTGCATCAAGGTTGCCAGTTTTATACAGTCTTTCTTCATCTGGCTGAAGCTAAGAATTGCCAGGATGGTGCCCTGGATGCTGCTCACATCATGGCTCTGCTCCTTCACAGCCGCAATTCCCTTCGCCTGGGATGTCTACGGTGTCCACGACAACTCCACTTCTCCTTCATCTGTGACAAACTCTTCAGTAATGAGAACCACAAGGAAAGACAGACTGACTTTCTTGATTTATCTCTGGAATGCAAGTACAGCTTTGCCTTTAATACTGTCTGTTGTTTCAAGTATCCTGCTGATTCAGTCTCTCTGGATACACACCAGACAGATGCAAAATAATGCAAGTGGCTTCAGGGATCCCAGCTTAGAGGCCCACATGAAAGCCATCAAGTCAGTCTGTTCCTTCTTTATCTTCTACATGACGTATTTTATTGGTTTGCTATACTACTTTACTCCAGAGTTTTTTCACCTTTAAGTGATGGGGAATTCATGTGTATAGTTACGATAGCTGCCTGTCCTACAGGACACACCATGGTTTTAATTTGGAGCAGTCCAAAATTTCGAGAGCTGCCAGCTAGGACTTGGCACAACACAAACTGTCCCATCCGAAAGGTATCCATGTAAAAGATCATGATTTAGCCTGGACTTTATAGTTTAGATCCACTTGAATTAAAATGAAATTGTCAGAGATATAAAATAATAGGCACTGGAATGAATAGATTAGGGCCTTGACCTGGAATCATGAAGAGGAGTGAAAATTTGCTTTACTTGGATGTGAGTCTTGTTCTGAAAAATTGTGTAATTTGTCTCCTATTTGGTACACTTTCCTTGAAAATTGCCATGGTTTCTCTAGGACAAGAGAAAAACAAGGCCAGGACTCAGATTACAGTATGATTCAGTAAAGAACAAAACAGCCTTTTGATCTTCTGCTCTTGCTGAAGCAATGATTGTTGTCAGTGCATTATTGTTACATTAGGACTGGATTTTGGGAGTCTTTCCGGGTGCAGTGGGAATTTATTCACTTTTAAAGCGACTGTAACTGAAACATACTTGACTCGAACCTTATGTTGACTAAGCCCATCCTGATTCAATGTATCTGGTTTGGATGTTGTCAGTCTGTTTGAAGTAATGTACCTGTAATTGATCTGAGTCTGTGCCTGAATTTTTGTACTTAAAAAATTAAAAAATACCTTGTTAAAGGATAATTTGTGTTGGAGTCTTCCCTTCCTCTCATGACAGAAACTGTGTCACCGGTGACAGCAGTGGCTTCCAGGAATATTTTTTATGCCATTTAACAGAGATTGCAGAAATTCAGCACATGGCAATGACACCCTGACATGCCATTGTCAGCACCATGCGTTGTCACCATGCTGGATCCCAGCTCAGCACCATGAGACACCCATGTTGGGAGGGTCGGTCCATGCTCTGCCCTTTCCTGCTCTCCCCTCACTGGCCTTCACAAAAAAACCTCAGAGCTCTCTGACCACACCAACAAGCAAAACACATGGGCTGTGCTCAACCACAATCCGTGTGTGCTCTCCTGCTCCTGGCTGAGCTCTGAGGCACACGCCTGCTCAGCAGGGACACCCTCAACAGCTGCCCTCACAATTTGGTTTACATTACATTATTCCACATTCCTCGTGCACATGGAATTCCAATGTGGTTCCTGTGCTATTTTCCTGCTTCTTTAAGTACATCTTCTCTCCAAAACTTCCTTTCCATAAAATTAAATCACATAGTTACCAGTTCATTAGCATGCATTTGGAAATATAAGAGGAAAGCCGATAGAAATATTGGAAGGCCCCTCATAGTGCCAGTCTCCTGCTAGACCTTCCTTTCTGTAACTGACCACGTAACTATTATCACATGAATAAAAACATCTTTAACATGCATTATATACACCGTCTACTAAATCCCTGTGGTCTACTGGATAAATTATTAAACAAATTTGATAAAAATCTGTTCTGAGAAAAAACAGTAATAGCCTCTGCACTAGTAGGAAACAGAGACTTACAGAAGTTGTGATCCTGTGATATAACACATCTTGTTTGAAAGTAGGCATTTTTCTCTTTTTGTCTGTTTTATCCATAAGCTGAAAACTGGTTTGATTCTCACATCTTAAATAACCACATGGAAACCCGAAGAAAATTTGAAAGTCATGGACTCAGACCTTTCCAAAACATATGAACTATTTCCACACACACCAATGCTATTCAGGCCCTTTTGCAGCTTGATTCAAGTCTGGTACAGTGAATCAATTCAGGAAAAAAACAAAATTCAAAGCTCACCCTGCTCTAACACAGCCAGAAGGACATCATGCAAATCATGTTGTCTTGTACCTCTTTCCATTGAGCATCCAGGAAAAAAAAACCCACAAAATTTTCTAGGAAACTGCTCACATGTAGCATAAAACAATGAGGCCAGCATTGGAAACAAAGCCCTTTTCCATTCCACTCTTCGGTTTCTGTAACTTACTGAGGAAAATAATCATCTGTAAGGAATTCAAAGAAAGACAGAAGTACCCATTTATTATCTAAAGCACAGCCTTTTCCAAGTTAAAAAAAAAACAAAACAGTAATTTGATTAGAGTCCTTAGCTCAAGGCAAGAAATGCAAATATCTACATGAGAGATGACTACAGGATCTTTCTCTGATTTGCATTCCCAGAAAAACAGCTGGAATTTTCATAATGGAAACTCAGGACGACATCTGATGGACTCAATTTTCAGTGCCCATCATAGAAGGATTTTTAAAAAAGCAAAACCTGAGCACCAGGTTGTACTGCTTTTCTGTGTATGTGGGCAGAGAGGAAGACAAAAAGCTATGAATGGACTTTCTGGTGAAATTATAGCCTTGCTTTTCGGGGTTTGGCTGCCTCGATTCAGAACCAACATCCACACTGCAAATGACTGACCTCTTTAGCAATTTGCAGAGACAAGCCTCAGTGGGGCTCAGCCCCCTCTCCTTTCAGGAGCTGTTTCTAAGCTGGGTGCTCACCCTTGAGCTCTCTCTGAGCTGTGCTGCAGCTTTGACTGGGCCTTTCCACCTGTTTAGCTCACCTGGATACTGATCCTGACCTGCAGGCTGGAAATACTGGCTCGATCCAAGGCATGTCTTACCACTCTGGATATGACTGGCAATCCCTGGACTTGTGGCTGCCCCTCATTGTTCTCACAGAGCTTGTCTGCTATCCTTGCCCATATCTGGGTGGACTGCAGGCCTAACAGTGCCCTCACTGTCTTTGCATTGCCTTGTGGCGATTCCTTCAACAGGGGGAAAAATAACTGAATTTATTCCCAATCAATAACAGACTAGGGGAGTGAGAACAAAAGAACAAAATCAGAAACCTTTTCCCCCCTATCCCTGCCTCTTCACTCTTCCATCTCCTCCCTCCCTGAGCAGGGCAGGGGAAGAGGGAATGGGGACTGCAGAGGGGATCCTCTCCACAAGGTGCTACCTTCCAGGAACAATCTGCTTCAGCAGATTGGGAATGGGATCCCCACAGGCTGCAGCTCCTGCCACGAGCCTTCTCCATGGTGGGATCTCCAGAGGATGCAGCTTCCTTCAGGGCACAACCACCTGCTGCCAGGGGGGCTCTGCTCAGGCTGCAGTGTGGATATCTGCTGCAGTGTGCTCTGCCAGGGCCTGCAGGCTCACAGTCTACATCAGCATGGTTCTCTCCAGAGAACTCATCCATGGCAATGTCTGCTCTGGTGCCTGCAAGGCTGTTTCTCTCCCATATTCTCTCTCTGTCCTCTCTCTCACAGCTGCTGTGCACTGCTCTTGACCCTTCCTTAAATGAGTTCTCACAGAGATGTCACCAGCATCACCGGTGGGCAGAGCCTTGGCAAATGGTGGGTCCCTTTTTGAGGTAGCTGGGAATGGTTCTGTGTGACACAGGGGCAGCTCCTGGTCTCTTCTCACCCCTGCAGCCTTCCCACTACCAAAACCTTGCCCATAAAGCCCACACATGTCACACAGACATTTGCTGCTTATCTTGTGGCAAGAGGCTCAGGCTCAACGCTGAACGAGGCTTTGAGTTGCCTGGTCTACAGGAAGGTGTCCCTGCCTATGGCAGGGAGTTGGAACTGGATGGTCTTTAAGGTCCCTTTTAACCCAAACCATTCTGTGATTCAATGACTCAATGAGTCAGCTTAAAAGAGCTGAATTTAATGAGCTTAATTTAAAGAGCAGCTACACAGTTTTCTTTTACTAAAAGGCAAGTGCTCTGTATTCACTGACCTTTTTCTATTGGAAGTGTCTGTCAATAGAAGGCTACAAAGCAGTTCCTGTCAAAAAAACAAATACACTTTTTTTTATTCCTTCAAGGTGAAAGTGAAATGCTAACAGTGGATGAGAAAGTAACTACTTTTGGAAAGATTTTTGTGTCAAAAATTATATAAGTGTGACAACTCCCAAAATCCCATACAGGTACACGTGCAAAATTTGGAAGCAGGATGTTCTAAACTGTTTTTAAAATGTTTAGAGGAAGAGGAAGAGCTTCTGTGAGTTTTGAACCCATTTGTTGAACATAGAAGACCAGAACAATATTTGATTGGTTTGCAAGTTTTGACACCAGGGAATTTGGATATTTACAGCTGAATTTCAACAAAGAACTTTGCAGATGTGATAATGGGAAAGCCATTAAGAGCATGTATCAAACGAAACTGGACATAGAGCCAAGCCTGTGAATCACTGTGTCACAAAGTGATAAGCCAAGATTAAAAAAAAAGAAAAATGAAGCATATGCAATCATGTTGCTCTCACTAAAAATAATTATCAATAATATTTTAATGAGAACAGAAAAAGAGTTTGTACCAATACTAAAGTAAAATAATTTTTTAAATATTTTTTATTTGGTCTTGAATTATTTCAATCTTTTTCTTGTTGTATATTTTCAAATAATACCTATCTGTACCTTATATGTACATAATACATACAGTAGTAAATGTATAAAATATATAAACAAATGTACATAAATCTGAGGTGAATGCTCACAAAGTTTTACTTCTATGAGTGCATGATCAAGAAGGTTTGAACACTCTCCTAGGCAATCATAGATTACATTAAGCACTAGGAAATTTCAAACTACTCAAAGAAACAACCTTGAAAATGTCTCAAAGTTTCTCATTTGATCACTGCCCACAGCTCCTTACTGTACTACTGACAGCTACTTGTGTCACTGAGTTTCTGAAGACCCTTTGTGTGTTTCCTTCTGTGTTCTGGGATACAGATAAAACGTGAGTTCCAAAGCTTTTCAATGAAACCAAGCCTCTCCACTTACTTAGAAGACCTGCATCTTCTCGGATGTGGAAAGTGTTTGAATTCACTTCTTTTAGCACATATAACAGAATTTCAAAAGCATGCATAGTCCATATGGAAGCAAAACTGCCTCAATTAACATTTGTGCCATTGCTCCTGTATGTAATGTTGTATACTGCCAGATCTTAAATTCGTTAGGCAAATTCCACATCTGTTCCAGAGGCTCATGAGAAATGGACAAGTGAGGTAATCTGTAAAATTATTTTCCTTTTTTCTGTTTTGATCTTCCCACAGAAATGTGTTGCTCTCCTTTGAGACACTCAGAGCAAGCATGCAAGGATAACTATTGTGCCTAAAACTCTGCACACACAACAGAAAAATATGATAGTCCTCTTTGCAGCAGTAACTTGAAAATATCTGATAAAGAAAAGAGCTACCCCACTGTTAGAAGAGGCCATGGCAAGTATGTCTCATAAGCCCTGAAGAGCAAAGAGTATAAGAAAGGGAGACATTAAGGCATTAGATAGAAGACCAAATATAGACATGTAAAGCAGGACATCAGACACTGGAGTGGAACACACATTTGTAAACCCCACAGTTCTCTTGCTCCATAACCTCCCCAGAGCATATTCTTTCACCAAAATGAAAACTATGTAACTGAATCTTGACCCAATTTGCATGTTTAGACAAATCAGCTGAGACATCAACCCCCAAAACCAACATGTAAAATAGCAGAAATATTAAATGACATTAGGATACTTCTGCCCCTGAGATAAATAGGGGATCATTGCCCATAACAGCTCCTTGGGATTGGCAGTGCCAGATCTGAGGCTTTCAGGGGCCCAGGAGAAGCTGAGTAACAACTCAAGCTCTTGGATTACAGTGATGACATCTTTTGCTCTGCTTTTTCTATCAATTGCTATAATTGAATCCATGGCAGGAATTCTAGGAAATGGAATTATCTTGGCTGCCAGTTCATCGATCTGCATTGGGAGCAAAACATGGCCCCCATATGATATGATCATGATCTCGCTGAGTTCATCTAGATTCATTTTGCAGTCATGGACTACACTGGATTGCTTAATGAGTATATTTTATGATCCCTTCTTTTATAAAAAAAATGTGTTCACAGTTGCCAAGATAATTTTTACGCTTCTGAACTACTCCAGCCTCTGGTTTGGAGCCTGGCTTTGTGTCTTCTATTGCATCAAGGTTGCCAGTTTTACACAGTCTTTCTTCATCTGGCTGAAGCTAAGAATTGCCAGGATGGTGCCCTGGATGCTGCTCACATCATGGCTCTGCTCCTTCATGGCCGCAATTCCCTTCACCTGGGATGTCTACGGTGTCCACGACAACTTCACTGCTCCTTCATCTGTGACAAACTCTTCAGCAATGAGAACCACAAGGAAAGACAGTTTGGGTTTATTAATTCTTCTCTGTAATGCTGGTATAGGTATGCCTGTAATACTGTCTGTTGTTTCAAGTATCCTGCTGATTCAGTCTCTCTGGATACACACCAGACAGATGCAAAATAATGCAAGTGGCTTCAGGGATCCCAGCTTAGAGGCCCACATGAAAGCCATCAAGTCAGTCTGTTCCTTCCTTATCCTTTACATTATATATTTTATTTGTGTGCTTGTCATCATATTCAACATTTTTTCACCTTTAAGTAATGGAGAATTGATCTGTGTAGTTTTAATGGCCGCCTGTCCTACAGCACACACATTGGTCTTAATTTGGAGCAATTCAAAATTTCAAGAGCTACCAGCTAGGATTTGGCACCACACTACCTGTCATGTCAGAACGGCACTCATGTAAAAGAAAATGGCTTAGCCTGGACTTTCTAGTTTAGATCCAAATGAATTAAATTGAAATCATCAGAGGTATAAATAATAGATGCTGGAATTAATAGATTAGGACCTTGATCTGCAGTCAACAGGAAGGTGGGAATTTGCTTTACTTGGATGTGAGTCTTGTTATGAATAATTGTGTAAGTTGTCTACTATCTGTTATACTTCCCTTGGAAATCACCACAGTTTCTCTAACACAGCAGAAAAACAGGGCCAAGACTCAGACTAGAACATAATCTTTTGGAATGCTTGAAGTTACAATTCATGATACAAATAGAACAGACCTGTTTAAGCACTGGCATGGTCACATTCTGTGAATATAAGGCTTGAATGCTGTTTCTGGTTACTAAAACCTCCTAATGAGGATGTTAAGAACTCCCATTATTTTCAGAACATCTCATTGATCATTTTTGACTCTGGTCGAACTACAGAAAAATATTTGTTGATTCTAAAGGTGTCTATAAGATTCCAGTATGGTTCAGGAAAGAATGACATGGCCTTTTGAGATTCCTCCTCTTGCTGAAACAGTGATCTGTTTGACTGCATTATTGTTACATCAGAACTGGACCTTCATGACCCTTTTCAGTTGCAGTGGGAGTTTACATACTTTTAAAGCAACTGTCACAGAAACATACATGACTTAAGCCTTCACTAAGCCCATCCTGATTCAATGTATCTGGTTTGGATGTTGTCAGTCTGTTTGAAGTAATGTACCTGTAATTGATCTAAGTCTGAATGGTTTTATTTTAAACTTTAAAAAATACCAAGTCAAAAGATAACTTATGTTGGAGTCTTCCCTTCCTCTCATGACAGAAACTGTGTCACCAGTGACAGCAGTGGCTTCCAGGAACATTTTTTATGCCATTTAACAGAGATTGCAGAAATTCAGCACATGGCAATGACACCCTGACATGCCATTGTCAGCACCGTGCGTTGTCACCATGCTGGATCCCAGCTCAGCACCATGAGACACCCATGTTGGGAGGGTCGGTCCATCCCCTGCCCTT
>VZSE01002018.1:301120-336462 GCA_013398275.1 Promerops cafer | reverse complement strand
ACACACACCAATGCTACATAACTGCAGTGGCAGCTCAATTCAAGTCTGGTACAGCGACTCAAATCAGGAAACAAAATTCAGAGCTCACCCTGCTCTAACACAGCCAGAAGGACATCATGCAAATCACGGTGCCTTGTGCCTCTTTCCGTTGAGCATCCAGAAAAAAGCTCACAAGATTTTCTACGATGCTCACATGTAGCATAAAACAATGAGGCCAACAAAACTACTTCCCATTACAAACACCTTCCTGAATTTCTGGAATTTAATGATGGAAAAAATCATCAGTGAGTAATTCACAGGAAGAAAGAAAGACAGTGATCCCCATATTTTTTTTAAATAAAGCACAGTTTTTTCCAAGTTAAAAAAAAACAGTAATTTTATTAGAGTCCTAAGCTCAAGGCAAGAAATGCAAATATCTACATGAGAGATGACTACAGGATCTTTCTCTGATTTGCATTCCCATAAGCACAGCTGGAATTTTCATAACTAAAATTCTGGATGACATGCAATGGACTCTGTTTTCAGTGCCCATCACAGCAGGATTAAAAAAATAGCAAAACCTGAGCACCAGGTTGTACTGCTTTTCTGTGTATGTGGGCAGAGAGGAAGACAAAAAGCTATGAATGGACTTTCTGGTGAAATTATAGCCTTGCTTTTGAGGGTTTGGCGGCCTTGTTGCAGAGCCAATTTCCACAGTCCACCTGAGTGACCTTTTAGCAATTTGCAGAGACAAGCCTCAGTGGGGCTCAGCCCCCTCTCCTTTCAGGAGCTGTTTCTAAGCTGGGTGCTCACCCTTGAGCTCTCTCTGAGCTGTGCTGCAGCTTTGCCTGGGCCTTTCCACCTGTTTAGCTCACCTGGATACTGATCCTGACCTGCAGGCTGGAAATACTGGCTCGATCCAAGGCATGTCTTACCACTCTGGATATGACTGGCAATCCCTGGACTTGTGGCTGCCCCTCATTGTTCTCACAGAGCTTGTCTGCTATCCTTGCCCATATCTGGGTGGACTGCAGGCCTAACAGTGCCCTCACTGTCTTTGCATTGCCTTGTGGCGATTCTGTCAACAGGGGCAAAATAACTGAATATATTCCCAATCAATAACAGACTAGGGGAGTGAGAATGAAAGAACAAAATCAGAAACCTTTTCCCCCCTATCCCTGCCTCTTCACTCTTCCATCTCCTCCCTCCCTGAGCAGGGCAGGGGAAGAGGGAATGGGGACTGCAGAGGGGATCCTCTCCACAAGGTGCTACCTTCCAGGAACAATCTGCTTCAGCAGATTGGGAATGGGATCCCCACAGGCTGCAGCTCCTGCCACGAGCCTTCTCCATGGTGGGATCTCCAGAGGATGCAGCTTCCTTCAGGGCACAACCACCTGCTGCCAGGGGGGCTCTGCTCAGGCTGCAGTGTGGATATCTGCTGCAGTGTGCTCTGCCAGGGCCTGCAGGCTCACAGTCTACATCAGCATGGTTCTCTCCAGAGAACTCATCCATGGCAATGTCTGCTCTGGTGCCTGCAAGGCTGTTTCTCTCCCATATTCTCTCTCTGTCCTCTCTCTCACAGCTGCTGTGCACTGCTCTTGACCCTTCCTTAAATGAGTTCTCACAGAGATGTCACCAGCATCACCGGTGGGCAGAGCCTTGGCAAATGGTGGGTCCCTTTTTGAGGTAGCTGGGAATGGTTCTGTGTGACACAGGGGCAGCTCCTGGTCTCTTCTCACCCCTGCAGCCTTCCCACTACCAAAACCTTGCCCATAAAGCCCACACATGTCACACAGACATTTGCTGCTTATCTTGTGGCAAGAGGCTCAGGCTCAACGCTGAACGAGGCTTTGAGTTGCCTGGTCTACAGGAAGGTGTCCCTGTCTATGGCAGGGAGTTGGAACTGGATGGTCTTTAAGGTCCCTTTTAACCCAAACCATTCTGTGATTCAATGACTCAATGAGTCAGCTTAAAAGAGCTGAATTTAATGAGCTTAATTTAAAGAGCAGCTACACAGTTTTCTTTTACTAAAAGGCAAGTGCTCTGTATTCACTGACCTTTTTCTATTGGAAGTGTCTGTCAATAGAAGGCTACAAAGCAGTTCCTGTCAAAAAAACAAATACACTTTTTTTAATTCCTTCAAGGTGAAAGTGAAATGCTAACAGTGGATGAGAAAGTAACTGCTTTTGGAAAGATTTTTGTGTCAAAAATTATATAAGTGTGACAACTCCCAAAAATTCTCATACAGGTACAGGTGCAAAATTTGGAAGCAGAATGTTCTAAACTGTTTTAAAAACGTCCAAAGGAAGAGCTTCTGTGAGTTTTGAACCCATTTGTTGAACATAGAAGACCAGAACAATATTTGATTGGTTTGCAAGTTTTGACACCAGGGAATTTGGATATTTACAGCTGAATTTCAACAAAGAACTTTGCAGATGTGATAGTGGGAAAGCCATTCAGAGCAAGTATCAAAAGGAACTGAATGTAGAGCCAGACCTTTGAATCACTGAGTCACAAAGTGAGAAACCTAGAGTCTAAGAAAGTAATGAAACAGATCACATTGCTCTCACTAAAAAAAAAATTATTAATATTTTTAATGAAAACAGGAAAAGTTTGTACCAATACTAAAATAAATTAATATTTAAAATACTGTTTATTTGATCTTGAATTATTTCATTCTTTATTATGATGTATTTTATTATAATCAGTATCTGTATATAACATGCACATAACACATACAGTGGTATGTGTATGAAATATATAAACAAATATACATATATCTGAGGTGAAAACTCACAAAGTTTTACTCCTACAGGTGCATAATCAAAAAGGTTTTATCACTGCACTAGGCAGTCATAGATTACCTTAGGCATTGGGAAATGCAGACTACCAAAAGAAACAACCCTGAAAACATCTCAAAATTTCTCATTTGATAACTGCCCACAGCTTCTTACTGTACTGCTGACAGCTACTTGTGTCACTGCGTTTCTGAAGACCCTTCGTGTGTTTCCTTCTGAGTTCTGGGCTGTAGATAAAATGTGACTCCCAAAGTTTTTCAATGAAACCAAGCCTCTCCTATCACCTGTTTATTTTTGGTATGGAAAGTGTTTGAATTCAGTTCTTTTAGCAAGTATAGGAGAATTTTACAGGTATGCCTGTACCATATGGGAGCAAAACTGACCCAATTAATAGTTGTGCCATTGCTCCTGTATGTAATGTTGTATACTGCCAGATCTTAAATTCCTTAGGCAATTCCTGCATTTTTTCAGGAGGCTTATGAAAAATGGGCAAGTGAAGTACTCTGGTAAAGTGATTTTCATTTTCTCTTTGCTTATATTCCCACAGACTTTCTTGTCCTCTTTTGAGACACTCCAAGCAAGAACACAATGATAAGTATAATACTTAAAAATGTCCACACACAAAAAGCAAAGTGTGAAAATCCTCCTTGCAGCAGCAACCTGAATAAACCTGATATAGCAAAGGAGCTGCCCCAACAAAAGAAGATGCTAAGGCAAGTATCTGTCATACACTCAAAAGCCATAACAGTGCAAGAAAGGGAGACATTAAGGCATCAGGTATAAAAAAACAAATCTAGACATTTAAAGCAAGACATCAGACACTGGAGTGCAAAGCCACATTTGTAAACACCACCTGCTCCATAACCCTTCCAGTGCAAATCCCTTCACCACTGCAATGCAAACTCTTTGGCCAAAGTGAAAACACTGTAATTGTATCTTAACCCACTTTGCATGTTTAGACAAATCAGCTGAGACATCAACCCCCAAAAGCAGCATGCAAAATAGCAGAAATATTAAATGACATTAGGAGACTTCTGCCCCTGAGATAAATAGGGGATCATTGCCCATAACAGCTCCTTGGGATTGGCAGTGCCTGGCAAAACTGAGGCTTTCAGGGGCCCAGGAGAAGCTGAGCAATAACCCAAGCTCTTGGGTTGCAGTGATGACATCTTTTGCTCTCCTTTTTCTATCAATTGCTATAATTGAATCCATGGCAGGAATTCTAGGAAATGTAATTATCTTGGCTGCCAGTTCATCGATCTGCATTGGGAGCAAAACATGGCCCCCATATGATATGATCATGATCTCGCTGAGTTCATCTAGAATTACAATGCAATGCTGGATTATACTGGATTTATTCTTAACTATATTTTGTGAACCCTCCTATTTTGAAGAAAATATATTTGGAGTATTCAAGACAGGCTATATGTTTCTGAACTACTCCAGCCTCTGGTTTGGAGCCTGGCTTAGTGTCTTCTATTGCATCAAGGTTGCCAGTTTTACACAGTCTTTCTTCATCTGGCTGAAGCTAAGAATTGCCAGGATGGTGCCCTGGATGCTGCTCACATCATGGCTCTGCTCCTTCATGGCCGCAATTCCCTTCGCCTGGGATGTCTACGGTGTCCACGACAACTTCACTGCTCCTTCATCTGTGACAAACTCTTCAGTAATGAGAACCACAAGGAAAGACAGTTTGGGTTTATTAATTCTTCTCTGTAATGCTGGTATAGGTATGCCTGTAATACTGTCTGTTGTTTCAAGTATCCTGCTGATTCAGTCTCTCTGGATACACACCAGACAGATGCAAAATAATGCAAGTGGCTTCAGGGATCCCAGCTTAGAGGCCCACATGAAAGCCATCAAGTCAGTCTGTTCCTTACTTATCCTTTATGTTACTTATTTTATAGCTTTCACTTTTCTTTTATACAATTTTTTTTTAAGTTTTAGCACCCCAAAATCCATATGTATAGCTGTAATGGCTGCCTGTCCTACAGGACACTCCATAGTCATAATTTGGAGCAATCCAAAATTTCGAGAGCTGCCAGCTAGGATTTGGCACAACTCAACTGTCCTGTCAGAACTACGTCCATGTAAAAGATCATGATTTATCCTGGACTTTCTAGTTGAGTTCCAAATGAACTAATTTGAAACCATAAGAGTTATAAAGTAATAGAAGCTGAAATGGGTAGATTAGATCACTAATCTGGAATTATGAAGAAGGTGGAAATTGTCTCCTATGTACTCTTCTTTCCTTGAAAATCACACTTTCTCTAAGACAGCAGAAAAACATGGCCAAGACTCAGACCAGAATGTAATCTTTCTTGAAATGCTTAAAGTTACAATTCATGATACAAACAGATCAGACCTGTTTGATCACAGGCATGTTCATATTTGATTTGGGAATAAGATGCTTGGAGGCTGTTTCTGGTTACTACAAGCTCCTGAGGATTCTAAGAAATTCCCAATAACATGGGAATATCTTACTGATAATTTTTGACTACTGTTGAATTGTAGAAAAAAAAATTTGTTGAATCTAAAGGTGTCTATAAAATTCCGGTATGGTTCAGTAAAAACAACATAGCCTTTTGAGCTTCCTTGCTCTTACTGAAGTAGTGACCGGTGTCTGTTTTCCCAGTGAAATGACGAATTGGAGGACTCGCCAAAATCCTGTGATTACAGCTAATAGTAATGGATTACAGCTAAAAGTCTCACTACATACTTGATACATTAGGACTGGAGCTTCAGAATCCTTTTCAGTTGCAGTGGGATTTTATTTACTTCTAAAGTGACTGTCACTGAACAAACTAGACCTGAGCTTTATGTTGATTAAGTCCATCCTGATTCAGTGGACCTGGTTTGGATTTTGTCAACCTGTTTGAAGTAATGTACCTGTAATTGATCTGAGTCTGTGCCTGAAGAATTTTATTTTAAAATTAAAAAATACCTTGTTAAAGGATAATTAGTGTTGGAGTCTTCCTTCCCCGCATGACAGAAGCTGTTTTGCAGGTGACAGCAGTGGCTTCCAGGAATATTTTTTATGCCATTTAACAGAGATTGCAGAAATTCAGCACATGGCAATGACACCCTGACATGCCATTGTCAGCACCGTGCATTGTCACCATGCTGGATCCCAGCTCAGCACCATGAGACACCCATGTTGGGAGGGTCGGTCCATCCTCTGCCCTTCCCTGCTCTCCCTCACTGGCCTTCACAAAAAAACCTCAGAGCTCTCTGACCACACCAACAAGCAAAACACATGGGCTGTGCTCAACCACAATCCGTGTGTGCTCTCCTGCTCCTGGCTGAGCTCTGAGGCACACGCCTGCTCAGCAGGGACACCCTCAACAGCTGCCCTCACAATTTGGTTTACATTACATTATTCCACATTCCTCGTGCACATGGAATTCCAATGCGGTTCCTGTGCTATTTTCCTGCTTCTTTAAGTACATCTTCCCTCCAAAACTTCCTTTCCATAAAATTAAATCACATAGTTACCAGTTCATTAGCATGCATTTGGAAATATAAGAGGAAAGCCGATAGAAATATTGGAAGGCCCCTCATAGGGCCAGTCTCCTGCTAGACCTTTCTGTCTGTAACTGACCAGATAATTAACTATTGTCATGTGAATAAAAATATCTTCAACATGCATTATATACACCATCTACTAAATCTCTGTGTTCTATTAGATAAATTATAAGTTTGATAAGGATTTGTTCTGGGAAAGAAAATAACAACTCCTGTGTTAGTAGGAAAATGACAGTTACTGGGATTAGGATCCTCTGAAGACATGCATCTTGTCTGAGACTAGGCATTTTCTCTTTCCTCTCTTCTGTTTGTAATCTAAAGGTGGTTTGGGTCCCCCCACCTTAAACCTACCAGTTTGCCACCTGAAGAAGGTTTGAAAGCCATGGACTCAGACCCTTCCAAAACATCCAAACTATTTCCACACACACCAATGCTACATAACTGCAGTGGCAGCTCAATTCAAGTCTGGTACAGCGACTCAAATCAGGAAACAAAATTCAAAGCTCACCCTGCTCTAACACTGCCAGAAGGACATCATGCAAATCATGTTGTCTTGTTCCTCTTTCTATTGAGCATCCAGAAAAAAGCTCACAAGATTTTCTTAGGAAACTGCTCACATGTAGCATAAAGCAGTGAGGCCAGCATTTGAAACAAAGCCCTTTTCTGTTAAAAGCACTTTTCTGTATTACTGTAATTTAATGATGAAAAAAGTCATCAGTGAGTAATTCAAAGAAAGACAGTAGTCCCCATTTCTTTTCTAAAGCACAGTCTTTTCCAAGTTAAAAAAAACCCATAATTTTATTAGAGTCCTTAGCTCAAGGCAAGAAATGCAAATATCTACATGAGAGATGACTACAGGATCTTTCTCTGATTTGCATTCCCAGAAAAACAGCTGGAATTTTCATAATGGAAATTCTGGATGACATCTGATGGACTCTGCTTTCAATGCCCATCAGAACATGATTTAAGAATTGGTAGCACATGTACAGTTGGCAACTGGGCCCATTATATGATGGTCCTTTATTAGCTCTGCATGTGCATATTGAAATGAAAGGCAGGAATGGAACATTTATTTGGATAGCGTCTTACACCAAAATACACATCTATTAGACAGACAGTTTCTTCACCAAAATTCCTTTTTTTTTTTTCATCTCAGAGGGGTTAGAGATATATTGAGATATGGAAATGCAAGTGTTACTCATGTCTTCAGGTTGCAAGAGTCTTACACAAGCCAAATTTTGTTGTTTATTCAGGCCAATTCACTGAGCTCTTTTTGCACCTTTTAGTTATGCAGTGAAATCTCTTAGCACAGTATCTTTCTTTTATGAAGGGACATTAAAATTATGATACCTGCACTTAGTTTTTGAATTATTTTCATCTATCCTATGAAATGGAATGGAACACTACACTAAGCTCAGAGTTGAAAAACGGAAATTCGATTATCTTCAAGTAGTTGCATACACATGTAAATGTGTGTTGAATTAATCTAAAATGCAGGATGGACAGAAATTTCAGTTCAGCTATGACAGCATATATGTTTGTGAAAGCTCAGGAGCAGTTAACATCAGTTGCTCAAAAAATGAAGGAAATTTCTGCTTAAGGGAGCTGTCAGCAAATCAGTTTGTTTTTACCACAGTCACAGAAAGGGTGCATCTACAAGTACGTCTTACACTCATGGATTCCCAGATCACTTATTTTACACACAAAAAAAAAGAGACCTGAATAGAAAACCTCATTATTCAATATTATGAAAGTTGAGATTGCTTAAAAAATCACCAGCAAGGGTATTAGTAAAAATCAGATTTAATACTAAGAAACAGCATGACAAAGTTCATTGGCAAGGTTCACTCTACTACTTACTAAACGGCTAAGGCACACGAAGGGTAAAAAAGCCACAAACAAAATCCATTCAATCAAAACAGACATGAACCGAGAACTATCTGTTTGTGTGTGTGTTTAGGTATGTGTTTAGCTGTGTGTGATAAAAGTATAGAAAGGGCAAGGATAAAAAGGAATATGGCCTAAAAGTTTAATAGCATTCAGACTTAACAGTACTTAAACTTTACTTGTACCTTAAACTTGACAATTTAGTAATGGAACGACACTGAACAGCATTTAACATAAATTGCACCTTAAACTTAACAATTTAGCAAAGGAATAACACTCAACAGCATTTAACTTAGCTTAGAACCAAAATTAAAGTTACTTAGAGGCCTAACTTATTTAGATATCTAAGATATTTAAACTCCTAAGAGAGCAGCATTTCTCCCGTTTTGCCATAGCATATGCACACTTGCATGCACAAAGACATAAAGAGTCAGTGCAAGGTACTTGTGAAAAATTCCCCTTGAAGGTAACGAAATACTCACTTTGGATGCCTTTGCATCTCCTCAGTGGGCAAAGGGGCCTCGAGGAGTGGGGGTGTCAGCCCAGGATCCATCGTTGTTTGGTGATCTCCGAGTGCAGCAAACTAAAGTTTGCTGGCTCTGAGAGGCCCCTCTCAGAGGGAGGTTGCTGGTCACAGCTGCTGCGACCCAGGAGAGCTCCAAGGTTTCATTTTGGACCGCTGTTTACAGGCCGCAAGTGAGTTGGCCTTAGTCATAACAATGTTCCATCCTGGCCACACTTTGGGCCGGCACCCTTTCTTTCAAAGTGTGAGGATAAGTATGTTACACCATTCAGGGAAGAAAAACAGTTTCCAAGGCTGTTTATAAAAAATCCAGGAGCTTGTTAGGCAGCGCAAGTTTCTGGGAGCAGACAGTGTTTCTGATAAGCTCAAGAGGAGCTGGGCCCAGGTGCTGCTTATCAAGGCCGAGGCCTAACGAGCATTTCTCAGATCACAGTGCGGCCTGAAAGGGGAGGTGGCGGTGAATAAACCACCACAGCCAGTAAAAAGCTGAAGTGACAGACATCAGCCTAAATGGTCTAAGAGGAAAGAGCTATCAAATCCTTTTCCAGCCTTGTCTGAACAAATGCTGAGAAGATCCCACTGCATAAGAGTAAGGCATGAAATAACTTGCACTCTCAAAAGTGGGAAGAGAGTTGAAAGGGCAGATGAACATGACACACACTCTTGGTACAGAACCAAGGGAACATTATATAACTGGATACAAGTGCAAGAGACCAGTAGTACAAAGGGAATTAATTTACTAATTAATTGGTATATCTTTCCTTAATTATCTGTTGCTTTATTTCAGCATTCAACTACATGTTTCTTCATCATTTATGTTGGATGCCACCACAATTTTCATCTCCTGGACAGGCAAGATCATCAGAGTCTTCAGTGTTTGACACATTCCTTCCAATCAGAGGCAGGAGCATAAGGACACATTATGTATCCCTGAGGGGATCCAGTCACTTTGCTTTACCAAATCAATTTCATACAACCTCCATAGCCTTGTTTATTGATAATACTTAGGCTGACTCTATTCTCTGAGTATGATGCTCAGTTTTTCTTTTGAAATCTCTTCAGACAGCAGTCACAAAGCTGATGCAATTTAATTGACACAGCTTGCACTGAGTTAATGATTTTTTTCTTGCCTGTTCTTTCTGGGCACAGTATGGAAATGTAAAGGAGGATGATCCACAGGTTCTATTCATTTAACATAGAAAGAGTTAAATGCAGCAACTAACAGAATATGCAAACAGCTATTCACTGTAGTTTGCATCCTTGTGATTACTGGTTGGGCTTTTATAATCCAAGCATTCTAGCCTCAGCTAAGAGAAATGGAAAATCCTATTGCATTTTCGAGGGTTTCCTGGACATCCACAACTTTGTCTTCTTCTGAGTATATACCTTAAGAACAATACTATCATCTGGATTTTAGTTTGACTAATGCCTATACACAGATGATACTTGTGAAATGTGACAAATAACTTTTAACATAGCATCTTGAAAATATGCCTAATGTATTTTATAATAAAAAAATTATAAAACCCTCCAAACATTAGTAAAAAGTGACTAATCATATCTGGTGCCTAAATTTTCAGTGCTGAAATTATTGGCTTGTAAAGATATAGTCATTCTTCTATTTTCCAAATATGAAAATTTAAGGATTCAATCAGCCATCCATAATAGCAGACCTGGCAACTCTTGAACAGATTTTCTCATTTATGTATCAAGACATGAGACATAATGTTTACTGCAAATTCCATTTTCCTTGACAGAAGCTTCTGCCATGCAGAAAGAGAACAAAAAAATATTTACTTCAATGTCTTTTATTAATTAAGAGGCTATTTTTTACCACATATTTTAAATTAATAAATAGCTATTCACAAAGCAAATACACTTAGCTTGCATAGTTCCCTCTCTTTCTGTCTCACATGCACACACACACTTATAGTAACCTGTAATTGAATTACAAAAGGAAAACAGATTTAAATTATTAACAATAAACAATCACCAGTACTGAAGGAAGAAAATACGCAAACATTGCAAGCAGCAGTAGAATGTTAATTAATGAGTGATTTGCATCCCTCAGATCATATCTGAAATCCCTTTCTTAAGCTAGAACTGTGGTGTTATGCTGGTTTGTCTGGAGAAATTGTGGGTCTGGAGACCAGCTACCAGAGAGACCTGGTCCACTGTTTTTAATTTGTGCCTTCAAATTCAGGGATGAAAGATTTAAATATTCAGAGGAAAAGTTTAGAAACCTTATCTTACAAAAAGGGATAAACACAGACATACATGTCACCTGGTTCCTATTGAAACTTGAATAATTTTGATCTTGAGAACTGAGATGCTGGCATTAATTAAAAAGTAGATGTGTCTTCACAATTCTCTCAAGCAAAGATCAGAGCATAATCTGCCATAATTTATGCAAATTTTCAGAGGCCATTGGATCAGTTGTTCTGACTGCACACTTACCATGAAATCGTAGACAGTGACCCCAAGTTAATTTTAATACACATGGTTTGAATAAATAGTGATTTCATGATTACTTGGAATTAACAAAACCTGAGGGGGAAAAAAGTAACAGAGAATCATATGAAAAGATTTTTTAAATTATTAAGGAAAAAAATGGTACAGAAAGCAACAAAAGTCACAAAAAAACACCTGTATAAATGTATGTATAAATTAAAATGTCTCAGAGGAAGTGCACTGAAAACATATGCCTTAGACCACAATTGAAAGAAATCATTAAAACTTTACTTTCAATTTGTTTAACTCTTCATTCAATGGGTCATAAGATCAAAATACAGTTTATTCTGAAACTGAATAACATCTTATCTTTTCTTACAATAAAAATCGTATTGGTTCGCACTTGAAGTCTCCCTGAAACCAAATTTTGTCCAATATTAATATTTCTTTAGAGTCCATTTTCTTCAAGTGATACTTTTGCTGGAAAATTTCTGACTGACACTTCTCCAAAGGCATTTGGGCTCACAAGACAGTAAATATGTAACTAGCTTTTGGAAGGCTTTGACAAATACATTCATAAAGATAACACAAAGGTAAATACCACTCCAGATAACTTCATTTCAGATGTCTGTTTAAACCATTGTCAGTTTGAGATACAGAGATTAATCCATCTTAAAGCTCAGGTTTATCTAAACCACAGGATACATCTCATTTCTCTGAAACTCAAAATCCCTCCAGCACAGCCCGAGTAAGGAAGAAAGTGGTTTCCTTCCTAACTGCTTGCTTTCCTTCAGGCAGCCCCGTCTTTACCTTAGCACTTAGTCTATTACCTTCATCTCTTAACTCCATCTATGTTTTGTTTAAAGATAATAGCAGTTCAAAGGCACATGTACTTACACAGCCCCAAAACAAGTTTTGAAGCAGCCTGTATTAACTTCAGACCACAAGACATGCATTTGAGTGTGCTTATCTTTCTCATTTTCACAGGCGTATGGGACTGACAGTCGTAAGACCTGGAGGAAGCCTTCAGAAATGTGTACAGCCTTCTGTACAACAGGGTTCATATTCTGAATTGAAACAATTAGGCAAGAGTGGTTGGTCTCTCAGTTATCTTGTAGTGAGTCCATGTACTTTGAAATTCTATGTTATAATGTACAGCAGTAAAAGTATAAATTTCCCATAGATATAAAAGAACTATGTTCAGAGGGATTGGAGGTAAAGATTACTGCTGCAAACTGAAATTATGGGACAGGACAGTGTCCTCTGGAACATATGATGGCTTTTGGATCAACTCTGGCTCTGCATTTCTGTCATAAAAGCCCACATGGGGTGAATTTGAATGAATGAGCAGGGCCTGTGCGTGTGATACCAGAAACCAGATCAAAGAAAGAATGGGTAGGTGCTGAGAGGAAAGTGAAACTCTCCTAAGAATATACACGGTCAGGAGACTCTCAGTCCTGCGAATTCACAAGAACAGAAAAACTCAGAACATCAAGATTCTCAAGTCTCTCAAGGCCAACAAGCACGTCTTGATACCAGGTAACAGTCAGTGAGTGTCTGAGTGTGAGGCAATGACTGGGCATAATGTGTGAATTGTTATCTGCTATTAATAATAACAGCTTGATTCTACTAATAGTCTAACTAATAAGAACTGATCTAATAGACATTAATAGCAATCTTTTTCTCTCCTGACTTGAATATCAACCAGGAAAATTTGCAAATTTACTCATGAAACCATCTCATCCTTGCTTGACTCTCTAGTACTAGTACAGGCTTATTAATGGTTGCCTGCCTGAGCCCCATCTGTACCTCACTGACCAATAAATATTCCACTAATCCTGCTCATTGTCCTTTCACTGACCTGCCTACTTTGCATTGTGTTGATCATAGTATAGGGAAGTCTGAGATGTCACATATCCTCAGGGCAGAGTTTGTTGTCAAGTACCAGATTAAAATGCTATATGGTTACTATGGAGTAAGGCCTTTCTGTCTGCTCTACAGCAATCTTCTCTTGTATCTGCAGCAAAAGGATGATTTATTCAGAGGGTCTGTTGTGGTGATTCCTGAACAATGGAGAAGGGATCGAAGGGGACCACTGGAGTCATCAAATCTACACTTATGTTAACTGAATGAAACATGCCCAATAGTTCCTTTCAGTTATTATGACCTTGGTCATTACTGCAGAAGTTTTCTGTCACCATTTTCACACAGAGCTAATTACAGGGCCTTATTTTTCTCATTGTTAGAACCTCCTTGTGATATCCAGTCTTAAATGTCTTCATAACAACTTTATTCTTTTCTTTACATTATACAGTCCATGTTCCAGTTAGTGTTAACTTGTCTCAAAATAATTAGAAGCAAAAGTTTGTTTTGCTAGGATGACAACTTTTTCAAGTCTCTTTATTACCCTTTGACTGTAAAATGGACTTTGTATTCATCTGATCATCCCTGAAGACAATATTTGTATTGTTCCAACTCTAGCACATCATTTTGGTAAGCAAAGTATTGTGTTCAGTTTCTTAAGAAAAATATCTCAGTTGTTCTGCTGTTTCCTGCTTGATTTTCCCAGAATCATAGCACCATTTTAGTTAGCAAATATATTAATATCATCACATCCAACCATTAACCTAGCATTAAACCTAAGGGCCTGTGGCCCTAAGTGCCTTATCTACATATCTTTGAAATAAATCTGTGGATGGCAACTCAACCACTTCCCTGGGGAGTCTGTCCCAGCATTTGACAACCCTGTCAGTGAAGAATTTTTTCCCAATATCTCACCTGAGCCTCCTCTAGCACAATGTGAGGTAATTTTCTTTCATGCTGTCTGTTCTAACATCCATGGGCATTGGCATGTACCTGGCTACATGGACACAGAGCCCATAAAAGACGCTCTCGTCATCAAGGGCCTGTATGCTGAGAAAGAGATCTTACTCTAAGGCTTTCTGGAGTGTGTTTAAAATGTCAGTGAGAATTCAGTTGGTGGACACCAATCAGCAAAGAACAGTGCTAAGTGAAACCACTGAACCTCAGTATAGGAACCAACATGATAATGGATACCTTACCTATCTCTCATTAACACTCTCTCTGTAGGGGGATTTTCCCCACCCTGACCACATTTCCAATGGAGTGGCAGTGACTTTCTGGTTTTCAGAGGTCTGTATCAGGTAGCAGAAGCAAGATGCTCTGCAAGGGAAGGTCAGCCAAGAACTGAAGCTGACAGAAAACCAGGCATGAAGCAAGGTCCTCACAAGAGCTGCAATCCCATAGTACCTAAACCAAAAAACCTCCAGAACTGGTCAGCAACAGCAGCAAGGTTAAGCCAGTAGTGCAGGCAATCCAGACAAAACCAAGATCAAGCCATAAAGTCAAGTCAGCAGATCAGGGTCAGGTACCAGCAAAGCTCATGGCCAGACCCCAGCCTGGCTGCCCTGTAGCTCTAGCAGAGACCACAGGCAATTGTCTGAGCTCCTGAGCAAAGAACAGGCAGCCTCCAGCCAGAATCTCTGCTCTTTGTCTCAGCTCTTTCTGCAGCAGTCTGACCTAAGGCTATCCTGCTGCAAAGTTACACAGAACTTGAACAAGCAAAGCTCAATGAGAAGGAGAAGAGGTTGCAAAGATTGGTGTCTAAGGATCCAACGGCATGGATGCTAGGGAACTCAGGATTCTGGATGAAGAGCAGATAGATACCATCAGACAAAAGGAGGATGCTGTCAGTGTCATAAAGAGGAATGTCTGTTTAGACTGGTGTAAACAGCATTCTGCAACTTGTTCCAGTTGTCAGAATGAGTCAAGTAGCCACTGTTTAATTAACAGTAGCTGTTATTTCCCTGAAGCTGCTATTCTAGAGTGAATGAGAGAGGGGGTAGAACTACCAGCAGTGGTCACCTGAAACAAAAAGAAACCCAGCAGAGGAAACAGGAAGGCCTGTAATTCAAATCCTAAGGAAGATTTTTTTTAAGAGCTTCTGCCCAAAAATTATGACCGAGTAAGGAAGCCTTAAGCCTGCCCCAAAGACAGAGAGATTATCATTTTTTACTCACCGAACCGCCTCTAGTGATAAACACCATTTCTGTTGATTGGAGTGCAATTTCTCGCAATGAGACAGGTAAGCTACAAATTAAAGGCATTTGCTTTGCCTTTTTTTCTTCTGAAGTGACACATAAATGACCAGTGTTCTGCACTTTCATACTTGTTTTTCAGGTGAGAAATAACCACATTGCGCACTGCTCTGCCTGTGCTACCAGTGTTAGCCCCACAATAAAACAATTCTGATGATGACATCAGATACGCAATCATTCTTCATATAAGGTCACAAGTACACTTTTTGAATTTTATTGGAGGTTTTGGCTCCTTCAGATTGGAGATTAATCTGCTGATAACGTCTAAAAAGGTGAACAATATTTCTATTGGTTCCTTCAGGTAGCTCATGCTAGCACGTGAATCTATATATTTCCTCCTTTGTAGTCATTTGTGAGATACCAGAATGCCCAGCCAGAGTTTTATCTAGGCGGTGCCTGAAGAGTGAAGTTTCATCCATCTGTGGTCAGGATGGCAACAAAAGGACTTTTTTCTGCTCCAGTGCTGTGGTTGATTCTCCCCTCCATTCAAGTCTCCCTGGGTAAGTACATACTTTATTTTGCATAAGGCAGTGAGATTAAAAAAAAAAGTATGCAAATTTATTATAAATAGGTTGTTCTTCTACCAATATCTAAAGCAAAGTGACATAAAGGTATTTAAATATGTTTCTGTCTTTGATTCAATCTCCTTGGTAATCCTGAGATAAGGAAGGGTAAGCCTTTTGTAAAAGTTTTGTATTTTACTCAGATATCAGTGACTGGCCGTTCTCATAAGTATTCAAGTCCAAATTTTGTAAACAGTTTAGCTGTACTAAAAACTAGCTGGGTATTCTTACTTCTGTCTTATCTCTCCTGCTGAGCTCTTTGTAGACAGAATTAATAATTCCAGGTCTTTGTTCAATACCAGTTAAAATTATGTAGCTCTACCCTGTGTGTCCACTGGAGTTTGGGTAACACAACATCTCCTCAGTTGTTCCTGCATATCTGAAGCATATCCCTATTTCTCTCCCTGCTCTTCTGGAGCTGTGTGTTCATGCTTGATGCTGGTGATGAGAGACAGGTTTTGGAAAACTCATTTTTTTCTCTCTACACATGGAGGTGACATTAAGGCATTGTGGTGGTGGTCGCATCCCCGTATGATGAGAACAAGACTTCACGGTTGATGTTTTGCTATAGCATGGTCCTAGTCTTGAAGGTTCTCACCAGTTGTGTGGATGCAGCCAGAGATCACATGGCAGGGAACAGGAGTCACGCCTGACATACATTTTCATAATATGAAACATTTTTTATTTAGGCACCTTTGTAGTGATGTTTTAGTGTCAATTGAGCTGTACTGCAGAAATGAGAGTGAGTTTCTTGCCAACTGCTTGTTAACTGCTCGTATCAGGGAACAGTAACAGACTTAATGGAAGATGCAGACAAGAGTAGCTTTACAGTGACACCATCATCAGCATCTACCACCCTCATCTCTGCTCTGGCAGCACTTGCACTGTCCATGCTGCTACAGTTCTGATGTTCCCCAGGCACAGAGCACTGTGCACAGCACTGCAGGAGTCACAGCTCTTAGGGAGTGAGCTGGCAATCTGCCCCTGAGGCAGCAGGCCTGGGCTGGAAACCTCCTCTTAGGGCCTGGGGACAGGAATGCATGGTGCATTCTCATGCTTTGCCTATGACAAGAATTGGGTTTTCATCTGGAGCAAGCAAAAATTTCATGCCTTCTCAGCCAAGCAGAACACCAAACCACTGAATTCAGTGAAGGTACTTGTTGGACCTGCTGTGGAGTGTGAGGAAATACAAAATTGTACCTGTACATATCATTAAAAAATCACAGAAGAATGATTACAACAAATGATAGCTTTTATCAAGAAATATTTAAATCTGTTGATTGTGTTATGCCTACCTCTGTATTCAGTCTTGCATGCTGTTACATGTTGAAAACATCAGATGCACAATTATTTAAAAACTCAAGCGCACAGAGGTCAGACAGTTGAATGAAGAGCTGTTTGTTTTGCTCCTGGATATGGCTAATAGAAATTGGTTATCTGGTTCCTTTAAAAATGTATTAGGAATTCAACTTTTCTTAGAATTAGTTTTTCTTTAAGATCGATAAATGTTATAGCTAAGAAAACTTTTTTTGGACCATGTTCTTCAAATAGTCTGGGGGTTGTTCTCCAGAATATCTTTCTAGAGACTTATAAGACTTATTACAGAAAGATTATGCTCCCTATGGGACAACATGTTGCAGGCACAAAGTGGTTTTGTAGTTACCTGAGGATTGTGCTATGCATGTGACTGTCTTGCTCAGGAGACTTGAGGAGAGAGGATATTTTGCAGACAAAATAGATTTTGGAAGTTACCAATTGTCAGTCACTTGAATAATCACCTTTTTTTTTTTTGTTTGTTTCCAAATTTAAGTGATAGACAGGAAATTGTGAGGAAATCCAGCAGTGTTAGCAAGGAGGTAAAGCCTTTGCCTGTGTATGAGAGGTGATCATGTGTCAAAGCCACATTGTCTTTGATGAAGCAGTTACAGACCAAATGAAGATGGAGGCAAAATTGCCTTCCAATTGACCACTGCTAGCAGTTTACTTTGCAATAAGAAATGAAACTTAGTTTTGGAAAGAAATGGCTGCATTAGCACCAGCTCATGGGTTAAGACATGACTGACACTTGCAGTGAGTAGAGAGAAGAATTAGATTTGTTTCTGAATGCAAAGAAAAATTAAATATTCTCATTTCACAATGTCAGATGACAGTAAGATCTGTGATATGTAGAAACACCTCTCTCTTTTGAGGAAGAGAGGGAAGGTGATATTTTACATAAAGGATTGTTAAAAAAAATCTTACAGGAAAACCCAAGGCTCTTAGTGCAAATTATCTTTTGTCACTCAATAAACGCCGTCACTGATAGGAGATTATCTTCCTGGGCTATTTGCAAGATTTGCACAGCTTCACTGCTTTCCATCCACCTAAGTGCCCAGTTCTGAGTCTGGATGAGTACTGCAGGTTTCTTTTGGCACCTGGTCACTGTGGCTGTGAGTACAGACCCACAGAGCCCATGGCCAAGCATGGCTGTGCCAGAGTGGAACACAGATTCATCTCCCACATAGCACAGGCAGGTCTGTGCTTAAATGGGCCCATGGGCAGAGCATGTGGGTGGAAAACCCAGGTGGGGAAGGCCAAGGTCATTAAGGATTCTTAGTGCACTCAGGACATTGACAATTGGATCAAACCTGTCCTGTAAATGTTTGCTTTAATATTCCATTGTGTGTCAGGTCTTGAAACAATAAAAATTTGTGACCAAAGTTATTAGGCTTCTTATGTGACTGTCCTGTAAACCTCCTTTAGCTATGTGGTCAAGCTGAATAATCCCCCAGACCCAAAAGAAGTTGCCAGCCCTCTTCAGGGATTTACCTGTTCCATAACATGCTGAAATGCAAACCTGATAAAATTGAAGACAAAAGTCAGATGTAGTGGCCAATTTCTTCCTGTTTCCTTTGCACATTTAGCTTGTAGTTTGAACTTAATCTGGGATACAACCATCCTGCCTGTGGTTTTCTACCATTTGATTTTCCACCCATTTCATGAGTATCCTCTTCCATGCTTCAAACAGCAGTGACTTTGATCCAGCTGGTAGTGAGGCTAACTTTAAGTCCAAACAGTCACACATATGTAATACTCACACACAAATACGCACCCACACACACCACAGCTGTACATGGCTGCCCACAGAGATGGAAACGTGACATGTGACACGTGACACAAACATAAACAGCACCAGTGGCCTTACAATGACCTATCTTAACTTCTGTGACTTCTTTGACATGGTCCCACACAACTGTCTTGTCATTAAATTGGACATATGTGGGTTTTGATGGATGGACTATTCAGTGGATAAGAAATTGGCTGGATGGATGCCTCCAAAGAGTTAAAGTCCAAATGTCCAAACAGAGATCAGTAACAAGTGGTGTCCCTCAGGGGATGGGAGCTGTACAAAATCTTTATTATTGACATTGGTAGTAGGATTCAGAGTTCACCCTTGGCAAGTTTCCAGAGGACACCAAGCTCAGTGGTGCAGCCATCGAGGGAAGGAATGCTATCCAGAGGAATCTTGACAGGCTTGAAAAATGAGCCTGACCCCATGAAGTTCAACAAGGCCAAGTGCAAGGTGCTGTACCTGGCTTAGGACAACCACAGACTCAGGATCAGCATGAACTGGAGGACGCATGGCTTGAGAGCAGCCCCATGGAGAAGAACTTGGGGATAGTCGTGGGGACAAACTGGACATGAGCCAGCAATGTGCCCTTGCAGCCCAAGAAAGCCAGCTTTGAGCTGAGTCTTCAAGTAGGCCCCCTGACCTTAACACTTCCCCAGTAGCGGGCTGGCCTCTCTGGTTCCTCTGCTAGCCACCTCCTCCAGTTACCTCACTCCCAAAGACACACACACAAACTTGGCTTTCAGGCCAATTATCTCACAGGATAACGAAGCTTGATCTACTGTAGCAATCACACACTGACAGGCAGTCCCTTCACGCACTGCAGTTGCCACTGTTTATTGTGGCAGGCTTTGTGAATCACAAAGTAGGGACATGACTCAGCATTTCCCCAGCCCTGATAAGTCATTAAAAGAGAAAGTTTTCCTGTCATTAGAAATAATTTACATTTTATCAGTGCAGTTAGTTCGAACTTGTAAATACAGACATAACTCCTTGCAAAAAAATGCTCTTTAAGTTGGACTATTTAGAAAGGTGAACCAAGTAAGTCTGATGTAAGAGTAAATTAAGAGCAATAATGATCTCATTAACATCTGCAATGGATAATCATGATTAAGCTCTGTCCTTTCTATAACCTTGCTCTGTCTGAAGGCGCTGATGAATTGAGGCTGTCAAACGGAACTGGCCCCTGCTCTGGGAGAGTGGAAGTAAAACATGAGGAGCAGTGGGGAACCGTGTGTGATGGTGACTGGACCATAAAGGATGCTGAGGTTGTCTGTAAGCAACTACAATGTGGATCTGCTGTTAAGGCCCTTAATCGAGCTCCTTTTGGAGAAGGAACTGGACCAACGTGGTTGTACCGAGTTGATTGCCATGGTGATGAACCTGCTCTCTGGAACTGCACACATACAGGATGGGGTGCTTTTATCTGCCCTCATTACTTTGATATTGGAGTGATCTGCTCAGGTAAGAAGTGATCCAACCTTGTATAACAGAAGAAAGATATGAGCCTGGGATCAAACTTAGTCCTAGTTGGATAAGCCAAGTACTCCCTCTACTCATCCAAAGCAAGTTGCTCCAGCATTAAGTCTTCTGCTCACTATGAGTGCAAGCTGACTTTGCTTGGGCACAGCAATGACATTGAATGAGCATATTAAATGACATAGAACAGAAAAAAAAAGCACTATTTGTTTCTACCACAGCTCTCCCAGGCAACAGGAGAGCAGTACTGAACTTGTCTTTGACCAGGACTACAAAAGCAGGTATAGGTAGAGAAGCAAGAAAATGCAATATTATGTCATACAACTGCCCTTCTTCTCCAGATCTTCAGGTAAGCTAAGAGAGGACAGTCTGCAATGGCAAAAAAGTCCAATATCTGTTTGGCTGCTTCCTGTGCAAGATGTGCATGATTTTACTCTTTGGAAAAAGAACCACTAAAAGAGGTTTTTCCTTCCCAGCTTCAGGACTTACATTTGTCATTTTTTGATTTTTGTACAGTTCCTGTCAGCCCATTAGTCTAGCCTGTCTAGATCTCTCTGAATGGCAGCCCTGCCCTCGTGGTTATCTCCCCACCCCCCTAAAAGCATAAGAGTGTACTCCATCACCACCTCCATGAAGATAAGACACTGAGCAGAACAGGCACCAGGAAAGACTCAACAAGTGATATTCCACTTGCTCACAGTCTTCAGGTAGAGTGCAACTCACTAATGACTGAGCCTGACCATTCAATTAGCTGCTTAACCATGCTGTCCTCCCAGCCAGACAGTAACATCCTAGTTCTTAGACATAAGAGCATCGTGCAAGACAGTGTTAATGGCAGTACTAAATGTGAGGTAAATGACATGTGCTGCTGTCCCCTCATCCATAAATCCATTTTAATCAGAGAAAGCAATACGGTCCCACAGGCATGATATATGCTTGGTAAAACCATGCTGACTCTTCCCATTCATCTCCTTGTGCCCACAAATGAGTTCCTAGAAGTCTCACTCCATATTTTTTTCAAGTACCAAAGTGAGGCTGGCCACCCTGTAGATCTCCAGACTGTCTTTTTAGCAGTTTCTGAAACTGGGTGCAACATTTCCTGTTTCCTCTTCCGGAGGTGCTTCAGCTTCCTATTCACTGAAATAATGAAGTCTCAGGGACACACACTAGTAAATGGCTATTTGTCTATTCATCTGTTTTGGGATTGCTACTTCTCAGTCACTTGCTGTTCAAAGCTTCCTTCCTTCTTTCCCAAGGATTTAGTATTTTCACATAGTGAGCAATAAGCAATCTCATACACCATTTTCTTTTTTATCAGTGGTATACAGGAATTGCCCCAGTCACAATTCAAAAGTATCGGTGGTCCTCAGAGAAGTGAAATGTGTCTTGCCCATTAATGTACAGGAGTTATTAAAAAAGGTCAATACAGCCAACCTTTGATGCTTTCTTGGTTTTTTGTTTTTTTCCAGGCTTCTCTGATCTGCGTCTGACTGGAGGGGACACTGCCTGCTCAGGTCATCTGAAAGTAAAGCAAGAAGAAACTTGGGCGACCGTCTGTTTCTCACACATTGATTTCAAAACTGCCTCTGTTGTATGTAATGAGTTAGAGTGTGGCCAGGCTGTGGATACCTTGAGAGGAACTCACTTTGGAGACAGACATGAACTGATCTGGCAAGAAGAGTTTCACTGTGTAGGGAATGAGACTCACCTTGCAGAGTGTCCCAGGAACATACACCATACTAACACGTGCTCTCATGATGCCACTGTTGTGTGTTCAGGTGAGACTTTGGACTGATGGACATAATTCACCCATGTCCTACCTGCCTTCTTCCTGTTAACCCACAGTTCAGAGCATCTATACTGTGGTCCTGTGGTCCTCCTACTGAGCACCTGTGGTCCTCAGGGTGCTTGGATGCTTCCCCTACCATGCCTTGAGCCATTCAAGGGGGACCAGAAAATAACAGAGAGCAACCCTACAAATGTCTCATTCGCTCTGCTGAGAGTCTGTATCTAACATGGGTTGTTCTAATCACTTCACTACCACATACAGATATCAAAAGGGCTGTTATTTCTTTTATACTATTAGAAATATGCACTCAACAGTCCTAAGAATGCTCTACACATCCTTCTCTTATAAATAAAAGGAGAAATGGCCAGAGCAGACAAGCAGGAATATCAAGACATTAATTTATTTTCTGTGGTGCCAGTGTGTATGTTAATCCCCAGAACTTCAATTAGTTATAAAACTGGAAGAGGTACCATATCTCAAAAAGGTTGAAGGAGGTACAAGTTACAAATGTAAGTTATTTAAAAAAAAAAAAAAAAAAAAGGTTGCCAGAGGCCTAGCTGACTTTCATTGTGACTGGAAAGTAACACTACTTAAGAACTCCATACAGTCATGGCCACTGGGGGCTCTGAATACAGCTATGTATTGCCACCCACTGAAAAAGTGAAGATTAGGCCTAACAAACACAACTTTTTTCCTGAGGCCACAGTTCTAAAGGAGTAAACTAAGCCTGGGGCAGAGCTGCTGGCAACAGTCTGACACAAAACAAGCCTGGAAAAGGGCTGGAGTTCATGTCCGTTTCCTGGCCAAAGGGCTTCAGTCTGTTTCAAGATTGCCTTGGACACTGTGACCAGTGGCAGCCAAATACCTCAGTTAAGGCATCTAACAGGCCTTGGCTCCTGCCTCTGTCTTGCAAGAGTCTTAGCTCAGAGCTGAAATCCTGGGCTCATTAGGGGTACAATGCAAGGACAAGGTAAGGGTAGAAAGTAACAGTGTGAGCATGGGGCTGGCAGTAGGACACCACAGTGCCATCCATGCCACCCTTAATTTATTGTCAATATGCTGATGGTTATGGCCTGTGGTGTTCAAAGCCTTGCTCTGGGGCATGGATGAAAGCTGAGAATTCCCCACTGCAGTTTCTGCTTACCAGGAAATGTGACATGACCAACTACTGGGAGAGAGAGTGATACCAGTTGCTCCTACCCTGAGCTCCTCACATGGGAGGCAGTGCTGAAACTGCAAGAGAAGATGTTGTAAGGTAGCAGTGACAGGAGGAGAGAGCAGAGTAAAGAGGAGACACTGAACTTAAAAAGACTTCTAGTCATATAGTGCAGGCTACAACATGGACAATAGAGACTTCTTTTCAGAGATGGCTTGTCAGCATCCTGTTCTAAGATGCTTTTCAGTAACCTGACACGTAAATAAATGCTAGTTTCTTGCAGATAGAGAGAGCTCTTGTACAGTTTTCAGTGCAGTAGCACAAAAACCTAAAAGTAACTGCTAAGCTCCTTTATTCTTTCTGCAGGTTATGGCGGGTACAGGCTGGCAAATGGCAGTACCACATGTTCAGGGAGAGTAGAGCTTCTTCATGGAGGCACATGGGGAACCCTATGTGACTACCTGTGGGATTTACCAGCTGCCAATATCCTCTGCCAGCAGCTAGACTGTGGAGTTGCACTACTGATACCAAGTGGACAGTCCTTTGGTGAAGGAAATGGATCTGTCTGGAATGCCACATTCAACTGCCAGAAGAATGGCTCACTCCTGAAAGACTGTCCTGTGCATGCTCTAGGTCATGATGAATGCCCTGCTGGAAAAGAGGCTCGTGTGGTATGTTCAGGTGAGCAGTGGAAAGGTCTAAGAAGAGAACTGAAAAATTCCTTCCTTAAGGAAAAATATGGACTCAAAATACAGAGGGCATATGTGGTGTCAGGCTCTGTCTTTTGACTGCTGCAACAGGAGTCAAGGCTGCACTTCAACTGTACCACAAGGCTGCCCTCTCTGAAATGCTCCTAGTGTCAGGTAACAGCAAGAGCAGGGCTGCTGCACAAGCCAGGATGAGCTGGGCACAGAGGCTGAGCACAGCACAGGCAGAGTCCCTGCCACCAAGACACAATTCAAAGCATCTGCACAGAGGACAGAGCAAGGTACTGGTAATAAGGTCTATGAGCAGTCCCAGACAAGTCGAAGGAAACAAAGAGATGTAGGGTCTGGCTGGAGAGAACAGCCAGGCATAGCATGAGACAAGACTGGAGACAGTTACATCTGTCATGTACTTGAGGCAAGGATTGAATTCCTGGTCCAGATTTAAGTGAGGACTTGAACCAGCAGTTGAAGGATGCAGAGCTGTTGTTCTTCGGTGATATTGGTCTGAAAATTTAAGGTCTTTTAGTTGACCCAAAGCCCCAAAACCTAGTGCCCTGATTTTAAAAATTGCAAATGGGATCTGATCCTGAGTTCTAGTCATTCTTCTCAGTAAAATAGGCTGGACTGAAGTCTAGTTATGAGTATGACCCAGATAAGTCATTTTTACTACTGAATGATAAGGAAAACTCATTCCCATTTCCCAGTCACTTCCAGGTCCTGCCCATGAGAAGCTGCAAATGTAACACTCCAATATTCCCTTTCTCTTACATTCAGGGTGTCCAGGGGGCAGGTTGGTGAATGGCACCACATGCTCTGGCATAGTGGAGATCCGCCATGGAAACACATGGGGAAGACTCTGCCACTCCCACTGGAATTTGCAAGCTGCCAGTGTTCTCTGCCATCAGCTGAACTGTGGCTATGCAAAATCAATCCAGATGGAAGATGGTTTTGTGGATGGAAATGGGCCTATATGGAGAGATGCTTTTCACTGTGAAGGGACAGAGTCCTGCCTGTCGGATTGTGCTCAAGTGACTTTGGGCAATCCAAGCTGTTCAGCCAAAGAAGTAGCCACTGTAACTTGCTCAGGTAAGTCAGGAGTGGTCTTTTATGGCTGGTGCAATTTCAGACCAAAGCAGTGCTGGTGATCTCACTGACAGGATCTAGTCTTTGAGATGGGGAAGCCTTTCTCGCTTCCCATTGCAGGCCCTTGTGTGCATGAAAGCAAACAAAGCCTTAACAGGGGCAGTCTCCTTAATCAGTGGTGAGAATTAATATTTTACCAGCACAGAAATTTGTCTTCCATAGCTTTCCTGCAAGTTATTTCTACTGCAGTGAGATAAGTAGATATTACTCAATATATTTCCCAACTCTCTTGAGCCCAGGTCTTGCTGAATCACTCAGGCTCTCGGGGGGTGAGAGCCGCTGTGATGGACGAGTTGAGATCTCCCTCCATGGTGTGTGGAGCAGGGTCCTGGATGACGACTGGGACATTAAGGATGCCCACGTGGTGTGCAGACAGCTCCAGTGTGGAACTGCCGAGAAAGCCTATTACCTTCCAAAGTCTGAGCGAGGCATGGGTCTTGTTGGCCTAAGGAGTGTCCAGTGTATTGGAAACGAGACTCAGCTGATGCTCTGCAATACCTCCCATTATCAGACAGTGCCAACAGGAGTTTCTGAAGATGTTGGTGTGATTTGTTCAGGTGAGTCGCTGTGTGAAAGGTACAGAATGTTTCCTAGGGTTTCTCCAGCCCACGCTGTGCTGTGGTGTCACAGATCTTAAGTTGGCATGAGCCTGAGCTTGATTAAGTTAAGTAAGCAAGTGTCATTTACATACTGATTTCTTCATCTGAATTTTTTACAGAATTATCTTCCAGAGTCAGAAAGAACTATTAGAACACAGAAGCCATAAGAACAGTAATTTGGCTATGATTGCCAAGCATTCTTACTGCCACTTGAGAATTAAATAGCTTTTATTTTGTGACACTTCTATATTTATAGATACTTGCAGCTATTCTACAGAATATTATAACTGTATCTACTCTTCTCTGATTTTGTAACACATCTCTAACAAGAACAGTGTCTGTGTCTAACTAAATGAGTATGGATAGAAAACAGGTTGTCTGGCTTTCTAAGATAAGGTGACCTCTGCATATATTCGGTATGATTAGACACTTCTTGGTTGCAATATCTCACAGGAGTTATTCAAACATTCACCTGGTGCAGGAGTAGGCCTTTCCCTTTATGCAGTTTTAGCCTCACAGGACTTCTACCCAAGCAACCATAGCAGAAGAATTTGGATATAATAAGAACATGATGTCTTAAAAGTGCTTTAAAAATATTGCCATTATGCTGACCTGTGCATTACAGTTGTGTTGCATGTTGTCAGCTGGATTTTCTTCCTACAGGCAGCAGACAGATGAGGCTCGTGAATGGAACAAACCGCTGCGCTGGGAGAGTAGAGCTCTATCATCATGGCATCTGGGGCACCATTTGTGATGATAACTGGGATCTATCAGATGCCAATGTTGTTTGCAAACAGCTTGGATGTGGGCATTCCATCGAGGCATTTGTCTCTGCTCATTATGGCGAAGGGTCAGGGCAGATCTGGCTAGACGACGTGAATTGCACTGGGGCTGAATCTGATCTCTGGGCATGTCCCTCTAGGGCGTGGGGCCAGCACAACTGCCAACACAAAGAGGATGCTGGAGTCCTGTGCTCAGGTGTGTTTGGAAAACCCTTCTCTGAGCCTGTGGGTTCTAACAAGAGGGTTGTATAGAAGGGAAGTCGAGAATAGTGGGGCCCATATTACGCACCAACACACACACACACACACACACACACACACACACACACACACGCAAAAGTCTGTGGTGTGGTAGGATATTTGGGGGATAAATTTGAGGAGTTTGTAAAGATCTCCACAGCAACGGGCTGTGTGCTCCTTACAGTCAGTTACAGCTGGCTCTGAAACCAATGGGAACAACCCACTGTGCACCACAGCATCAGACAATCCAAGTAGCTTATGGTGGCTCTGCTCATGCATATTTAAGACAGAATGGCAGCAGCAAGAGAGAGGAGAAATGAAAGTGAAGTGGAAAAAAACAGTGATGACCCCTGAAGGGAGTGCAGCCTGTTAGGGCCCATGTTGGAGCCAGCACAAACCCTGATAGGACTGCAGTCTCTGGAGCATCCATGCTCCACAATACAGGTAGAACGAATACAGGTAGTTAGCACTGTAGGAAAATTACATGTTATTACACATGCAGGAAAGAAACATCACAAGAAGTCTGTGGCGCTAATTCCATTTTTACGCCTTCACTTCCAGATTTCCTGGCTCTGAGGCTGGTGAATGGCAATGACTGTGCCGGGCGTGTAGAAGTTTTCTACAACGGGACGTGGGGGAGCGTTTGTTCCAATCGCATGTCCCTGCTCACTGCAGAAACCATGTGCAAGCACCTGGGCTGCGGAGATGGAGGAGGAATAGCGACGGACTTCCAGTACGGCAGAGGGTCTGGGCCCACGTGGCTGGACCACATTGAGTGCACTGAGCAGCACAGCTCACTCTGGCAATGCCAGTCAGACCCCTGGGATCCTCAATCGTGCAATAACCGAGCTGAAGAGACCCACATTACTTGCATTGGTAATCAGAAATGCATTTCTATATGGCCAGACATGTACATTAATGCATCCATGCACGTGCAGACATCACAGTAATTACTTTGTGTTCACTTGTTATCTGGTGTATATTATTAAAAATATTGCCATTAGTTTAATGAAAATGGCAGCAACATTTTTTTTTGTCTATATCATTGACTTAAATGAGTGAATTAAAATGACAAGATTATCACAGAATGCTGTGGCCCTGTGAAATCCTAAGGAATTCCCTAATAGGATGGTGCCACTGCATATTTTTTAATGCAAAAATCTATGATACACAGTCAGTCTGTGAGATCTGACTTAGGATGAGACTTCCCAAAAGGTCTAGAGCCAAGTTTATGTTTCTACATGTAAAGAGGCATATCAGTGTATACACATAGCCATGGACAAGTGTACAGATCAGTTTGGTTCTAAAGGTCCATTTCTAATGCCTGCTCTTATGACAGTATTTCACACCTATAGGTATCAATATCTGTATTCATATATATATTCACTATAAAATAAATATGAACTTTATAAATAAATAAAATAAAAATGAATTCTACATGATGTTCAGATATCCTGAAATGGATTGCAGCTGCCTCATGAGAAGAAGGAAAGCATAACCATCAGGAAGATTATTACTCACAGCAGCAGCCAAACAGCCATCTGCCAAGAACTAAACAAGCCATACACATATTTCAGGAAATAATTAACCTGATGGTTAATTTTCAGGTACTTTATACTCCCTCAATTTTTTTCAGAGAATAATCAGATTATTTACTTCATTATTTAAATTCTGCAGGAAGAAAGGAGGCAACATCTCCAGCTGCATTTGCTGAGTGTCCAAACTCTACAAGTTGTTCAGGTACCTCCACCTCTTTGTTTTTCCTTATTGGTTCCTGTGGACCTTCCTGCTGTTTCAGTAAAACAGAAGGTTTCTGTGTTTTGCAGACAGGGAGAAGTTACGAGTCATGGGAGGAGAGGATGAGTGTTCAGGCAGAGTGGAGATGTGGCACCAAGGTTCCTGGGGAACAATCTGTGATGACGCCTGGGACATGGCAGATGCCAATGTTGTATGCAGGCAGCTGGGCTGTGGATCCGCTGTGTCTGCTCTGAGCGAGGCTGCCTTTGGGGAAGGGACTGGTCCCATCTGGTTGGAGAAGGTGCACTGTAAAGGAACAGAGCTGTCTCTTTGGGACTGTCCTGCCAAGCCTTTGTTTGGCAAAAACTGTGATCATAAGGAAGATGCTGCTGTGAATTGCTCTGGTTAGTGACTGGTCCTTTATTACATAGGTCTGGGAAGGAGAGTATTATGCCAGCTGTACTTCTCAGTTATTAGCCCTTTCATAATTTTGACTGCTAAAACATCACAAATTATATGAAGATGTTCTCCCTATTTTTCACGCTTGCCTCTTCCTTAATCTGGACTCACCTTCCTTTTGCAGGTGTGACAGAAACAACAGCATCACCCACGAGAGCAGGTAAATTCTTTCTCTCTCTTTTCTTTCTCCCATCAAATGACACTTTAATGTCCCTGATAGTTAACAGATAAAACAGCTGTTTATTTCAGCTCATCAGAAAGCACTTCCCGCAGCTTTTCATAAAGGAACGCTGAGTGGCACCACCCCCAGCTGCTGAATTTTATCTGACCCATAACAGAGCACTAAATGCCCTGCCTCACCCTACTAGCATGGGCACAGCAAGGAGCAGCTCTGCTGCAGAGGAGCAGCTCTTTGGGGCACATCATTCTCTACCTGTTTCCTCTTCGTTTCCATTCAGATCGTCCCCAGCGCCCTGCCACAGGCAGTACGAGACTTTCAGTGCCTGTCATCCTCTGCATTATCCTGGGGACTCTTCTCTGCCTGGTCCTTGCCATTCTTGCTGGGCAGATCCGACGTGCCAGGGCACAGCAGAGAGGTGGGTTTCTCAGGACTGGTATGAAATGCCTCCTTTACATGGCCCCAGATGTTTAGTTGGCTGGGGAGGCAGTGGGGATGGGTGACTGAGACAAACTGAATTTGTTGCCACAGTGAGATTTTTCACTTACTTTCTGGCAGTGAAAGAGCCCAGAGGTGCTTATCCTCAGTCAGCACCTCTTGGTGCCTTTCTAGGTAACAACCAGGCCATGCAGACCCCTGTAAGACACTTCTCTTTTTCATGACTCCAGCCTGAGTATAAGCAGAGACTATGAAAGTGATCATTACCTTTTACTTTCAGGCTTCAGACTACCCTATGACCCCTTCTCCGAGGCTGTCTATGAAGAGATTGATTATAACCTGATGAGGGAAAAGCAGGGCGTCACTTTCCTCTCAGGTCTGTGTGTGTGTCTTGCTTTACTCAAGGGAAAGCTCCTCCTTTCTGATCCAAATCTGGTACTTTGCAGCTCCCAAATCTACTGGGAAATTTAAAATTCCCAGATTTGAGGAGAGGAGTTTCCTGCCCAGTGGACTCTGTCAGTTCCTCTCCTAGGGACAATTTGTTTTGTGCAGTCCTCACTGCAGTCACAGACCACAGATCAGTATAGGTCAAACAAACACACAAAAGCCTTTTGCTGCAATTATTTAAAGCAGGGGCAAATAAATGAATAATTTGCATCTCCCTCACAGCATCTAGGTCCCTGTAGGTTTCCTCCCATGGATTGCTTTTCTCCCTTTGTGGCTTGCCTCCCCCATGATCCATGAGAGGTGTTATGGGGCCCCTGAGGCATTCTTGGTTATTCCATTGTAAGCCTTGCCAAAGAATATGCTGGACTTGGATGCTATTACTGTAGCCTGCTCTTTTTCTCATGATGCAGTCTTAGCACTTAAGGGAAGTTTAATCTGGTATCATGCTCTTTCTCATTTGCCTAGATTCTTACTCAGAGAGCTCAAAACTGAAGAAACAGGTTTTTAGAGCAGACAGTGACGAAGAAAATGGTCCTGAAGCAACTCAAGGTAACGTGAGAAAGGGTTTGTATCAAGAAAGAGATCCCAAATCAGGGTAACTTTTAATAGCATTATTTTAATATTAACAAAGCATTATGAGTGATTAAGACTTTCATTTAATGTCCTAGTGATGTTTCCTTGTGATTCAAAACCTTCTGTGTAACTCTTGTGGTGGAAGAGTGTCATACAATCTCATATACATGTGCTAGTTTTCTCTTCTGTGTGAAAAATTCAAAATAAATGTTTGCTGGTAGTTCTGCACACACTTCACAGGATCCAGTCACATGAATCCAACAATGTGGCAACTGCTTCTCCCAGACATTGCAGCTGTAATAGCTTGTAAACTGTTGCCTTATACCTGAGACAAATGGGGAGAATTAAAACAGAGGAAAGACATCTTCCAAATAAGAACACTGGTGTACAATTTGAGCTGATCAAGGGATCTTAATCCAAGTGATCTGAAGAAAATACAGATTCCTAGCTGTGGGGTTTGCCTGGGGGGTACATTTGGTTTGTTGGTTGTTTTTTTTATAATTTGAAATACATGAGGGAGAGCAAGTGTTTGGAGAAGAACTGCATTTTCCTAGAGCTGATCAATAAGCTCTGTTAACTATTGCCTGGTGTCCAAGAGATCAACTGCCAAAGGCACAAGCAGTTTTGGACCTCAGTTGTCCATATCCTGGACTCTGCTGCACCATGTCTTTATTTTCTACTGATTTTCTTATATTAAGGACTTTATTTTAGTTAAAAAAACAAACTAAAAGCTTTTCCTTACTTGCTTTGAAGTGCTTACAGAGAAGATGATTATTCTAAATAATTTCCCTTCCTCTTATTCAGATTGAATATTGATTTCTAGGTAAAAAGTGAAACAGGAGTGCTTTGATTTACTTTTATGTTTATACATGTGATATTGGTAAGCATATGTAATAATAAAATAAATAAAATAAAACTGTGCACAGTAACTTTGGCTGAGGGATGGATTCCAATTAAGTACAGACATGTCAGTATTACAGCCCTGTGTTGCTGGATCATCAGCTACTGCTTTCCCTAATGGCAGTTAATACCTGTACTGTTCCAGAGACCTCTGCACTGCCTGAAAATGCCCTGGAAGATGGTTATGATGATGCGACAGAGACTCCTGGACCTAGAGATGCTTCTCTTTCTGGGCAGAATGAACAGGAAATCATAGGGATCCCTGGAGAAAGTGACAGAAACAAGGATTCACAGACAGGTGAGGCTAGAAGAGCAGTGCTGTTCTGTTCTTACATCCAGATAATCTATACCTCTGCTCTGCTTTCCTTACAGATATAAAATTCCTGCCTGTGGCCAACCCAGCCTAAGTTTCCACTGATGCAAATTAAAATTGTTACTTCTTCTTAGAATGACCATGGGGACAGAGGGTTGCAGTCGTCTTTGTAACAGCCTTTTAAGTACTTGAAGACTGACAACAGTTTGTTCACATACCTATCCTCAGTTATGTTTTGTATTTTGTTTCTCTAGACAGCCACAACCTAAACTAGTCAACTTCCCACTTAGGCCTTGTAGACTACACTCTGCCCATGATGTGTCTCCACACAGTCCATGTCAGTAGATCCATATCTTTCAAAAAGATGTTTCAAACACAAAACTTTATGGTATTTCTTAACAGCATGGTGCTGAGATCTTACTAGTGTCAGGTAGAGCAGAAGGACCAGCTTTTGTTTCTTACAGCATACTCTTCTGCTTATGGATGCTAGTGTGATACTTCCCTTTTTTCCAACATGACAGGCTTGAGAGGGCTCAGTGTTTGATGCAGCTTCAAATCGTGCTCTGTAAAACACTACATATCATTAGACGTGGATTTTTCAAATTATATAATTGACTGTTTCTCCCTTCATCTGTAGTCTCTTAAGTGTCCTTATTAGATCTCATTCTATGTCCATGGAGGATGGATGGTTTTCAACCTGGCACTAAATTTTGTCAGGCCCATATAATTCAGTAAGAATTAACAGCAAATATTTAAGACAGACTTTTCTTTATCAGTGCATTTTAATATAACTGTGGAACACCTTCTGATCTGAACTCTACTTTTTGGGGTAGTGATAAATATTTCTGGCCTATTGGAGATGTGGAAAAATAATCAAAATATAGGACCCAAAGTAACTAGAGAGACATTAGAGATTTTTTTTAACAGCCCATGAACATATTCCTTTTAACATAGTGTATAAAGCTTGATCCTTGGATATGTATACATGCAGCAGAAGGCAAAATGATACAAGCATTTCTCAGGTCTTTCACAGCCACTCCTATCTAAGGTTCTAATTTCTGGAGGAGACAACTGGCAGCTGCACAACCACACAGAGGTAATACGTACAGGATGTGCATTTATCTATCTCAGTGTTCATCCCTTCATGTTTTCAGACTGGACTCCCAGAAACAAGACCTCTGAGGCTGAGAGACCCTCATCCCTTGCTCTTGAAGATACAGGCTATGATGACATTGAAGAGCTGGGGCACTGACAGAGACTGCTAAGCTGTACTCACTTCTTCTGGAAATACACCACTGTTCATAAAATCCTAATCCTGTACTAGCAGAACCAGAACAACCTGCATTTAGGATTAGTTTGCATAAGTTTGGGTTATTTCCAGAGCAGAGATTACATACGTAAAAGATAAACAAGCATGGCTGTTAAGAAAACCTATCCAATTTCTCTTATAATTTCTTGTTGCTAAGACTTAGTGGACACTTTTTGATTTTATTTTTAAATACTTTCATTTAAATTTTTTTTACTGAGTTAATTTTTATAATTATGATATTTTCTTATTAGAAACTGTCCAAAGATCTCAAATCTATGCTTTTCCTCCCAGATATAGGGGGACAGCTTCTGGGAATTATTTGGGATGGAGAATGAACTGCAAGAAAATCATCAAAATTCTGTTTCAGTCAACTCTTTAACTCAGGAATTCTTGCTGATTGCTTCTGCAGCAACATTAGCAAGATCTGACAGGTGTGCTGCAGGCATGCTGTGAGGCACAGAACAAGGGAAACGCATACACCCATAGGATTTAAATGCATCATGCAATCTACTTTTCCTGGCTGACTAACAGGAAAACTGGGAAAGTACAAAGTTTTTGCAAGGAATAGTAAAAGGCAGCAGAAACCGATGGGGGCAACAAATTCTATGCCAGAAAAAGGTGTAGCAAGCTATTTATCCCTGTCAGAACTATCTACACAGGACAGGACAGAACTTCTCCTCTCCAGGTGCACCAGGCAGTGACCAGGAAGAAGGAATCCCTGGAGACTCAAAGATGGCAACAACTGATGTCATAGGCATGATCCAGTTGAGCTGAGTGCTCCCCAGGTGACTGGGGTATATAATCCTCAACGTGACTGAGTAAGTGGACTGATATTGGGAATGTGTTAAAATTTGTAGCCAAACTCTTACAGCATTCTGCCTGCACCTTAATGGCACCTGCACAAAGAAATTTTTTGGATAATTGGAGTAATTGGATTAAAAGCATGTTAGCAACACAAGATTAATAAAAGATGTAAAATGGCTTAACTGTGGATCTATCAGGCAAAGTTTTTCTTCTAAGGAATGAAAAGAGATGCATACAGGATGAAACCCAAGAGAATCAGGCTACAGCTGAGCTCATTACAAATCCATCTTTCAAACTTTTGAAAAAATAACAGGTATGAAAGTTGTTTGTGAGTGGGGTTACAGGCAGCAGTGCTTGTTGCAGTCTGTGTAGCCAGCTGTGTTGGAGTCACCTCTGTGTGCACATATTTATCTCTCTGGGACACACACTCAGCCTGAACCAGCACTTGGGAAAGCAGCAGTCACCTCCATAGGCTTCAGTGGCCTGAAAAGAGGAACCCACAGACCCCAGAGGATGCCTGAGGCAGTGACTTACTGCAACTCCCTAAAGTCACAGTCTGCAGTAGTTTTGACCCCTTGAGAAAAACGTAAGGCAGGATTTCCCTTTGGAGAAATTCTACCAATTCTCCTAAACAGAATTTTTATTCAGTCACTCATTCATTCTTCTTTTGCCACCAATATGCTTGGCAAAGGCTTCACACTTAAGTTTCCCAGCTCTCTCCCAAATCTTTTCTTAACGATTGGCTCACTGTCCGGTACTCAGGTGTTAAGAAAGACTTCAGTGAGGGGTCACAAATTGGTGTTGGCATTCAGTTTTTTCATAATTAAAAAAGCTGCTTTGCTAATAAAATCAAGATTACAGCCAAAGGAGGGATCCAAGAGCACGTTCCAGATCACATCAAAGGGCGTTGCTACGGTGGGGAGGGGACCGTGGCAGAACTAGAACGTTTTGGGATTGCATAGGACTTCTGTGGGATGGGCAGGGGAGGAACCGAAGCTGGGGGGAGGGAAGGGCTTAGGTGAATGGAGGAGGAACACGTGTAGGGTAAATGGAGAGTAGGGGGCTAAAAGGGCCAGCGGCACGTAAATCTCTTGCTGATCCCGCAGGGGAGCCGTGCTCCCGGGGAAACACTCTGGACTGCTCCGCTGAATCAGCTCCCGGGTTCCCTCCTCGGGAGCCTGCTCTCCCCCGGCCTCGCCTTGGACAAGAGCACAGGCTCCCTGCCGGCCCCCTGCGACCCCACCCCCGATCTTCCTCTCGGGCCGGGATTCGCCGGAGCGCCAGAGAAGGGAGCCGCACGGCCGGGCGGAGCGCGCAGCGGCTGCGGGAGGCGGAG
>VZSE01002018.1:109881-300937 GCA_013398275.1 Promerops cafer | reverse complement strand
TCAGCTCCCGGGTTCCCTCCTCGGGAGCCTGCTCTCCCCCGGCCTCGCCTTGGACAAGAGCACAGGCTCCCTGCCGGCCCCCTGCGACCCCACCCCCGATCTTCCTCTCGGGCCGGGATTCGCCGGAGCGCCAGAGAAGGGAGCCGCACGGCCGGGCGGAGCGCGCAGCGGCTGCGCGTGGAGCTGTTTTACGATGTGATCTCCCCGTACTCCTGGCTGGCGTTTGAGGTGAGGGGTCGGCAGAGGGAGACCCCTTCCCGGGTCTCCGCGGTGCCTGAGCGGCTCTGGCGCCCGGCCGGTCCCGCCGCCGCCTCCCCCTCAAGGGCAGCTCGGCCGCCTGGCTGCGGGCAGCGCACTTTGCGCCCCGAAGTTACTTTTTCTCTCACCTCTGAGGGGTGCCTGGGCTTCTCCCTCGCGTGTTGAAATCCAGGGACACCAGGGACGCGTGTCCGAGCCAAACGGCAGTGCAGGAGTTAGTGCTGAACATTTTGCCTCGGAGGTAGTTTTCGTATTTAAAAAGTGCGAGTGTCCTGATCATGACATGAGCCTGATCTTTCCCTTACTTACCCCGGCTTAGACTTGGATAGTCTTGACACGAATAGAGACCCCTCAGTTTTTCTGAGATCAGAGTTCTCTGGCAGCATCCAGGAAAGGCCTTAGGACTAGCCCTAATAGCTAGTAACAGGAAAGGATTTATCTGTAGTATTTACTGCCTTAGCTGCACACAGCTCTGTAGACACCTCTGACCGTGAATCCCTCACTACTCTTTCACGCTGCAGGTTCTCTGCCGGTACCGGCACATCTGGAATATTGACCTGCGCTTCCGTCCAGCTTTCCTTGGTGGCATAATGCAACAAACTGGTATGGAGTACAGGGAGATGAGCTCTGCAGGGAGATACCTTCTTTATTAGCAGAGCAGTAGCGTGCAGGCCCCGGGTGTGTGCACAGCCCACGCAGAGCCAGCTCTGAACTAAGTTGTGGCAACAGTAACAGATTAAGTATAGGATTGTGGAGGTCCAAAGGGATTGAGAAGTTAGTCGTAAGGAATTTCATGCTGTTGCAATTACACAGACAGTCTGTGCTAAAGTTCATCAGTTCTAAAATACAATAATAATAATAATAATAACTACTTGATATGGAGTGTTTTTCTAGAGTTAGGTTTTAAACCAGAATTAATGTAATATGCAGGAAGGATACAAGTATGTCCTGAAACAGTACTCATGGCCTTAATTAGATCACCAAGACTTAAAACTCATAAATCATGAATTAACAAGTCTTTACATCGGTTTACCCATGCATTAGGAGTTGTCTAGCTTAAAAGTCATCTGTCTGAATCAACATAAATCCCTGCTAGAACATTTGTACCTTGGTTTAAAACTGATTCAGCTATCTTAAAGGTTTGATCTGTGCAAAACTGAAATAAACCATGTTTAAGTCATAGCATTATCTTTGGAAAAGCCAAGTATGTTTCAGTAAGCCAATATGAAATTATACTCTTCCTTAGGTATATGTATGTATGAGGCATAATTTGTCCAGTGTTGGTTTGTTCAGTGTTATTATAATGCAGTTGGAAATCTCAGCAGAACTTTGTCCTAAAAGGTAACAAGCCACCAGCAATGTTACCAAAGCGAGGTGAATACATGCTGAAGGATATGAAAAGGATGGCAAAATACTACCAGGTGCCTGTACACATGTCCGCAGATGCCTTCCAGCATATCATGGACACAAGTAAGAGTCTTAGCTGGTATTTCTCATCCCTATTCTGGTTCCAGTTCTCCCTACCCATAAAGGTGAAGATGAATTCCCTGTGTGCAGCCTTTTCCTGAACCTGTGAGCGGTATGAAGTCTGTGCATTCATAGCCATGAAAGAAATTTCTGGAGAAATATGGCTGTGAATGATACTAGCATGGGAGATAACACAAGCTTTACTGTACAGACTGTGGGTTTCTCAGGACTGTTACAGGGGAGATCACACTGTTCTTAGGTAGCAGTCGTGCAGACCACACCTGCTGCTGATGCTGTGCCTTGTCTGAGTGTTTCTCTGTCTCCCCACGAATCCAGACAGCCTGGCGGCCATGCGCTTTATCACAGCCATCGACATGACAAACCCACAGTACCTGGAACCCTTATCCAGGGAGTTCTGGATGCGGTTGTGGTCACAGGTCAGTATTTTATTCAGCCAACTGCTTGACCCTTTCTGTCACCCTGCCCGTCCCACATCATTCAAATGTGGAATTCCAGCAAGAGTAAGAAAATGTCTTTTAATGAAAAGTAATAGCGGGAACTTAAGGTCACAGTAGTTCAGAAGCCACTAGCTTATAATCAGCTTAATTTGCCTTCTTTTAGGTATATATGGTGGGTCCAACAGGCTGGACCAGTGGATCAGTGGTTCATATCAGAAAACACTTTAATACATTCCTAGATTAGGTGACTTAAGACCTTTTCTGAGGTAATTTCTCCTGCAACTAGTATTGGGTTTATTTTTGTTTTCTTAGAAAACTTGCTTTTAAATCCAGAGCCGAGCTTTTGTTTCTTAAATACTGATTTACTTATTTTATTCTTTTACCAGCATGAAGATATCAGTCAGCCAGAGAACATATTGGCTGTAAGTGTCTCCTTTTTCTTGGTGCTTCTGCATTTCTGATAGAGATTCTTATTGATGACTTTGATCAGTAATAGACATAAAGACACCTTTGTCAAATGAACACTTGAAGTACTGAAAAATTTCAGATAGACAAAAAATTTATTTAAATTTCCTTGCAGCTCTGTTTGGAATTTTTGGGCTTTTTTCTTGTCATGTCTTACATAACACTCAGAACCAGAATACACTTTTTTTTTTTTTTTTTTTTTTTTTTTTTTTTTTTTTTTTGTTAATTCATGTGGCAAGATACCCAGGCTGGACAATGAGTTATCTGTTAATACTGTTTTATTAATAGTCATGAAAGTATAAATAGTTTCTCCAGAATGCATTGAGGTATTGCTGCTATATGAAATGTTCAGGTGAAATGCAACACTTGGGGAAGGTGACTTTCCTGGGAGTGATGGAGTCAGGTTTTCTATTAAGCTCAATGCTATATTGCCCTTTTATATACCTGGAAGTTATACTCTTGATGTATTTTCTTCTGCCATTTCGATTTTGTTTATTACAGTAAAAGCTGTAATGGCATGTGAGTTAGTATACCACGAGATCCTCTTGAAGGTCTCTCCTTTCTTCATTATTTATAAGTTCTTGGAATATGAAGAAAAGAGAGGAGTTGTCCATGACTAGTCTCTCCTATCCAACCTCCCTAGTTGAAATCTGAAACTTGCAGTCTTGCTGTTCCCCCCCAAGCCTAGTCCTTGCACTTCAGCTTCATCTTAGTGTAGCTTTTTGTACCAAAATTTCAGCAAAGCTTTGCATTTTGTCTTTTTAAGAAGTAAGATTTGAAGGATATAATTAAAATGTGGTATTTTCACCCTGGTAGGCAGCCAAGCACCACATAGGTGCTCACTTGCTTCCTCCCACTGCCCAGGAGGACAGGGGAAGAGGAAAAGAAGAATAAAAGCCAGAAAACTTGTGGGCTGCGATAAAATTACTTGAAAAGCAAAAGAGAAGTGCAAGCAGAGTGAAAGAGAACAAAGAGCCACCTACAGGTAGACTGATGCTCAGCCAGTTCCCAAGAAAAAGGTTAACCTGCCTAAACCCCCTCCTCATCAATTACTGCTGAGCATGGCATATGGCATGGTGTGTCTCTTGGGTTAGTTCAGGTCATCCCCCAGCCTCTGGTGAAGCCCAAATTTATTCACTGTGGTGAAGACTGAGAACCAGAGACTGCCTCGACACTGTGCAAACACCATTCATCAATAGCTAAAATAATTTGGATGTTATCAGCATTGTTTTGGTCACAGATCTGAAACACAAAACCATAGGAGCTGCTGTGAAGCAAAGTAGCTCCATCCCAGCTAGACCCAGTACATAAATATATACAGAACGTTGTCACAGTCTCTGAATCCATCACTGTTTAAATAAACCAAGGACATGCAGAACTTGAGCGCCACAAACTTCATACTCAGAATGATCTCTAATTTAGTCACAGTTTGGCAGTTGATGAGTATCCCCCCTGTTCATCGAGGCACAGGGGGAGGTGTCCCCTTGTCTGCCTCTGTCTGTCTTCATTCACTCCTGCAACAGTTTCCTCTCTTCTGGAAATCTGTCATCCAAAGGTGGATGAGAAGTCCCAACCAATCTTCTGAGTCTTTACAGGTGGATTTATTTTACACATTAGTCAGAAAAACTGAACTTTTTTTACTTGATAATAATTCCCAAGTGTTCTTTCACTTCTTTATTTAATCAACAGCTGCTTCACATAAATTGCTATAGCAGCAATGTATGGTCTGAATTCTGCCAGTCTACTTAAATCCTCTTTCTGCCCTGACATGGTGAGGACCAGGTACTATATCACTGTGTAAATACTGCAGTCTAAACACTGTGGCTACCAAGCATTTTGTTCTAGTCCAGTGGTACACTTGTTTAACCTCCTGTTCAAGCACATTCAAAAAGAGCTCCTCATTTCTCTGATGTGTAAGCAGGAGAAGGCACATGAAAATGTGGGTGCTAAACAAAAAAAGTAATTGAAAGTAAGAGTCATTAACACCTGCAGGTGCAGGATTACTATTCCATGTGCAATGTTGCTTTTTGTTTTGTTTTGTGAAATACTTTATTTAAGGAGTACTTGTAAGTCATCCTTACCAGATAAACATTGGACACTTAAGTTTGGCTACTTTGTCTCATTCCTGTGTGGCAGGGGCTCAGGGGAGGTGAAAAAGATACAGCACTAAAACTGGCAACTGTTTAACCTCTGTGATTTAGTGTCTTTCATGCAGTGTCACTTACAGATCCCATGTGGCCACATTTGTCATTCACACCTTTTCTGCCTTGGTAGGCTTGTACAGTGAGATTTGATTTTTCATAACACCCGTTTGAGGTTTTTTGTAAGTTATCTGTGGAGTCATTGTATCAAAGGTTCTTTCTTTTTTTTTTTTCTTCAGTTTAGGAACTCCTGGGAAAAAAAAGTGCAGATTTGGGGCTTGGAAGATTTAAAATGTCTCTTCTACTTTGTATCTGAGAGTTGTTAAATGATGGTTGGGACTACAGCAAGACAGTTGTGCAAGAAGTGCTTCAAGAGTATTTTGAAATATTTTTGTCAACAGACCTTAGGTGATAATACTGAAGATTAAATTAATTAGACCAGGGTAGGAATTAGAATATTTACTTTCAGAGTATCCTTAATTATATAATCTTTTGACAGGTTGCCCGACAGGCTGGGCTCTCAGCAGAGCTCTCCCAGAAGGCACTTGAAATGATTTCATCCCCTACAGTGAAGGACCGACTGAAAGAGACAACAGCTGAAGCGCTGACATACGGGGTGAGATGCTTCCAGTGGTGCTGGGCTTCACAGCTGTGCATTCCTTCCCTCTTAAGAATACAGGGAAGCAAGGAACAATGAGGGTGATGATTAGAAAGCACTAGATAGACTCCTCGTTTTCCAGCGTGTGAAAGCCATCTTACTGTTGTTGGTAGTTTATCTCACTGTCATCTGGGGAAACAAGGTTGACCCACTCAGCTCATTCCAGCTGGACAGCAAGGACAGGACCAGTACTAAGAGATACCATCTATTGCTACTTGAAATAGAATTGTGGATTAATCAGGTGTTTTTTATGCTCCTTCAAAAGGGGCACACAGGCTCTGGAGAGTCACCTACTTTCAGATGGCTTCATTAGGCTTATCTTTAAGAATGAAGAAGGTAAAAGGAAGGGGAGGAAAAAAGTAAAAGTTGTTGGGATTTATTCCTGAAGATTGATGACATGACTGCAAGAAATTCTCCTATTATAACATTCTCTGTTTCATCTCCATGATGTCAATAGGCATTTGGGATGCCTGCTGTTGTGGCACATTATGATGGGGAACCTCATCTGTTTTTTGGCTCTGATCGTTTAGAGCTGCTAGGCAGCGTTATAGGTGAGTCACTTTGGTTTCATGCTTTCACCATCTTGGAACAAAATATGTAATGCAGCTGCGTAAAACACTCTTAAGGGCTTTCAAATGTTAAGTAATGTTGGTTATCCTTCTCCTGGAATGGAACTGCTGACTGAAATCTGTCTCAGTACACTTAAAATGACCAAATTATCCTTTTCCAGACCAGAAGTAACTTGAGTTCTCAATCCTCTCCTGGTATGTTTCAAGGCTTTGTGCTCCATCTGCCACTCTCAAAATACTCCTGGAACTCTTTAGTTCTCAAAATATTCATATGTAACCTTTTGGTACTGGACAGTAGGCCTTGGCTAAGATTATCACTATGGCTGGTACTGCTTTTTTCTTTCTTTTGTCGTTCTAACATTTTCATTTTATATCTGTTCCTTCTTAGTAAAAGCACATTATTACAGCTCCCCAGTCTGTAACTTATGTCTACCTACACAGCTGTTTAAAAGTTGTTCATATATTGACCATCTTTCTCTTCATTTTTCTGTTAATAGAATACACACTTTAAATTCTTTAAGAGATTGAAGTACATCGTGATAAATAACAAAACTAAAGTCACCTGTTTTTATGAGTTAGAGGGCATTTGACTATTCATCTCAAGATTTGGCACTTGAGAGAGTGTCTCTAGAAAGAGTTATGCACATAATTTGCTCATGCATTTGTGGAAAACATTCAGCAGAAAGTATTAATTAATGCAAGTTAGTATTAGTCTTAGGCTTAAGCAGAAGGGAAGTTTTTTGAGGTTTTTTCTTTTTTAGTCTTCTGGATGAGTTTCTGATTCTATAAAATATTCTTGATGAACATGAGAGTGAGGAAGAAGAGTACCCAACACCCACTACAGCAGTCATTAATACTCACTGGAATGTTGTGGCCTGGTTTCTACTCTCAGCTTGAAGGACTCAATCAGATTTTCTTTTTGATTCTCTGACTCTGCAGTCTTGCACCCTTTTTTTGCTTTTTTTAACCCCCAGCCCCACCAAAAGTGAGTCCTAAAAAAACTGATTTCTCCCTCATGTGGAATACCCCAACCTGCAGAATGTCTCATCTGTAATGGAGGAAAATAATTCTTCTGTGCAGTTTCAGTTGTGACTAGACAGTACAAGATTTATGAAGCTGACTGAAGCACACCAAACAAGATATAAATCTGTATTCCATCACCAGTAGTTATGCTTCACAAGAGAAGAAACAGTAATCCTGCTGCAGAAAAATGACTGGCCAATCACTTGTATGGATTACATTTTAAATTGTCTCTTTTGTGCTGGTTTGTCTTGCAGGTGAAAAATGGCTGGGACCAGTTCCAAGCCCCAAGCTGTGAAAAGCCCTGGGGAAATATATAGGAAGGAAAATATATATGTCAATCTTCAGTGATTATCTGAATATATTCAATTTTATGGAGAGATGGCTTTCTCATCCTTAACAGTTAACTTTACTGCTTGGTCTCATCTGTAATTTTGAAAAATTTCAAGGTTTGTCAGTATTACCAGCCTGGTGAGGTGTTTACCACGACAAATGTACTTCCTTTCTTTCAACAGATTAAAGACTAACATTAAAAATTTAACTTCTTGCAGAGTGAACATTCTTCTTTCCTGGTTGGTTTTCCTTCCTTTACCCTAAAAACATGAGGATTACATAGGTACTGGACTGTGATCTCTGGGTTTCTCATGTCTTCCTGCTCGTCCCTTATAAACACACACACACACACACACAAAACCTAAGAGAAGCTGGCCACATTCTCCTTTTATTTTAAGTCCAGTATACTACACAGACATAAGAAGCACAGGCTAAGACATTAATGCTTCCTTTTACTTTGCATCATGGCAGCTGGAAAGAACACAATTCAAGCCCAAAGAAGAGTCTAGGGAACCAATCAAGTATTTTAAAAGGAACTATTCCCATCCTGGACAATATTTGATACACCTTGCTCTGCAGTGACTGATACTGGAGGAAACCACCATGAATGTGCATTCTTGGGCACCAACCCCAAACCTTGCAGGGGTTTTTAATTAATCCAAGTTTTACAGTAATGTCTTTGGAGGAAGGTTGTGAACACCACTGTAGGTTCAGCTGGTAACTGAAGTAGACTCTGTTTTGCTTCCTCAAGGATGCCCTAATTGCTGCCTATCCAAAGGTGATTTGAATATGGCTGTGAGGGACTTCCAATCATGTAGTCTGCAGAGGGAAAGGTATGCCAACAATTAAAATAAGAAATTTCACATGGAAACAGTTTGAGCTTGACCCTGTATTGGAATAACACACAGAAATTTGATTTATATGAAGCTTGATTTCTTAATGATTCCATACTCTCTGATGCATCACTGAATGAAACAGCAGCAGATGGAATTCCCTTTTTTGTCTTTTTCTGAACTTTAAGGTAAAGCATATTCATGTATTTTAACTTGAACAGCAAATCCTGGAACAAAGGATCAGGAAAAAAATCTGTATCCTTCATGTTCTTACAGCTCTAAGTGGTGTGGGAGTATCATTTGTTCCCTAATCCACAATTTTTACTTCTTTCAGCTCTTCAGGAAATAGCCTAGGATTGGAGGAGTCCTTCTTCCTTTCTACCAGTGCACCCATTAGTCCTTTGGGCATATCCAGCCTGGAACTTAAAGAAATCTTTGTGAGAGATAAGAGGAGTCAGAATGACAAGGAGGTTACCATGTATGTGGGTGCCATAGGTTTCTTTGAGTCCCTTAAAGCCATATTAAAGGAATTTTTTACCATTTCTCCCCTGATACTTGCTAGTCTCCAGTCTGTGCTATCAAACTGATTCAAAGGTTGTGATAAAATGGAATGAGTAAAACATCACTTTAAGCCAGTAGTACTGTCTCAGGAGTGGGTAAAATGCCCTTTTGTGGAAATAATGAACTCTGGTAAGGAGCTGGTGAGAATTCAAAGAACATCTGGAAATAATCTCACAGTGAAAAGCAGGGTCTCATGAAACTTTGTTCTTTGAACCAGATCAACTGAAAAATAACCAGCCTTTGTGGCACAATGTTTTTGATTTGGCAGATGGACCAAAAGGCATGGATCCTACAGACTGCAATATATTTCACAATATTATCTTAAATGCTCTTTGACCTACTTCAAATCAGTGGAAATTAAATGCTCAAACCCTTAGGTACTAAAATCATACTTAAGCACTACTGGGATACATTGCTTATTGCCTGTAATAGCCACCAGTAAATGCAAAACCACAGCCTTTGCCTTTGTATCAGTGAGTTTGCAGATTGTTGCAATTCTGTACTCTCTACCTATTTTGAGCAAAATTTGCCTGTTTGAGAGCAGAACTCTGAGGGAGTTCTGCCCCTTGCTCCTGTGTTACAGAGCCGTGATGTGAGCACGAGCTCTTGGCAAACGCTCTGGGGTGACCCCAGTGCACAGTGGCTGGCAGCTGCACTGTCACGCTCAGTTCTGGTCTTGGTCGTAGCACACGCTGAAGCAGCCTCAGCGGTGAGTACCAGCTCCCCTCTCTGACCCGCTGTGGCACCAGTGGCCACCACCACATGCAGCTGAACTGTTCACCCGACTGCTCCGAATGCCACAAGGTGGCAGGGCAGCTAAAACTTGAGCACTGAGGATCTGAACAGCAACAATAAGAACTACCAGCTATTCAGGAGTATTTAGGAATAGCTGGAAGAATTTTCTTCCATAAAGATGATACCTCTTCTACTCAGCTACGTACCAAACTAGCTCCTGAGAGCCTCACATCCTCACCACTTTCAAGGCAGCTGTTGAGCTGTCGGGCCAGAGAAGATACTGGGCAAGGAAAGGGACATTGAGCAAAAAGAGAGACTCTCAACAACACAGGCAAAACTGGACTATGAATTCTAGGGAACAAACCTGAAGTTGTGTTCCCCTTTGCTCTGTTACAGACCTCACCAGGAAATCAAGTTCCACTTCCCATGTCTGGAAAAGCTGTGGAACTGGCATGGACAAGTAGGTCCCACCAATGCTAGGCTGAAAGCAAATAAGCAAGTGTACAGATAGGCACAACATCAGAAAATGAGCAACAGAAAGGGGTTCTGTGAAGCAATTAAACTATAAAAAGCAGAGGTTAGGCAGAGAAAGGTAGGTTGCATCTGAGCAAAGAAAACTGAACCATCAAGGAAGAGAAAGAAACTATGCCTAGATTAGGGCAGAGAGCAGAATCTCAGTGGGAAATGCTGTTCCCTGAGGGGGAGGAGGCAACCAAGAAAGGGAGCGCTTAGGTCAATCAGACAGGCCAGAGTTGCTGGCCATGGAAGATCGCTTGGGGAAGAAGGTAAAGGACTAACTCTGTTTCCTGAGAAGCTGTACAGCACTTGCTGCACTGTCTCAGTGAGGCAGGCATGGGCAGGGGCCCGTGGCTCTCCTCCCCCCGTGTCCATTACCTGTGCTCCTCACGCTGGTGCAGCAGACAGTGCTCCAGCGCTGACATCACACACAGCACAAAATGGAGGCCTGCAGAACAAGGCACCGCTTTAACCTCCCGCTGCAAGCGCCTTCCTACTGCCCTTTCAACCCTCAGCAAGCAACGCCTCCTAAATCAAGCCTCTCTCTTTTCTCCCATCCTTATCTCTGTGCAAGTGAGAAGGAAACATTTTATTAAAGCACTTACTGGATTATGGTGCTGAGCCTCTGCTTTGCTGCCTTTTCCTTTTCCAGTGGAGCCAGCAACACTGCTGGAAGGAAGCAACCTGCTTCCTAGAAGGGAACCAAGCACAGAACAACACAGAAATAATCAAGAGGGTATCCCAGGAGCTGCACATATAGCTGGTTTTACCCCAAAGTTTTCACAGATCTGTGGCTCATCCACAGGTAAGAGTGAAAGGAGTGTACCTATGCCCAAATTGAATAGTGTTACCTTCACCTGTTTCTCATTCCAGCTTAAAACATGAGGAAAGTGACTGCTTTCATTTCATTAAAAAAAAACCCATCAGCCATTGGCTCCAGACAATCTGAATGCCTTATTCCCAAGGATACACATTTGTGAAGCAGAGTCTAATCTTACCCTCTCACAGTGTTTCTCTGCCTTCTCCCCCTGACCCCTCCCCTTGAGATTCCCACATCTGACCTCCAGGTTTAAGGAATTTGCCTCTCATCACCTATCAACACCATGGCAAAACCAGGGATTAAATCTTGAAAAATTCACAAATTAAAAGCATTCTTTTGCTTTCTGTAAACAGCTTATATTCACCACACACATTTCTCAAAAAATGAGTAAGATGTCTTTAACACAACAGCCTTCTTAAACCATTCTACATTTATTCTTAGGTGATCCTCCATTCTATCCATTCTACGGTTAAAATTACTAAATATGATAATTTCCTAACCAGTATAGTTTGTGGGAGTTTATGCCTAGCTGCATCACAACATAAATCTGTATTATAAAATTATAAAATATTAAATCTTTTCTTTAAATCAGAGGAAAATCAGAGGAAAGAGTTTGAATTAAAGAGTTGATTTTAGTGTGGAATGTGCTAAGGAGTAGAATGGGCAGGTGAATACCTCTGATGGCATATCTAACCACCATTCACCATTCAATCAGGGAAGTGAAGAAAGCTAATAAGGGATTCCTGAAGAAAGATGGTAAGCTCTGATGCCTTTCCCAGTAACACTTTTTTTTTTTNTTTTTTTACTTATAAGTGATCACACCAGTATTTTTAGGAAACAGGTAAGATGCAACTATTTTTTCAGCATTTTTTCCAAGGCAGACTTTCCCCTCTCCCAGTGTCATTGAGTAATTTAAAACCAAAACTGGTAAATCACTGCCAAATGCTGCTAAACTGTGGTTTTAAACAACATGAGTTTACAAAATGAGGGTTCTTCTCTATTTTGTATATATCCCAGTTCCACTATGCTGAAATTTAATTATGATGTATGTTTTTTATAGGAAGTGACTAATAGGCCAAGTAACTAAATAAAAACATATCTAACACAACTGGTAGTGTCTAAGTGTTAAGGAGAGTTATAGCTGAATTTTTATCCTGCCCTTGAGGCTAGGGGGAAAGTCACCTCTGCCTCATGTGACATGCAGTGGCACATGAGACATGTTGGTGCTTTAAAGCCAACTCAGAAAATATTTTGGCAAAGGCAGTTCTCTGTGTCATGATCTGGCAGCATAATGACCACAGACTGCTGATGGTTTTTTTCTTTTCCTGTAACTTTGCTCTCTCAGTCTGAAAGGCAAATTGGAGAAGCCAAGAATGTGTACATGGGTTAGGAATGCTGGATTTATTCAGTGTAGGATCTAGACTCACAGTGGGCTTGTCTTAGGTTTCTCCATTTAAAAAAAAAAAAACAGTTTGGTCTGATTTTACACAGTGCATTAACTGTGGCTGAATACTTATTGGATAACTCAATAAAGGGCAAAACTAAACCACCAGGATACTGCTCTCTGTCCCAAGGGTTGTAAAACCTAAAAATTATGTTGAACTTTACACTGCATGCTCTGTAATAATTATTCTCAGTGATGCATATTAATGATTTATATACTGTGAGACAATAAAGAGTCAGCAGACAGAGAAACTATCTGTGAACAGCAGAAGAGGCCAATGGAAATGCCCTGCCTCCAGCATCCACAACAAAAGAGGAACATCTGACAGAACAGAGGTCTCTGCAGAATATCTGACAGTATCACATCTTCAATGCTGTTGCTAAGATACAGACAATTTTAGGCAGGGATCTATCTGATGGCCACTCTTGATATCTCATATACAGCAGCTGTGGAGACTGAGACCTATCCTCAAAGTAAGTTGACTCCACTTTCTGACTCTTGTAATCTTTACAAACAATCCTTTTTCACACAATTCCTATAAAGATTTCACAGTTCATTCCAACCAACTCTCTTCCTTGCCATACACATAATCCCTAGTATCTGTTACCACCTCAACATGCTCCTATTCCAGTCTTTCAGCAACAAATGTTAAATGTTGAATGTTTTGCCTTTCACAGTTTCTAATGACTCCCCCAACTCAAAAGCTTAGTCTTTTCGATCATACTTTCCCAAAACCTTACACAGCCTCATTCTCAGAAATAGACTGAAACTGATTTAAACTTTCCCTAATTTTAGCTTAAGGCTGATGCTCAACAAGAAATGCTTCAATCCAGACCAGTTCATTTTAACAAAGTGAAATGCAACTGCAAGCAGGGTCTGAGATCAGAGCAGGTGATCCAGCTCCACAGCAGGAAATACAATAGTTGTCCCTGAAGAGACTGAAGAGAACTTCTAAGGACTATAATCTCCGCACTGTGAATGGACCCAAGCTGATTTTAATCAACTACATCAGCTTTAATCAAGTACTAGACTAAGAGCCCAACCTTAGCAAAAAAACTCTCAGTGCAGGTTAGCTTCATGATTACCCACCTTCTCAGGAGCATACTGCTTTGTTCAGGAAGCAGTTCCTATAATCCCATATCCAAACTATCTAGTTTATATGGGGACTGCATTCAGAAATGCAACCATAGCTCTCCACAGAAAACACATGAACACTTCAATTCTTTGCAGTCTACTGTAAGTCCTTTTGCAGAATGTACAGCACTATTTATTCATGCCACAAACATTTTTTCCCAATTCAACTTTGCATGGCAGCTTCTCTCCCCATTCTCCTGGGCTATCATCTACCTATGCTTCTAAAATATTAAGTACAGCATACAAAAGATTTGGCTCAACCTCTCATACACTTCTAGAAGTGTAAGTAGAGGGTTTTTTCTATTTTTCTTTCTTTTTTACCTGGTGAGCTAGAAGTACTGGGTGTGCAGTCACAGTCATCCAGCCACATACTCTGAACCATTGAATCCTGTTTTGGAGGGCCCTTAAGTGAGCACGTCAGCTCCTGGAGAGGGCAAAGAAGATGTGTTTTAATAATGCACCTGGTATAATCAGGGAGGGTAGCCTCTGCTTGTTAGAGATCATACACCCACCCTGTCATTCTCCTCTTCCTCAGATGTTCCATTTTCCCTCAATCCACTACAACAACTGCTTACACTGGAGGATGAACGTGAGAGTGGCTGCATCACACAGTATCCTGAAGTCTGACTCCTGAGCATTCTGTGAAATGCAAGCATTCAACATCATCATGCTTATTGTTACGCACAGGCTTAACGTTTTGAGGCATAGCTTTATTATGTAGCAGTCAGAAACAGTAAGAATATATTATTAATCCACAGCTAGCTTTTCCACCTAGGAACAGAATTCAGGTGAACTGGCATGCATACCTTGATTTCTAGTTGCTACATCATTTATGAGAAACACCAATTCTCTGTCTCTGTTCTGGATAACTGCATGAAAGGACAAGTCTGAACAAATTTTTAAGTCACAGACCTAAGTGTAATAAAGAAGAGTGATTCAAAACACCTGCATTTAAGTATTAAATACATCTAGACATTCATTAAAATCAACAGATGCCCTATTTTGGAGATCAGATATTTTAAGAGCCTAAATACAGAATGAAGAGGTGTTAAACTGAGTATAAAGGGCAGGTGCAACCCAGTGTAGCTGCACTCCCACAGTCACTGTCAGGTTATCGTGTTTTGTCTTATGTGAAATTCCAGGCAGAACAAAGGGACCATAAAAAGCATACTTTTCATGTTATAGAGCTTAAAAATTGTTATTGCTGTTTTCTGTACAGGTGTAACAGGAGGAGGCAGCAAAGCAGACAGACATTAACCAGTATTACAGAACAGTTAACTAACAAAGTTTAAGGAAGCAATGGGGAGGTAGGAACACATTACTGAGATCTGCATTATTGCAGGATGTCTCAGTGTCAAACTATGTAGGATCAATTGCCAAGCTCTTGCACAGACAAGTCAGAGCCTTCCCACTGCTTATAGACAGGAACACACCTAGGTCAGGATTCCCATCCTGGTGATTTTCCATGTGCCCAGTTGCCAATAGACTGACTCTTGTAGGTACATCCCACTAAAATTTAGCTCCCACAAGGCCATTCGAAGGGGACATTCAAAGCAAACTGTATTGGATCCCTTTACCACCACTCTATCAAATGGAACAGACATTGATGTAGCCTGGTGCATGTTTCAGATCTATCTGAAGAAGACCCTTAAGGGTCAGCTCTTCCCAGCTGAGAATTTGGGATCCACTGCTTAGAGTCATTCAGGAGATACAGCAGTCCATGAGGCTGACATGCTTACATAGTAGAAGGTGTACTGTGCATGTAAGCCCCAAATTTATGGTGAAATACTCATTGTCTGCAAAAGAGACCAGCTAGTAAGAGAGAGATGAAGTGCTTAAAAATGTGAAGAAAAAAAAAGTGAAGAGAGGCAAGAAAGACACCTTTAACATACTAAATATATTTATTCCTTCAGAAACACTGCAAAATGTGGCCAGTCTTGACCTACAAGCAGTAATGAAACCTAAAGTCCCAGGCATATTACATGCCAGCATGCAACAGGGAGAACAGTAAAGACAGGGCCAATAAAGGCCAAAGATATTTCCTCAAGAGATTAGGAAATATATTTTGGAGGAAATGAAGGCCAACATGCTTCTCCCTTAGCAGAGCAAATCAATAACATGAATCTAAGTGAAGTGGGATCTAGATTTCCACAAAGTATCTCCTTCTCAGCACCCTTCCTCAGCAGGTTTCTCCATTCTTGTTCTCTGCACTCCATTTCTTGACCTGTGTCAAGGCACTAGAGACAGAGGTGGAATTGTGTTCTTCTGCTCTTGCCTTCTGCAGGCCAAACTATTCTCACTCATCTGAGGGGAGAGGAAGGGAAGAGAAGGGGTCACAGTCAAGGTGGCCTCCGTTCCCCATCATTAGTAGAGGTTGGTTCAGTGGCTGCTGATTTGGCAATGGGAAGGGCACAGAGCCAAAATGCTCCAACAGGAGCTATCTGTCCATCTCCCTCTCACAGAATTCCTGCTCCAGGAACTGCCAGTGGAGCGTTACTTGGTGCCACTCGGTCTCTCCACAGTCCTTGAGGTCCTCTAAGTACGTTCATGCTCCTCTTAGCCAGGACTCTGATTTCACCCCAAAAGTCTTGCCAGTGTCTTCAGTGAGGTACCCAATGACTGAGTAGCATCCGGTCCACTCCTGATTGGCTTGATGTCCCCACTCAGATGTGTCTGAGGAGGGAAAACACACATACAAAAAACCCATGTACTTTTCCTAGGATATGGACATACACAGCACAGTGCTTGATTTTTCAGATGCAACCCAGAGTCGTCTGATCCTCAGGAGTTCTACTACTTGGTTACATAGGCTGGGTTCATTCTTTTGAGTCTGTTCCTTGGGAAGAAGGATTATTTGGAAGGCTACCTGCACAGTAAAGCAGAAAAACTAAGGACAATTGTCCCTGTATGTGGGAGAGAAGACACCATTAGCTCAAGTGAACAATGCAGTTTCATGGATTGCTGGCTGATCACTGTATAAACGTGTATTAAACTCAGCAGTGTGCTGCTTTGCCTCTACTGTAAAATAATTAACCTATTACTTATGTGTTCCCTTTGCATTTATTTCCAGGTTGCTTTTAGTAGAACACAGGTGAAGAGGTCAAATATTCCAAGTTTTGAATCTGAAATTATTATATAAGACCGGTAGCATCATGCTGGACATTTCTGAGGTAACAGAAATTTCTTGTGACTCTATGCAGAGAACCAGGAGTGGACTGATGACATACTACCAGGGACAGCCCATTCTGCTATATAATAGGGACTATATTAATTATTCTAGAACGAGGCAGAACTCTTTTGCATTGGAAGTATGCCTACATCTTGTTCCTGGTTTCACAGCTGATGAACAACAGGTAGGCTATTTCAGCAGAATGCCAGTAAATTGTCTCCAAGACAGACTTTACACTCCCAGCCTTCTCCTGCAATATTGTGCTAGTACTGTCTTGCTGAAAATAGTGTGCTTTACATGGTGGAATTACATGTTCTTAATTCCCTGTCCCCACTGTCATGCAAATAGTATGGCTGCACATGGGCTCGTCCCTTACTCTGAGATCACAACTCAAACTCTGTCTAATCACTAATTGTGCAAAACTCCATGCTGCATCCCACCTTGTAAATGAACTGTCCAGGAATGGGCTAAACCACCACAGATTGAAAATACTTCTTTTTTTTCTGGTGATCCTAAGTGGTTTTGAGTCCATGACTGGAAAAAGAATCCTGGGAACAGAACTAGACAGACTGACAAATCATACATGTCATGCCTAATGTGCATAAACAATATTCATGCAAGTATTGTTAGTAAAATCCCATGCTGTGTTTGCTCTCTGAAAGCATGTGGATACCAACTAGAAACAGCCATTGCAGCTGGCTCACCTCCTCAGCTGATGGAGAATGGGGGTTGGGAAGTGGGGGAAGCAGAATTCTTGGTGATTATGCAGGTAATCAGCTATCTAATCAGAGCAAGAGTCCCTCACACATGCCTGTCAGGGACTTCTAGTTCACTAACAAGGTCCCAGGCAGCATGAGGAAGAGAAGGTGGAATGATGTGGTAATGCTGGAAGATGGGGGGTGCTGGTCAATCAGCAGTTCCATGTCCTCCATTCCCTCTAGTCCTTAGCTGCCATAGCTAGCACCTTAAATGGTCTGTATCTCCTAGATGTGCTCCCATCCTCCTCCACACCAAAATTCTGGGCACTCATCCAGCCCAGAAACTAGTACATACACAAAAACTAGAACACCGCACCTTGGCTGTGACAAAATTCTGAGCAGTCCTACAGCATACAACTGGGCAGCTGAACTACTGCAGATAGTCACCAACTTGTAATTCTTAGGGAGCATTAGGTGTAGCTGGAAGGGAGTCCCTTCCTGGTCAAATTTGGCACCTGAAGCAACTAAAACCATAGACACCTGGTTCTAGGGCACCTCCTGAAATTTTTTTTAAGAGTCTCCACAGTCCTGAGAAAGGGAAATGCCCTAATACAAAGCACTTGCTACCTTTCTTGCCACAGGTCTCATCTAAGTTCTCCTGAAAAAAATTAGGCGTGGCAAAATGTTCCAGAAAGTCAGCTGCAGCCTTTGATTTAGAGACAGGCTGTTCTGGGGTCTTGGAAATGTAAATGGGTGGTTTCCCTGAAGTGTTCTAGGTAGCATCACATCCCAGTATAATACAGCTCAGCAGCAGCAAAGCTCCACTACCAAGAAATCGCATTTTTCCAGTTTTTGACAACCAGAAACTGGAGAATTAACTTGCAGACTACTGCATGAAGTGTTTTGCACATACCACTGGGTGTGGTATGGCGTGCTTTAGCAATGAAACATAGGTGCAACACATGGGACCGTGCTGGAATCCTGCTGTAACACTTTGGGGAGACTGGAGACAGGTTAGTTCACGCTGGTTGGGAGCAGCGGCATGAATCCTGCTTAAAGGGGCAGAACTTGAGTACAACCCAACATCCCAACATACCCTTGTCCAAGCTTCTCCATGAAGCTCCAAAATCACTCCAGAGCAAACTACAGAGGAAACATACACATGAGTAAACATGGATAACTGGACAGCTAGGATTTTGTGTATCCTGTTGGATGCAAGCTCACATTACAGTAAAGATATAACCAAAATCAAGTGGTCCAATCTTTCATCACGGTCTGTTTAAGAAAGCCAAGTTCCTAACAGGCTCTGAATTACTGTGCCACAGCCAGACATCCAACTTTTGAGATGCTACAATGCCTGATGTGGACAATTTCAGTAAAGCCTCCAACAGAGCAAGACATGCACCACACTTAAGCCAATACCAGAGACAGTGAGCATCTTTCAAATACTAAAATTTATTTTCAACTCACTTGCTCTTCCTGATGGGGAACTCTGGAGAGCTGGGACTGGATGATCCATCTGACTTCAGGTCAAAGAAAGTTCCTGGACTGTCCAACACCCTCTGTATCCTCTCTGTGGTGTCTCTGCTTGGAGAAAAGAGAAACCAGCTATACCCCAGGGCCAGAGTTAACTACCATCTATTCTAACACTCCCTTATAAGAGTGAAAGCTGTATCTCCTGTATACATGTAAAAGGGAAGAAAACACAGCTGTGCTGAAAAGGGCAGACTCCTTAGATGTGACATGTGACATCTGGAAATGGCCAACTTAAAGCTCCTTTTGAATTGATATAAAGGCCTGAATTAATTTCAGTATTCACCTTTAATTTTTAAACTTTTTCCTCTATCCTCCCCATTCCACTGGTCTTAAGAAGCTATAGGATTTAAGAGAGAGTGTAAATATGATGGTTACAAAAGTGTTATTGCTACTAGGACTTGTCAAGATACCTCTGAAGAAAGTTGTCTGTGTGAGTAATTGAAATGAGAGGTACATTTAATTAAAGAAAGGAAAACTAAGGGATTTTGGGGGGTTTTTTAGGGCTTCAGTGATGGAGTTTGTCACAAAGTTCTTCCTCTACTCTCTTGGTCAGTTGACCCTACCTGTGCCCCTCTCATCAGAGCTTCTGATACCCTCACTTACGCTAATACAATTGTTTGCGACACTGGAAATTACCCTGAAAAAAATTAATTCTAAAATTAAAACAACCCTACAACAAACAAACAAGCGGGATGGACTGGGTCAGCTCTGTCAGCAAAGCCTGCATATCATTAAGTTACAGCTTCAGGGTGAAGTCACACGTGACACTTTGAGCTCACTGTCCCCAGAAAGAGAGCATGCTCCAGCTTCCTTCATTCTTGCTGAGTGTACTTTCCACCTGTCCTGGTACCCATCCGACTTCTCCACGAGCCAGTTCATGGCAGAACCTGGCAGACAATCCAGTGAAATAAAGTTGAAACATTTTCTATTTGATTAATGGGCTGAATCAGTTCCATGAAAAGCCCACTAGGGATCTGAGCAATCATCACAAGGAATAGTCAGGACTGGGTAGATGAAAGGGACAGAGGGGAAGTATCACATCTGCTTTCAATAACAATGAACTGTTAGAGCAGTTGCTAGTGAAACTGCACCTTCAAGAATGACCCAAAAGGTCTTTCAGAAAATACAAGCTAAGGCTCCCTGTTCCTCACATCTAAGTTTACAAGTAAGCAAAAGGAAAGCTAAATAAGCCAATTAGTTCATCAGATCCCTCCAAGCAAAGGGCAGGGGGAAAAAAAAGAAAATAAATCCAGGGGTTTTCCCCTGTATTAGGAAAGTTTTACAGATCCTTCAAGGGGATAGAAATAGTTGTTGTACACAAAGTAATGAATTGAAGCACACAGCTGCCTAAGGTACAAATGTATTTAAAGTAGTGAGGAGTTGTGGCTATTGTGATAGCTTAGACTGTTACAGGGCAGTTGTCTCTGAAGATTTAATTTTTCTCAGAAGTTCTATTTTTATTCAAATTAGGTCATAGGCACCTCATTAAGAAAGAAGGGAAAATGCAGTAATTTTCTCCTAAAAGAACTAGTTTCCACATTAGAGATGACTTTCTCCCTTTTGCACCTAGTTTTTAAGCTGTTTCCTGGAATTCTTGCAACTGGGAAAACTGCATATTAGATGCAGAGCATTCACGTGACTTTTGAGATTCTGTATAATCTTAAAAAGGTGTCTCAGCTAGAGCTGAGAGAAATTTATAATTTAACTAAATAATCTCTCATGACCAGTAAACAACTTTTGAATGGTTATAATTCTGTCAAATATGCCAAATTACTCCTTGAAGCAGTGTATTATCCATTAATTACAACTATTTCTCAATCTAACTTAAACACTAGTCATTTGGACTTAAAGCTTTTTTAAATAAATCCTTTAAGTTACCAGAAGTTTTGCCTATTTGAATACTTTAACATGAAAACAAACAATCAAGCATCCCCTTCACAAACACCAGCCTTTCATCGGACTCTCTTCTAAAGTGGTAAGGGAAGAACAGGAAAACTCAAGAGTCCTGGATCATACTGCACAATATTTAAGAGTGATCTTATAATGTTCCTCCACCCATTTCCTCCATTCTTCCTCAAATACTGATTCTCTCCAATTCCAAACGTCCTCTTTTAATTTTCTCTGTTTCTGTTATTTGTCCGTTTCTCCATCAGTTGATAATCAGTCCCTTTTGTTCCCAATTCAACCGTTTCCATTTTAGCTCTCATCACTGATGGTTCCCCCTCTGCCTATACATGACTTTCTACATTCTTTTTCTCATCTCCTCTTGGCTTTTTTACCCTCTTTGTCTCGTCTCCCCACAGCTCGTACCTCTTTTCCTCCTGTATGTTTTCAATGCCAATGGCACTACTCCGTCGCCCGTGGAAGCGGCTGGCTCGAGTACGTGATGGGCTTCTACCAGGCAAGGCAAAAGACTAGAAAAAAGGAAAGCATGACAGAAAGGAGAGGAACGAGACAGGAAAAGCTGTGGAGAGCTGAAAGCATAGGAGAAGAGTTTGCAGCGTGAATCCAGATCCTCTCCTTTACTGCAATACAAGAGCTCAGCTCCACCTGTGCAAGTACTTTCTGTCAGTGAGCAAGAGCAGCCAGGGCTTACAAAGGTGGAGGGAGAAAGGGACAGAGATATAAAGAAAAAAAGGCAGAACACAGCCAGTATACAGAGAAACAGGCTTGGGAAGGGAGGTATCCCCCTATGGTGAGAGGAAAGGCAGAACCAGAAAGGCAAAGAAAACCAGAAGTTAAAGGAGCAAAGGAGGCAGCAAACCCAAGTCATTAGTATGCTGTGACTTTGTTGTATTGACATAAAGAATGCATACAACCAAGTAAACTGTCACCAAGAAATCTTCACACTGAAGGGCACCTTCTTGGCTTATTCAGAGATGGTGGCTTTGTAGTTTGCCTGTATTGACATCACTAGTGCAGAGACCACAACCAGCTGGATGCACTTTGGCCAAGGTAACCACATTTTCAATGTCAGAAACATGGATCCTTTTCTGGAAAGATTTGTGGTAGATTTTTAATTCATTGGTCACATATGTTTAGTATCCCTATTAAATAAGAAAAGCTTTGATAGTGACTAGAAATATTCATTCTTTTTCTCACTCCAAGCTTCATTAATTCTGCTGTTTGTTCCCAACATGCAAATTCTATTTACAGCAGAACAGCACCTTGAGTATCTTGTGCACCTGTTTACATCACAGAAAATAGTCTGATTGGTGAAATCGAAACAGTTCTAGTGTCCTTACGTTCTCAGGTCTTGCCATATGACAATACAGTACCATTCCAGCCAAACCACAGTGCATGCATTTTTTAACACATGGCACCATACAGATCTAATCCAGGATAGCAGAGGTAGATGTCTGATGTAGAATCATGTTTGGCTTTCTTCTCCCAGTCTGCATCAATCTCAGCTCATAGTTTACACATGAACTGGGGCTAGAGATGGGCACAGACAAAACAGACTGCAACACATGCTGTCACCACTTGTGAAATGGGATGATACAACAAAAACATTCACAGTGGGACAAGAGGACAAACTAACAGGGAAAGGAAATGTACGAGTGGTTACAAAGGTATGCCGGGTTCTCTTCTTACAGCCCACCCGAATACCTTACCGCAGCAATGGCCTTAGGGCCCTCGGCGACACTCTGGCTGAGGGCAAGGCCAGCTGTAGCTGGGCGGCTGGGCAGGGTGGCTGGCTGCTGCTTTCTCATGGATATCCCCATGGTATCCAGGCTCTGGCTGCGGCCTCTGATCACCCGCTGAACAGGAGGGAGGCAGGGAAACAGACAAACACAGATATACACATATAGACATGCACACGGTAGGGTAGTGTGAGAAGCACCACAGATTGAGTGGGAAGTTGTGACAGACCGACACCAGAACCACACAGATCCTAACTCCTAGGAGGCAGCACCTTAGATACTGCCTGTTTTGGTCCCAGCTGATTCATGGAGCTCTGGGAAGAGCTCTTCCTCAAGTACATTCTCTAGTTTCACTTCCCTTATCCTATTGCAATGAATAGAGGTTTCCTACCAGTATCCCAGCACACTGGATTAAACAGCATCACCTCGAGCAGTCCTATCCAGTACAGGCTATAAAACACAAAATCAAATTCCTGTTCAAGGCTGTAAGGTTCAGTCTCATATGAACCTGAGTTCTGGTTTCAATGGGAAAGCAGCCATATCAAAATCTGCAGCATTTGAAAAAGCCATTTTCTGACTTAACTCAGCCTTTTCCAGCCTTTTACAAATGTCATCTGTGTACATGACATGCAAATCACAGCATCTGCCAGAAGTCATAGAAGGACATTCTGGGAGAATTAGTGTAAGACATGGATGGGTTAAAATTCATGGTTAGCAGCAAAGGCAGTTTGTATGCAAAAATACAGCTCACCAAATTATCCCTGACCTGATCAAAGCTACGCACACAGCCACCAAACCTATTTGTGAACAGGATAGTTTTACAGACCTTAGTAACTCTAATTGACCCACCATATAAAGCCATAAAGTCATCTGAAGAAATACTATTTATAACATATCTCTCTTTCCAGAGAGATAACTTATTATATAAAAGAAGTGGCAAGGCACTTCCCACATAAGTGGGAAAGGGCAAGTAGATAGAATAGGAAAGCAATAAATATTCTCTCTATATAACCAGTTCAAAACTCAGTTTGCCCGTTCATACAAAACCTTTGCTTTCTCATATCAATCATCTTTATCACTTCTAAAAGAAAGTTCTGTCACCTGGTTTATTAAAAAAAATCAACAATAAAAACCCCCTAACATGCCATTTACACTGAAAAAGGTAAATTAACTCTGGCTTTTAGAGGGTAAGTAAAACATCACAGTTTTTCTAGACAGTAGTCAGAGATAAGTTAGAAACTCTTGCAGCAGCTCCTGCAATTCTTTCAGTTATAATGAAAATTAATTGAAAGAGATCTGCTGTAGGAACTAAAAGGGCTTGCTCCTAGTTACTACAATTCCTCTTGCAAACACTGACTCCTTCTTCTGTAAGTCATGGAATAAAACCACATCTGACATTAGACACCAGCACAAAGCATAAAGAGTTTGGCTTCTCAGGGCCAGTATGGAACTCTAGACCACACTGTAGGTTTGTAGAAAGGCTCACCTTGAAGTTCTCGAGGAAGCCCCCACTGCCATTCTCTATCTTGTCATCCTCCCCTACAGGTAATCCCATCATGCTGCGGCTGCGAAGCTGCAGCTCCTCAAAAAGGCTCTCCAAGAGGGCACTCCGTGTTCTTTCCTGCACCAGCATTGGGAATGAGAACAGCTTTTATTGGGAGCGGAGAGACTTTTTTTCCTGTTCTTTCAATGTCTCACATCCTTCTTAAAAAAAACCCCAACAAACAAACAAAAAACCCCAAAAGACCAACAATGACAGCAACAAAACCCCATGAAAATCACTTTAAACAGTATGAAGTGGTTTTAACTGAGTAGTTACAGAATATATTGCAGTAACACCCAGCCCTTTTAAACTTTCTAAAGCATAAAGGACACTTCTTTACAGCTGATGAAAGAGAGACATGTTTTTTTCTAGATCAGGCAACAGCAGAGTCTGGAACAGAATTTTGGTACCTTAAACCAAAAATCAGTGATATCAGCATGCATCCTGTAGCATAATACTGAATTTCAGCTAAAAGAGAATTTCCTCCAGCAAAATATATGCATCATATTCCCATCCTTACTTGAGGATTAGATCTTTATATTAAAATGTACCTGTTCATATTCTATCACACCTGCTAAGAAATACGAAGGAAATATCCCATAACTGAGTATAAAATCACATTTCATCTTCCTTTCTTAAGCAACACAAAATTAGAAGTCAGAAATTTTACTTTATTTTCTTTATCTGATAGTAATATATTTATTGTTTATATATAATTGTAATTTTTAATTGAAGCAGCCAGGTAACAGACCCACCTCTAATTTAGCAAATTTCTCAGCTCGATAGCAGCTGTACTCGGCGTTGATGAGCTTGACCAGAAGGAATTCACGAAACTCTGCACTCTACAAGGCAAGATGAAGACTAGACTAAACTGGAGATGAAAACATTAGCAAAAATATGACACTATAAAAGCTCTGCTTACTACTCTTTAGACCTCCAAAGTGCTCTAGCCAGACTGACAATACCAATTCAGAACACAAGTGTGTGCACCATGTCCCCTGCCAACTCACCCTGGACCAGAGAAACAAACCTTTTTAAATATGGCTGGATTTGGCAGAGGCGGTCCAAAGAAGGGGACATCATCTCGGGCTGTGACTGAAACCTGAAATAATGTAAGGGGAAGAAAATGAGTATCAGAACACAAGTGAGACCATCAAACTACTATGAAAGATCTGATTCCGCCTAAATAATTTATTTATATAAAAGAGATGTAATACAGTGTCCTGTGCATCTCTCTGTTCCTGAACTCAGAGGATTGATGTGCTCATTTATCTCCCAGAAACTCAGTCAGCTAGATGTGCACACAGTAAGAGCAATAAAAAAGCTGATCTGCTTTTTTAAAAAATATTTCAAATAATAACTAGTATAACCAGTATATTTAGGAACAAAAAAATGCTCCTATTCAGCCTGCAAGATTAACTTCCACTAAAGAACCTTTGTCAGTGTGGTTGTACTGACCTATTTTTTTTGCAGAGAATCCTTGGTGGGGATACGTTGCACATGAGGGGAGTATCTCAGTGCCACTGCCTCTGTGAGTCACAGGTGGGAAACATGCAAATGCATTTTCCCAGTAAGAGACAGGTTTCATTTGTTTTATTCTTAGCATGCTCCTACCTGGCATACCAATGTCTGAAGAAGTAACTGTAATGCAGTCCAGTTTTTACACGGTCACTTGTTTCTTTACAGCACTTACCCATGATTATATGTAGGTATCTTACCAAATACATACAGTACTTCACAATATTTCAGAGGGGTTTTTTGGTCATGTTTGAAACAAGACCATTATTTGTCCTTTCATACAAGAGGGAACAATGTCATAACAACCACAACTGCCTCAAAACAACAACAAATAAATGTCACAGAGCCACTGAGAGGTGTCAGTTTAATGAGAGGAAGAAGGAAATGGGATCTTGATTTAATTCAGATTTCTCACATTTAGGCCACCTCCCCTAATTACAAATCCTCCATCTCTCTCCTAATAGATATCTACCAGTTAAAATCCTGCTTTGCGTTTTTAGTTTTCTGATTGCAAAAATTGATTCTGTAAAATAAATTCCATTAATATTCCAATTTAACAGTAGGCACTAAAGCTTAAGTAAATGGAACAAGGGATGACAAAGAGTCTTTCAAATGGCAGTCTTTTGTGTACTACAATGCTCCCAAGGCATCATCAGTTAAAGTCCCGTTAGAAAAGCCTTTACAGAAAACTCTGCATTGGCTCTAGGGTGATTACTGGGATGATTTCTTCCTCATGGAATGAAGCAGCCCTATTACACTAACAAAAAAAATGGTACTGCAGACAGGCAAAGATGACAATAATGGTAGGAAGACACACAACAAATAGTAAGCTTTCCCAGCTCTTTCCTTGTCATTAAAAAGCCCAGTGAATTTTTGTGCCCTACAAAACAGAGAGCAAGAGGAGAACTGGAACCCCATGCCCTGATCAACACAAGGCTCGCACTACAAACCAGCTGCCTAAAGCATAGGGAACAAGGGAAGGTGGTTGCTCCACCACCAACACCTTCTTGGTGGAAGAGGAGATGGGGATACTGTCCTAATTTTTATATTCTTGGTGTTCCTGTAGACCTCCAAGGCTTAAGGAATCATCATCACCATATCAAAATCCCTACATAATACAACACATAGCACTTGGATTAAAATGTTTCTACAATGGAAAATCCATCACAAATCCAAGTTTCTTTGTATTTTCTGCTCTCTCAGCATCACTGAAAGTTGAACATAAAGTAATACAGATATCCATACAGAGTCATGTCAGAGAGAAAACGAGCTGTGTCCAAAGGCTGCAGATAATTAACCTGGGCTCTAGCAGGGCTTCTTTCAGCTGAAAGGCCCTAACAGGTCCTTCCCTGCCAGATGGGCATCAGTTCTGGAATCCCCAGAAGCAGGCGTAGCAGGCTTGGATTCCATAGTTAGGTCAACAAGCTGCATCTGACCTGCAGCCTCAGGCATTGTGCTGTGCAGCACAGGCAATGCAGACATGAATTTTAGCTGACTTATACAATGTAAGTGAGACAACCCCTAAAGTGGGATCAATTGTGGCTCGTGCTCTTCAATGTAAACAACATTTTTTACCTGAATTCTTTCTGCCTCAACTCGAAAGCTTTAAGCTTCAGAAATTAATCAGCTACTTTGAAAAGAATACAACTTAACTCTGCTCTCAGGTGTAGATACTCAAGAAGTCAGGACGACATCTGGCTAACCTGCACCTCTTCCAAAGGCCCAAGAACCTGTTTCCACTTCAAGGATCAAAATCAGTACAGGTTAATCTATTGATCCTGGTTACCTTGTAGAGAGTGTCCCCAGTGGTGCTATGAGTGAGCTGAACTACCACATAAGCATGTAGGAAATTAGAAGCAATCATATCAGGGACAAAAGGTGTGCTTTCATCCTGGAAAATGATGGCTACAATATCATTCCCAATGTGACGCTTCCGCTGAAGCTGGAGAGGAAAGAAATAATGAAGAGAGAAGGCAGGTGAAGAAGAGCAGAACTGTATGATGGGACCTCAAACACCAGTCTGCCTAACATCTCAAACCCATCTGTTCACCAAACCCCTCATCATTACTTTTGCCATTACTCCAGCCATAATTCCCAACATTATACAGTTATTCTCCCCTCTATACAGTCCTTCTTCAAATACCCTTCCTCTCCCAGCCATGCTGTTGTAACCCTTACTCATCCTTCTGATACCTGCTGGGAATCTCCCTCTGTGAAGGGCAGCTTTGTGGAAACGTGAAACATGATCTCCTTCCCCCGGAAATTTGTATAGACTGACTCGGTGCCTGTTTGACCTCTGGTAACATCCAAGCCTCCCCGGAACCTGAGCAAATCCACACCCCACCACAGGTCAGGCAGCACAGAAATGAGAGAGCAGAGAGAAGACAGACAGTGTCAGTAACAGTACTACATCAGGACTATCAAAGGTAATTTTTAGGAAATCAGCGATAGTGAAGCACCAAATCTTCCCCAAACCAATGCAATGACTGAAGCTACACCATATTTGTGCTGGTGAACATACTAGCTTGTTAAAAGCTATGAAGTTAAACCAGAGATTCTCAAAGTAGCTACCTTCTTTGGTGTTCTGAGAAACACACTCCATATGTTAGAACTAAGGAAGGGATGGGATGCCTCACAGAAAGTGCCTGAAACAATACTGCCCCATACCACTGTGTATTTGCACTGCCAAAAAAAATTATTCTTTGCTGATACTGAGGGTCAGATTGAGATACCAGGAGACCTTTAAATCAAAATACCAGCAGAGACCTAAGCTCCAACTAGTTCCCAGACATGATGGCTGACAAAAGCATCGGGGGCTTCTTCACCTGCACTGGGATTCAGAAGACACAGCACTTCTCTGGAAGCTGGGCTGTAACAGAGTCACAGCCTCTGAACACATGATGTTCCCTAACTTAATCTGGCTTTCCAGCTGCACTGGGTACGCACCCACGGAAATCCTGCAGCTGAATCTTGTCACCAAGGAAATCCAGGAACTCCAGGAAACCCTGACTCTCTACTGTGTTACTGAAGACCTCTTCTTCAGTTGTCTACAGAAGGAAAGCAGAAGTAGTAAGAAGCACAAGGAGTACAAAGAACAGGCAGTAATTTCTATAGACAGTTCAACCAACAAACATCTCTGCTTGAAAACATTTCTGATCTGAGCCCCCCATGGTGCTGGGGTCCTGTGCCTCAGCCACAAGCTGCCATGAGGGTTAGAGTTAGGGTTCAGAGACCCACAAAGCCTATACTGCCAGGGACATTGCAGGTGGAAGAGGCATGCCAAGGGAACCATGGCACTGCACGAACACTGCTGCCTCCATGCCACTGCTTCTGGACAGTGCAGACCTTGCTATTACACACTTTAAGCTAAGAAAACTGACTCTTTTCATTTTGCCCCAAGTACCACGGGATCTGATGGGTCTTACCTGTCCAGGTTTTTGGTAGATGACCCCAAATTTGAAGTTATTGCTTATGACGTGTTCATCAAATGCAACAATAAGCTGCGAGGCCTGAGGTAATGAAAACAGAAATTATCAACTGGATGTCATTAGCCAGACCTTGACAGAAAAGTGATACACAGACATATCAGAACACTGTACCTTGGGATAGAGGACAGGAAAGAAGCGTTCAACATTCACATCCTCACACAGTAGCTGTTGAGTGAGAGAGACAGGGAAACAGAAGCGTGATTATCATGTGCCCTGGCTTGTTGCAGGCATGAGAGTGTAGGCACTGTTTATAATAATCTGACAGGAGCCCCTTCAGGCAAAAATTCTGAGGTAAAATTAGAAGAGAAAGAAGAGAAGGCAAATGGAAGGGCAAAAGGGAACTGTATGACAGTTCTACTGGGGAATAGTAGAAAAAGAGGGAAATGGAAGGACAGAGGTGAAAATAACTTGAAGAATGAGGCCTTAAGAAAAACAGGCAAGCATGAATCTCACCTTTGCCATCTGAACAGCATTGGGAAACTCATTCAGACAGGAAATGGGAATTAGATCATGTTTGGTGCCAGTACGAGTCCTGACATAAAACAAAAAAAGGCATTAGAGACATGGCTGAAGGGAGACACAAGCAACACTGGCTCTTTAAAGAAACAGTAGCCATTTCTTCAGAGCATTGTTAAAGCAGTTAATTCCAGAGGGTTAATTTTAACTGTGGAGCATAGAATCACTGGAAAAGCAAGTTATTTTCACTTCTTACTGCCCATCACTTGTTGTGGTGAGCAGAGGAAGACAAAACAGGAGCTCTCAGTGTCTTTGCTCCTTTGCACTCTTGTCTGCCTTGAAGAAGTATTTTGCTTCCCGCCCACACCATTTTCTTTCACAGAAATCTAAATGTCAAAATGCAATTCATGGACACAGAATAATAAGGGATTCCCATAATCAGTGAGGGCTTGAAAGATTGTTAAAAGGTCTGTTAGATCTGCGTAGGAAAGCAGATCTATGCAAAGTAAAGGAGGGAGAAACCAGTGTAGCATTGTTCCAGAAAGCTGACAGAGGAAAGCTGCCTTCCTCTTTATATGTGTATTTAAGGAGAGATATCTTTCTAAGGAGGAAGAAGAAATAGTGGGCTGTCAAAAGCCTCTTCAAACCATTATAAACAAGCTATTGAACAAAAAGTACTGCATACAATAAAATATGTTAATAGAGGAATAACTACCCTTTTGTTCTTCCTTGGTCTCTTCCACACAGGAAGATAAACATTCCCAGGCACAGCTCACAAACAGGCTCTCTCTTTATTCCCAGATTATTGCTGGCAGTCTGAAGCATTCTCTGCAGACACTGGAGGAAACCCACCAGTGATTTTCTTGTAGCTAATTCCTATGCAACCATTTTTTTTCCCTCAGTCCTGGACAAATCCTTGTCAGTGGCAACTGTACATCACTTGGTTCCAATAGCATTGCCTACTGGGAGTGCACCCAGCCCATAGTGTCATAAAAAGCTTCTCTGCAGAGGCTTCTCCCCTACACAAGATCCTTCTCTGTTCTTCTTGTAGTTCATTCAGCAGCTCTCTCTAGGTGATGTCTACCTTTATAACCCTCTCTAAGGGTTATGGCTTCATAGACTGCCCTGGGAATCAAGGGAATGTTCTAGATCACCTTCAAGGGAGCCTTAGTCTCAAGTTCAAAGCCTGGACTAGGCTGTCCTCCATTAGGGAATCCATATTCTCCTGGAAAATACTCACATGTCTCTAAGTAGACATAATAAACAGAAAAACTTTCTATTTGAGGGAAGAACAGGTATTTTCCACACAGGTTCTACAAAGATGCACCTGTAAGCACCACACCATCTTCTTTAAGGAAACTGCTGAGAGCAACTCAGGAGCAGAAGGCAAGCAAAAAAAGGCTCAAAGGTTTCTTTGCAGTTTCTTTTCTCTCCAGAGAAAGACACAAAATTCACACCCACATCTATGCAGAGGGAGCACAAGGGAAGACAAGAGACACAGCACAGTAGCATACACTTCAATGACAGGCACTGTTACCTCAGCAACAGGCGTAGATTTTCCTGTTTCTCGATCTGTTCATACTTCACAGAAAGTACTAGGTAGCCCAAGGACATGTCACTGGAGTAAAAGTTCTGGTGCTCCTGCAAACAGGAAGCCAAAATGCATTATCCCCAGCACACTTCCTGGAGAAGTTTACCAGGTTGTTCTTTTTGCATACAACCTGTCACTCAAGATTAGCTAATTTTTATTTAACTAAGAGTAGCATGCTTCCAGATGTGTGTACGTTGTCTTCCAGCCCACTTGATCATCAGTGCATGTGCATATCAGCCAAAGTGCATCCAGTCAGTTCAGTTCCTCCTCACCTGTGCAACATCACAAGGGCTCCTGAGAAGGAATAGTATTACAACATTCAACAACACATTTTGAAGAAATTGAGTTTCTTGTAAATAAAATCGTGGACTTCTTGGACTTTCCCTGTATCCATTCAGATTCTGCTTGACTAAGCAGTGTCATCCAGATATTCAACTGGATGTGGTTGTGGGAATTTTCTATCTAAAGAGCAATGGCAGGATTATGGTAAACGGCTGAACTCCAAGAGTGCTCACATCTCAGGAAGGATACAGTCAGTAAGCAAAGAGGTTTTGCAGATGAAGACTGGTATCAGCAGTGCCACTAACACTGCCTGAGCTTTAGTGGAGTGTGCCTGGAACAGAGTCATGCAGTCAAACAATGAAATATACTGCAAACATTTTCATACTCTCTATATGTAAGCAGCTGTGGCCATACATTTCTCCTGGATATACAGCCATGTTGAGTGGCCTAGGCATAGCAATGTATATTTTGTATATTGCTGTATCATATATATTGCTATATAATCTCTAACATCAAAAGGTTAAAGCCTTTTGACACAGGATGTGAATGGAAACCTCCAGCATGATGAAAAGACTATTTAGGTGAAATCGTGCAGAAATGCCTTAATCACTCCCATCATCCTAGTGGAAAAGCATCCTAATGCATGACACAGAAGTGGGACAGCAAGTTGTATTCAGTTGTACAGTCAAAACTTGCACGATTTGGAATATGGTCTGTGAAAAGAATACTCCTAGCACAATAAATTAGTGAAGAACTCAGTGGCAGCAAAGCATAATTTGATAAAAAATGGTTGTTAGTCTGTCAGTTACTCCCCCAGTCTTTTGTCTAGAATATAGAGAATATATATATGCCTAGAAGATCTGCTCTGGCTCTGATGGATTGCAACCTCTCTCAAAAGACTGGTAAGATTGTCTTTTGCCGTCTAAATCTTTTGTATTAGTCATAGTTCTGACTCACTGTCAGAAATAAAGATACATCTAGTGAAATACTCTGATACCTATGTGGACACAGCCAGCTTGAAGCTAACAGACATAAACCAATCCTCTCTTTGAAACAAAAAAATAGGAATAAGTAAGACTACAGTCACTACCCTAAACCAAAATGTGAAGATGTAGCTATCTAACTTTTTTAAGTATTAAAGATGCAATTGTCCTCACCTCCTCTTTGAGACAGAAAACACTCAACACCCAGAACTCCCTGATACTGACTTATTGGCAAAAGGTTCCATGGCTAATCAAACGAGGCAGTCTGAAAAGGGTAATGTCTAAGAGCAGCTAAGAGGCAAACAGAATAATATGGCCTCTAGCTGCAGTGTTCAAATCACAGAAGCCCATGTGATCTGTCACTCTGGTCAGTGATAGTACATGGGAAAAAAAGCTGAAATCAAAGGAAGCCACAAAGGGCAGTTTATTTCTCCTGACCATGACTCTCAGGATACTAATGGATTTTTGGGATGTGAGCAAGAATCAGGTGTGGTAAGTCACTGTGACCAAGGGCAGAAAGACAGAGCAGGTGAGGAACAGACAGATTCAATGCACAAAGCAAGACCATGTTTCATGGTGAATTGAAGTCTAGAATCAAAATCCTTAAACCAAAGAAGTCAAGTGCCGGGCTGGATGGCCAAGACAGGCTGATAAGGAGAAAGATGGCATAATGCCAACAAAAATCAGAACGAGAAGGCAAAGCAAAAGAAGAGGAGCCAAAGCTTGAGGTTAGCTGCAGCTAAAAGTAACACTGAGTTGCAAAGACCAGAAATTAAGATGCCTTTTGATGAGACTTCTATGCCAGACCCCAGCAGATCCGATACAGAGGGATCTCAATTGCTTTGGAGACTGGGCTATCAGCTCTGCAGCTGACATAGCTAGGCAGAGCTGCACAAATGGGTGCAATCCTCACAGGGGAATGGGTACCAGAATTAGTGGAGATCTTAAAATAACTGAATTTTTGTCAAAGTCACTCTGGCTATGTAGCTTGATTCTGAATGTAAGCCTGGGGCTTAAACTGAGATCTGAAAAATCGTATGTATGAATAAACCTATAATTTACTCCTTATGATTTTCTTTCTCCATAAAAACACATAGGCAACATACGTCAGACTCATATTCCTTCAATAGACAGCAGCTGTCCTGAAGTTAGCTGTCCTGAAGTTAGAGATGAACCATCAAAAGGCTTCACAGTTGATACTGAAGACTGCAAGTCAGTGATGACAAGATACCCTGGAGCTGAGATGACCTATGTATTAAGTACAAATTTGTTCAGCCACAGAAGCAGTTTCTGTAACATTTAATATAGTCTGAAAGGTAGTTCTGGATTTCAAATAGATCTCTGTAAAAACAATTACGTATCTTCCATGGGCCAAGGGAAAAGACTAACAGAACACTCAAAGAATACTGACATTTTTGCCTAAGAAGTTATAAAGCTACTAAGACATCTGCCATCTGCAGCAACTTTAACCAGTACAAAGAAAGGACAGCATAAAGGAGAAATACATGATCAGATATGAATGCAAGCTCCCTCAGCACTGAGAGCTTCAAGTGCTTGAGAAACTGGACCTTAAGTTTATTTGACTGGCAGTTACAATGTATATACCTTTATTAAATCCTTCCTGGCTTCAGGCTACTTCTCTTTATTACAACAACATACACATTGAATAATTCCCACAGTATAAGACATGAGGTTTTACAGCCTTCTTCCTAAAGGCTAAATAAATCTTACTGTGTAATCGTCATATAAAATACAGATCATGAGGCAAGGAAAGGAACTGAGCTATGGCTTGAATATTCCAGCACTTTTTTTGGTGGTTTTATAGGGTCTGCTGTAAGATGTTCTGTAAAAAGTATCACAGATTGTTTGAGTTTGAGCAATCTACATACGCATATCCACAACACAGACATGCATATTACGTTTGTAGTACCACACAATACTTTGATCTCCTGTCTTGCTTAAAGGATATTCCCTAAACCACGGGCTATGCCTCTCCCACCATGTGATGCTTTCAGACTCTTCTTCAGCTAAGAGCTGTTTGCTGTTATTCAAAGCATGAAAGAGACCTTTCCTGACATTGCTGAAATAACCTTCCCATGTTACCAACATGAAAAAGATCCAACACAGCATCAAAATAACTGCTAACTTTGCACTGAAGAAATACTCTTCTAGTGGAAAAGCTCTGAGCTCTCTCCTTAACTAAGCTTTTAAACCTTGGGGACAGTTTTCTAGCCATGGGTAGAGTTTTCTGTGACACAAGAGTCCTGTTCACCTTGCTCTTTTCTGACACTGGCTTGCTCAAAAACTTGCACGTGTAACTGAACATGGACACACATTCATGTCAGTTAAGGTATAGAATAAAACACCAGAAAAGGAAGAATATAGGAGAGAGTTTTTCTGCAGTACTGAGGCACTAATAATTGGGCACTTTGCAAATGCAAAGCTCCACAATAGAGGAAGTCCTGGATCTCATTTGGAAGGAAAAACAATGATATGGCCTTGCGTGAGCAGAAGTATGGACAAGATGAGCCTCAGAGGTCCCTTCCAACCTCAACTGCTTTGCAATATCAGGTCAGCAGTGAATCCTACAATTGGACAGAAAAAATCATATCTAAACTTGCCTCTCGTCCTATCTGGCTCTGGAAGCCTTCAAGCACAACCCTAAATTTACCATGACAGAAAAATAATTACAGTTGGCACACTGAAAGCTTCCAGAAGGTTACAGGATAAATGTCCATTAACAGATTGCACAGCAGATCTTTAAGTCTTGAGGGGAAGCCTCCAGGAAGGCTTCCTTTTTTTTTCCTAATTATTTATAAATCATATTAATATAATTTTCCAGTGTTGTGGAACAAGATTCCCTACAGAAGACCACTCTGACAAGCACAACTACTGCAGAACAGGTCTCCAGCACTGTGCAAAGCACCCTATTCTGGTTTTGAACTTATTCAGCACTCACTGAGGGAGATCACTGAATAAGATGCAGTGTGAGCATGCTTGTCAGGCTTTCTTATCTCCTTATGCCATGAACCAAATCTCAGAAAAGATCATAGGTTTTTCTCACTTGTTCTTTACAGCTAATATCATCCTGAGATTCAGTCTGGTAATCAGCCAATTCCCTGAACAGGCCCACACAGATGGACCTTAATGGCTGGCCAGCAAACATTCACTTTATGAGGCCTAGCTCTGTTTCTCTATGTGTCAAACTGGAATTTTTAAATTCATGGAACATTTAGCACCAAACTTACTTAAATCAACAACTATAAAACACATGGTCTGGTTTCACCATATACATCCTGTAATGAACATACACTGAGGGAAATGGACTGTTCTGCTTCCTACTGAGGAGCTTGCACTGTCAGTGCTGAAGTTCCCTCTAAAATTAATGCCATTTCCACTTCCAATACTATTACACTTTTGTCCACTTGTTATTCCAAGGTTGGCATCTGTATAGGAGCCTGAAAAGACCTTCTTAAGTAAATAAAAGCATTTCCTGTGCAAATCTTTCTATTAATGCATAGGATGATGCACATTTCACAAGGGGACACAACTGACTTAAAACACTACAGACCACATCGTAGTATGTACCTCATTTACATCAGTTCAAGGCATCATAAGGAACTGAAATGCAGCAGCAGTGCAGACATTTTGAAGTCCACTAGAAAAAGCCTGAGAAACATTTCAGCCTTGTGGCTGGGTGGGCAAAGAAGGCTCTGAAGGTCACCCTTACCTTTCCCAGAAAATGTTTGCGGTACAGCTTGGCTGTAGGGTCACTTTCCAGTTTCACTTTACCACCCCAGGAAAAGGGTACATCAGACAAAGTTGGACTCAAGCTGGAGAGGTTGTGGCTGGTCCCTTCAATCCAGTAGCCCCCAAACTGGGGTAGGATAATGAGAGGATATGGCCACCCTTTCTGTAATACCTATTCAGAAGGACAGAGAACATTAAAGCTGACAGGTCTGTAAGCTGGAAGGCTAATACGCTGAAAAACCGATGAAGTCCAAGGACAGAGAGAGGAGAGAGCAGTACTAACTCACCTCATGGATGCTAGGATAAGGAATATACTCCTCTTCTGTCTGAAATCAGAACAGGCCATTAGCAAAAACATGTGACATCTTTGAAGTATTATGCTCTCATGACTGTGCAAGCTGCACCCTCAGCTTCTCTTCTGCCCTAGGTCATCCTTAGAGGTTTACTTCAGGACTTAAGGTTAGACTCCATTTCCAAGGTCTCAGCATTATAATAAAGAACTTTGAGAGCAATAAACTTAGGAGCCAGAGTCTACCCACCCTCCTCCTCCAAACTGCAGGGAATATAGGCATGCAAAATGAGGAAGTAGCCAAACTATAGGCAAACTTGATGTGGTTAGGAGTAGCAGCCTCTCTCCTTTCCTTCCACACAGAAGACAGCTGCTGTCCTGCTGACAGGGATGACAGTAGGAATGGTAGAAAAAGTGCTATTATTTACAGTGAGATAGAGGCTGTGTCATCTCCAGGGCTGATCTGTAGTATGCATCTGAGCAATGCCGAGGAGTGACTCAGAGAACAGAAGCAGTATCTGAGCCAATTTATGCCAGTTGGATGCCCCCTCCATCACCACAAAGAGCACTGACTATCTCTGTCAGAATAAAGCCACGTCAATTCTTGATGTGGCTTTTTTTACAGGTCAGGCCAAGATAAAAGTCAAGGTCAGGTTTGATTTTAAGGTTAGTAGGCCTGAGCTGAGACTGAAGAAATGGAGTTTAATCCTCAACTTGAGGATTTAAAGATAGGAATCTGGTTTTATTGCCTTAATATTGGACAAAACAGATCAACTTTCTAGTAGCACCTCTATGAGTCATCAAGCAGACTACTGAAATAAATGCTATGTGGTTTCATAAATATTATTACAGCTCTTAAATTGAATAAATTTAAGAAATTACTTAGTCAAAACTAACACTTTTAATAATAATAAACTCTTATTGGAACCACTTAAATTAGAAAAAGGGAGAAGTTAATTCTATTTCAGCTACACAGTTTCACCCTCTTGTCCAGCAACTAGCAAAAAAAAAGAACAGAAAAAAGGCAAGCGTGTAAGTGTTCTTGGGATATTTGCAGACTCCCTGTTCATTCCAGTATGAAAGTACACTGCAAGCCAGGTCAGTAATTATCTGCCATTCTCAGCAATTCAGGAGGCAGCAACAACTTGGCCTGACCTTGAGAGGAGCTGGAAGGGAACATCTTTGTTCATCCAGACGACTCCCCTGGAAACATAAAGTCACAGACAGTGAATCCTGTATTTTAGCATGTCTGTTTCACTTACCCTCTGTGTCCTTCTCCAGATCCTCCATATGCATATTTTGTCACTCTATAAAATCTTCCATTTCAAGTAAGTTTGGAAGATTGGCGTAAAACAGAAAAGTGAAGCTAGAACTTGGCCAGTCCCCTAATCTGGCATTAAAACTGAAAAGCTACCCCCAAGCTTACACCTCTTAAGAAGAAGACAACTGGTAGATATTAAAAACAATCTCCCAAACTGATTCTCTTATTTGATTCTCTAATCTCTTCTAGCTACCTTCCTTCCTATCCTAAGCAATAAGAAAAAAAAAAACAAAAACTGAATGACTACGAGGTGAGTTGAAATAACAGGGCAAAAGGCTACTGGCTGCCTAGTTTCTTCCTGAATCAGCAGTAGCTCACTTCCACCACACCTCTGCAGCAGAAGCACAGAAGAATAGAGGAGAGCCCCAACACAGACTGAACAGAGGCCCAGACCAGAAGATATGAGGGTCAACAAGCCACAGTCCAAGTGGGCATCCCAGACAGAAGAGTAAGAAGCAGAATTTGCATCATCAGATAGGAAGGTGAGGACCAGGATTTAAAATGTAGGTTTCTCTTACACACTGTACATGAGTATTCAACTACTGTTACCTGAATCTTGTAACTCTCATGCTGGAACATTATGCTGAGGCTACACTTTTATATACCATCAGTGACTGCTTAATGGTGTGGCTAATCAGGGATTCCAGACAGGATAAGCAGCTCTTGACTTTGTTGTGAAAATAAGTAGGATTGGATTTATAACAGCCATGCCTACGCACATATCCTACAATGGAACCAGCTTGTCAACTAAATTCTGGTAGAAATAGGTAAATCTCAGAGGAGGCCTACAGTGGAGACTTAGGAGGCTCAGGAACAAAAGTTTTGGACAATGCTCCAGCTGTACAGGGTGTAAAAACTGCTAGCATAGTACCACTAACACTGAGCAACAGCAATGTTACTAGTGAGGATTCATAATAATCAGGATGCTCTTTGCAGGAGCAACAAAAGAAAAAAAAAGGAAAGAAAAAAGCCCAACACATGTATTTCACATAAAAACGAGGTTTTAGGAAAATGAGAAAGTTTATTAAAAGAACCTAAGAAGGAGCCATAAAAAATCCTAAACTTTTATGAAATCATGAGGAGCCAGACCTTGAGTACACAACAAATGCTTAACACCTTTAAAAAACTCTTAGAAACATCAGAAGTAAACCAGTATGGCCACACTTCAGGGTAAGGGAGACTAGTAGTAGATGTATGAGGTCATTCTTCAGAAGTCTGAAGTTGAGTTCAATCACAAAAAGTAGCAGTAACAACAAATTTTAATAGGTTAAATATAGAAACACAGTAAAGCAAGCGAGGAACAATGAGTAGATAACAAAAAACCAAATTGTTTTCCTTAGATCTACTAGGAGAAAGAAGCTTCACATGTTATCTACAGGGTGACAAAAGATCAAACTACAAAAGCTGAGTTTCAAGACAGTTACACACACTCCCCAAAAAAATTGTTTTTCCTTTTGTATTTTCAACAATGGAGACTAAACAAATACCAGTCTGGAAATATTCTTCATAGGAAAATTTTAGAATATATGTGGTGAGTTGTGAAATTAAGATGGAACACAGGTTGACAAGTGATCTTTATCTTTTGCAGAAGTAGTTAGTAACCATTTCGCATTTAGGGAAGCTGTAAAGGTGAAAAAGTTTAGTTCATGGAATGTAAGTGCTGAAAATTGTTTTGTTGATGTGGTCTCGAGTTTCAGTTCTCAACCAACCGAGTTGAGGTTCACAAGGAAGACCAGGTTCTGAAACAGGGATTTGGAAAAGAGACAGAAGGTCTTGTCACTACCAGAAAGTCCTGTGCACTGTCAAAACAGGGCTGAGGCAGGACAGACACATAGGTACAAAGCAGCCACAGCCTTCCGCAACAAACTTTGGGAAGTACGGGGACAGAAATGGAGATTGGGAAACTGCAATCTTCTAATACTTCTCACTCCTTCCTTGGCATTTTTGGCAGATCAGATAACTGCAAGAATCTTCCAGTTTCAAAGGAGGTCCTGGTAGGAGACCAGTATCTCAGCAAGCCTGAGGGAAAACTTTCTGGGTTGCTGTAAAGGAGCTCTGTATCAGAACCTCTACAGACAGCAAAGGAATGTACCAGCACATTCCACGACTCTGCACTGTTAAGGAAGCTCCTGGTAGCCTGGAAGCAGAAGACAAGTTTAAATCTACCAACCTCTCCTCCAGAGTGAAGCTTAAGAATAATGCAACCCTGGGCTGTACAGTCCAAAGCTTTATTTTAAAGGGTAACCAGGACCACAGGAAACTTACAGCCTAAGTTGTTGAAGTGTCAAAGCATAGGCAGAACAACTGCTTGATGATCACTGTCATTCCTCAAAAGGGAGAGGGATAAACTGCAGCAGTCTCAGACACCCCTTGAGACATCCTTCTAGTTTGATCTGGTTTGGCTTGCAGCAGTGCCAGTTTCCCTGGGTAGCTAACTGGAGACAGCATCAGTCTGGGAATCTCATATTCCCAAGGTCTTATACAAGGGAAACACCTGGCCTGAGCAGGATGCAAGAATGAATGACAAAGAAAAAGGTGTCCAGACCCAGAGTCAGGGTCCAATGTGGCATAACAATGCTGTGATAACACACATATTTTATGGGGAAACAGCAATGCCTTGAGAGGACTAGTTCAAAACAGACAACTTCAATACAAAAGGGGATCAGAAAAAAAAACATGAAAGTAGTTGTGAAAAATAAGACTGAAGAATATGCAGAAACTGTAGGAATGCAGAACAGAGGGGGTGAACAAAAGCAGTCAAGTGAAGAGGAATTGGCTATGCAAACATACAAAGACCCAAAACATCTGAGCTTATTGGACGAAATAAATATTCCTTGTTTTTCAATTGCCTGCACTGCAAAGCAATCTAGGAACAACGTATTACTAAGTGTCCTTAACAGAATATATACTGTGACTTCACTAGATCTGTAAGCACAGAACAAGGTGACCAGTAGCCCACTTATTTTCAAGAAACAATTAATAGAATTGAAGAAAAAAAAGAAAAAAGAGAAAGAAAAAAAATAGTAAACTTCTTTCCCAGATCTTGGGATCAGCGTAGAAAGAGCATACAACTTTACCTGTAAATTCATCACACAGAATATGGAATGGCTATCCTAATTTTCAGTCCAACAATTATATTCCAACCCAATTGTTAAAGTACTCAAAAATCAATTCTATCCTGAGGCTTTTTTTTTGTTATTTTACAGGAGAAATGTTCCAGTCTCCTGCTTTGGTTTTCACTCACTTTGATTGCTCATGAAAATCCCAGATTTCGTTTTCAAGAATGATTCAATAAATCTAAAGGATAGTCACAGTCAAATGGAAGGAAAGGGAAAGCAAAAACAAACAAAAGAGAATAAAAAATTAGTAAAAATCTGAACAAAGATCATAAAAGGTATTAGGAAAAAAAATATTTTTTTTCTTTTGGAAAACACCTAACTTTCAAAAAAATCTGCTCCACTTAAACAGCAGTTATTGATTCTCCTAGTGCATGTCAGGTGACAAAACAAGCTTAACTAGAAAAAAAAGATGCTATAAAGTCTCAATAATGGGCAGCTAAGAAAACATCATAGATGCAAAATTAGGCAGTCTGCATGCCTTGGAAATTCCCATCAGCTCCCTGTTATCTCTCTAACTAAAGAGGTACTAATCCAGTCAGAGTTTCCATTTGTTAAATGGGAGCTGAGAAACACTGACAGTCTTAAGCACCAGCCTTCCACTGAGGGACACCTGGTAGTGACTTTTCCTTATCCATATTCCAAAAGACCTGGGAGGGAAGGACTGTCACAACCTTTGAACATGTGCTTGAACTGAAGCAGCACTGCACGTTCAAGCTTACTTTCCTGCAGTTAAACGAGCCAGGCATGCTTACAGACCTTGCTACTCTAAAGCACTGAGAACACATCCCAAACATGGTTTGGATGTCAGTACAGTGGTTGCAAGGTCTGTGTCTGTCTGCACATGAATACATGGCAGATACACCTTCAGCCCCTCCCTCCCACATTCCTCCTCTCTAGTCTGCCAAAAGGTACTTCAGCCTCATAACTCTAAACTCAGCATTTTGCTGCTACCTTCACCTCCTCACCTTTGTAGTCTCACTAAAGTCTGTCATTTCCCTCATATTCATAATTTTATCACCCAAATTCCAGAAAATAAGTTAATTGGTTTTGATAAGTTTAATTCCTGCACAAAATAAAAGACAGGAGTTATGTGCCATGCTATGTGTTATGTTAGGTCAAGGTTAACCACAGCACTTTAAAGAAGGTGCACCACTCAGGGAGAATATTGGTAACATGCAAGAATGCTCTGAGAACACATAATCTGAAAAATTTGAAGACTTAATTGTTAGATATTTAACACATATAACATATTACTATTTCTTTATCTGATACGGTAAAAGGGTAAAAACCCAACTCTGCCCTGTTTTAAGTTTGTAACACAATTTATGCAGCTAAATACATGTATTTCTGTGTAAGAATTAAGCCCGAGTCCTTCTTTCTTGCACAAGTTAAAGACAGGACCTACAGTAGCTATTTATTAAACTGTCTGACCTTGCTAAATGCAGTTAGGTTAACATCCCATTAATCACCTGTCATTATACCTGCTACCCAGCAGAACAGAGTTTCCTGAAGAAGATGCCAGAGATAACTTATTGCAACTTTGATTTTCTCTCAGAATCACACTTCTGCAAAGAACAGACAGAATTATTATAACCTGTGTCTATTGCTTCCATCATGCTGACTCGAAAAATGAACACAGAAAAATGCTTTTGAAATCCCATTGAAAAGTAAGAGGTAGAGCCTAGAAGACCTAAAAATTCTGTAAGCCCACATTAAAGGATATTGTGAGTGAAGCAATAGGACAAATAGTAGCTGATTATTTGTTTGCTACAAAAAATTAGGAGATCCCAAAGTTTGACAGAATTACTTCTCCTTACCTGCATTTTTTCAATCATCTCAAACAAGTCCACAGTCTGTGAAAAGGAAAAGACAACAGAGAAAAATAATTTGACATTTGCAGAAGCTAACATTATCTTCTGTGGTAACCCAGATACTGAAGGAGCCAACAGCTCCTTCCATATTTTGGCAAAGAAACTACTTGCTTGCTGAAGACATGATGGAATTTTTCTTCCTTAACTGGTAGCATGGACAAAACAACTAGCCAAATAGTCTTCTGCTTGTGTTGCAAAAGCTTGACCTGAAACCTGGTCAGCCAGGTACCAGGAATTTCTCTCTTTCAATATGTCAGATTGACTTGAGATAGTATGGCATAAAAACTGGTCAAATTAGCAAGCTTAGGATTCTCACAGAAGGAGGCAACTATAGCTGTAAGACATACATGCACACAAGCTTGATTTCAGTCAATTCTTCTGAACACATAAAGCACACATCAACCCTGAGCCAATCACGGACTGCTTTTACCTTGTTGGGGACAGCAGGAGTGAGGACACATGGAAAGCCTTCAGTGGGACAGTCTATAACATCACTAACACCCTGCACCACCTCCTCAGACCTCCTGCAACAGACAGAGGCAGAGGAGAAAAAAAAGAAAGAAAAGTTAACTCTTAAGAGGATTCAAGATGTCAGTGCTTGCCTGCAGTGTCTCCTTTGCCTTCTGCATACTATTTCTCTCCCCAGGCCATTTCTTGCCTGTAAGGAAGCTGCCATTCCCTGTGAGAATCCCTGAGGTGGCTGAACTTACCACGCACCACTTGTAAACATCCTGGATGTAACAGCACAAATTTTCTGGCTTCTGACTGCTCTGTCTCTGCTCACATACAATATTTTCCTCACAACTGTCATGGAAGTGCTGAATGATTTTTCTTTGCCAAGTTCCTCTTCCATCATGGATTTGGAGCAGAAGAGAAGCTTTGTAATCAGATCTCAAAACAGAACCGTATTTACAAGGATAAAAGTAGTTCTAAACCATCACTGAAATCAGCACCAAAAGGACAGCCCCAGCTGCCACAGCCTGGGTATTAATCTCAAAGACAGGAGCATAACAGAGATGGCACCAGCACAGAACCGATAACACCCTGCAGAGATGCAGGCACAGTTTTGTGTTACCACTGCTGGTACAGCCAGCATGGAGATTAGGTGAGCTTTTGTCTGCACATCTGCTATGGAAAATATATTATTACTATGGTGCCTGCTGGAGCAGCAGCATGTACAAACAGTGGCAGGACTTTATTTGATTTCATAGAAGAGAAAATAAAAAGCAACTCAAACACTACACTGTAGTTTAGAAGACATATTTAGCATTGCCCATGGCACTACAGACAGTCTCACTGCCAGCTGCACCTCTCCTACTGTTACTTTATGAACATTCCACGCCTCTCACAGTTTTCACTAGCAGTCACAACTGGGGTTAAGTCGTGGTGAAGGTCACATAGGTGGGGCTGGGAACTAAGCACAGGTTTACAGGAGACAGGACTCATCCACTTTGTAATGAAATCATGAATATGATTGTTAGGTGGTCATAGAATCACAGAAGGGTTGGGGTTGGAAGCGACCTTAAAGATCACCTAGTCCCAACCCCTCTGCCAGATGTCACCTACTACATCAGATTGCTCAGAGCCTTGAATACTTCCAGAGGTGGGCCACGCACAACTTCTCTGGGTAACCTGTTCCAGGGCCTCACTATCCTCTGAGTAAAGAATTTCTTCCTAACATGTAATATAAATCTCTTCTCTTTTAGTTTAAAACCGTTCCCCATCGTCCTGTTACTACCTACCCTGTAAAAAGTCACTCTCCCTTTTTAATAAGCCCCTTCTAAGTACTAGAAGGCTTCAATAAGGCCTCCCCTGGTCATTCTTTTCTCCATGCTGAACAACCCCAGCTCTCTCAGCCTGTATTTGTAGGAGAGAAGCTCCAGCCCTCCGAACATCTTTTGTGGCCTCCTCTAGACCTACTCTGGTAGGTTCACATCTCTCTTGTCCCTGGGACCCCAGAGTTGGATGCAGTATTCCACAGGCAGTCTCACAAGAGAGGAGTAGAGAAGGAAAATCATCTCTCTCAGCCTGCTGGCCACTCCTCTTGTGATGCAGCCCAGAGTATGTCTGGCTTTCTGGGCTGAAAGTGCACACTGCAGGCTCATGTCCAGCTTTTCCTCTACCAGAACCCCCAAGTCCTTCTTCACAGGGCTGCTCTCAATGAGTTCATTTCCCAGTCTGTGCCCATGTCTGCGACTGCCCCAAACCAGGTGCAGCACATTGCACTTGGACTTGTTGAACTTCACGAGATTCTCACGGGACCACCACACGTCAGGCTTGTCCAGGTCTCTCTGGATGGTCCCTTCTGTTGTGTCAACCACACCCCTCAGCTCTGTGTCATCTGCAAACCGGCTGAGGGTGCACTCAGTCCCACTGTCTGTCATTGATCAAGATATTAAAGATCACCAGTCCCAAGACAGAGCCCGAGAGACACCACTCATCACTGGCCATACAATCATCATACAATGCACATAATAATCCTAAAAGGCAATCAAGAATTGCTGTCCTGTAGCTATTAGATGCACGGCTGCTGCTGCTTCCATGCTAAGAGAGTGGTCATGCAGACCCTTGCTTTGAAAGCAGTGGCTGCATTCCCTCTTGTATCAGGAATTTCTGAAAGGAAAATACCTCTTGTATGGAGGTACAACATATTCCTGCAATCTTGAAACTCTCTACCGCAAGCTCCAAGAATCATAATGCTCACCAGGTCTCTGACAATTTACAATTCATTTTAGTGGCCCAATGGCATCATGTAACTTGCATACAGGCTCATCTACACAAAGTAACACTGCTTCCATCCCACAATTCTCTCCTGAAATTCAAATGAGAGAGATCTGTAGAGTGCATCTAGAAATTAATGCCATAACATGTCTGGGAGGGAAGACATAGGAGTTAGTCTTGACAACCTCAAATAAATATTGAAATAGTTTGATGGCAAATGTATTTTAAATTAATATTAATACTACACTAATACATGCTTTATTTATCATCTTATTCATTTACTTGAAGAATGTTTGGGATGAACGAAATTTATGTCCAAGGCAGTACATGAAACATTTTCACTGTCTCTTAAAAATCTGAAGTTTCTGTTCTGTGAGGCCTATAAAGCAAGAGCTTAATTTGATATATTCTTGTTTTCAGAAAGAAGTGTAACAATAGAACCTTTTGTGTAACTGGATGTCCTGGGGCCTTGTTGCATGCTAGTGTTTTCTTTGGCATGTCACTGAGGTGAATGCTGAATCATTCAGAGGAGTTAAATACACACCTGCATCATGGAAACCTGGCAGCTCCTACATGAGGTCAGTGTGGCCAGTCCTGCCCCTGTCCTCTCACCATAAATTCATCCAACACTTTGGACTGACTGGAAAACTTTGGGCAGAAACTGTTCTTTACCATTGAATCCTAGTACAGTTCTATTGCCCAAGTGAGTTCAGTAGATGCCAAAATCATCAGTCTTACTGTACATTTAGAGATGATCACAATTCTGTAATTACCCCAAATTAGGAATACACCATGGGCCTTTGAAAATCCAAGAGAATGACTTAGATTTTACGTTATCTTTTATAAAATATCACAAAAATTTGAGGCTATTATAATTATTGCTTTAAAGTCCACATTCAATTTCTGGAACTTTGAACTTCTGAAATGAAAAGCACTAGACTGTATTATAAAAAGGGAACATCCTTCTTTTCAAATTGGAACTTCAAACTCTTAGACCACAGAAAAGAACATCATCCTTCTGAAAAAGGAAAGCAATTCTGCAGATTGGGAGAGGAATATTTACGTGCAAATGTATACTTGCTGAAGCTTTATTCTCAGGAAATGGCAATAAGGGGAAGCATCAGGCCTAGAAAATGCTGAAGGCTAAATTGGCATTTTGCTAGTGACAGTAACCAGTGCATTAATTTCAAACAGGCAGTCAAACTAAATGTAGGTACTGCTGATCTACTGATAAATTTCACTCTCAATTCTGAAACCGAACAAGAACCTTTGAAGATCTCTAAGCCACTACAACTCTGCTCGTGCCTTGTATTCTTGTCTTGCAGCATCGTCTGTGATTTCAGTCATAGGATCTCTCTACCCAGCTTTCAAAATCACTGCTATCTGATGTAGCTGAGCCAGTTCAATAACCAAAGCAATGCAAGTATTTGCTCTAAGAAAAACACAAACTGGACAGAATTTCATACACCCTTTCATAAATATTCCAGAGCAAATGAGGATTTGTTGCACTCTAAAAGGCAAGTGCTCCAAATCCTCAGATAACTGTTTTCCTGAAAGTTCACAGGGAAGCAGGTGTATAGCTGTCGTAGATACTTCTGCTAATCTGGAAGCCTTCCAATAGGAGAAACACCACAGCATGATTTGCAGCTATCTGTGGAACAACAGTCAGTTTAATAACTGGTGTCCCAGTCTGATAAGAGTTTCTTGCAGAGAGACATTAATATGTTTTTTAAATACCTCACTAGAAGGGACAGGCAATTCAGAAGAACTGAATGTAATGTGAGACAAGAACAGGCCTGAAATGCTCATAAGGAAAACTCTGGGCAAACACTTCTCTTGAGCCACAGCCTCTGCTGTTTCACTCACTTGTTTCTGCCTTACAGATGCATTTGCTTTACCAAATACAATTGTTATCTATTCGGTGGAGACAGCTGAAAACATGACATGAATAGCCCTATTTTCAGAACACCTGTACAGCTTTGAAATTTGCTTACACATGGATTCCTAGAACTCAAAAGAAGGAATTACTGAAGCAGAACTAGGAAAAGGAAGCAACCACTACAGAGGAGAGGCACTTTGCTCTCAGCTGGTCACAAACTTTCTGCCCACAGAATCTGATTTCCAGTAAGGAACCTCTCTCCCACCTGCACTCCCCTCTGGCTGCTGGGCAGCTCCCGTGGAGGCCACCGCTCCCAGTCGTGGGCAGCCCGCGCTCAGGAGCTCGTGCACCCACAAAGAGGTGGGCAGGGTACGGGGAGGGCCCGGAGAACCCCGCCAGCTCTCCTTGCGGGGCAGGAGAAAGGAGAACTCCAGGGGGAAATTAATCTTGCCACCCAACCCGCACTCCCACCTCCTGAGAAGTCCCAATAGGAGCGGTCCCCCACTCCCAGGACGGCAGGAGAAAGCCCGCCGAGCCTCCCTCCTTCCCTCCAGGAAGAGGGCCATACGCTGCCGCCCCATGGCCCGCCTCCCTCGGCCGGAGCGGGGCCGGGAGGGACGGAGGGAGGGAGCGAGGGCCGGGCCCACAGCCAGACCCGTCCGTGCCGGGCTGGGCACGGCCATCGCCTTCCTTCTCCCCGGTTCTCCGCCCTTCCAGCCAAGCCGCGAGGGCTCTTCCTGATGCTCCAGGACATCGATCCCAACGCCGGCAGCCGCTGCCCTGCCCCGTCCCCGGGCTGCCCGGGAAAGGCAGGGCCCCAGGCCCCACGGCCGCTGGTACCGGTACCTACCCTCCGCTGGCTCCGGCAGGGAAGCCACGCTCCCGGGAAAACATGCTGGACTGCTCCGCTGAGTCAGCTCCCGGGTTCCCTCCTCGGGAGCCTGCTCTCCCCCGGCCTCGCCATGAAGAAGGGCACAGGCTCCCTGCCGGCCCCCTGCGAAGCCGCGGCTCCCGCCCCCACACCTCCTCTTCCTCTCGGGCCGGGATTCACCGGATAGACAGGGAAGGGACCCGCACGGCCGGGACCGGGCCCGGCGGGCAGCGGCCCCGGGGAGGACGGAGGGGAGGAGGAGGAGGGATGGAGGACGAGGAGGCAAGGGGGGATGGGGTGATGGCTTCTGCCCCTCCTCCGCTGTGGCAGAGCGGTTCCCCCTGGAGCCCCCCGTTGTGGGAGTCCATGGATGGAGCCCGGCGTGCAGGAGCAGCTGCTGGGACAGCCGAGCCGGGGACGCTGCTCTCCAGGTTGTCCGTAACACAAGCACAGCGTTAAACAGGGACAGCAGAGGGGTTTCATATATTCAACTCTGCTGTAGAACAAGATCACATCTCCGGGCTCTCAGTATCCACTGAGGAAAGTGAGCATCAAAGCAGTTCTCCACATATCTCCGTTCTTTTAAAGGGAAGGCTAGGAAGATACTAAATCCACTGAATCCAAATCCGTGACATTTGGGCCTGACATACATCAAGTACCGCAGAGATTTGGCTCTGTACCCCTTATGAAATAGCTCATTGATGCAATGTGTAAACGAGGGAAGCTCAATTTTTCAGTGGTCACAAATGCCTTAGCCACATGTATTTCCATTCACTCATCAACAGATTGTCATTCCTGATAAACTGAGCATGAGAACATCGTCTGCTATAGCAAGAATATGAATATACCTGTGTTTAAATGAGAACACAGAGTTCTTCTGGATGCATATTTTTTCCTCTACTTCTCAGTTTCATTCCACAGGATGATGTCATGTTTTCTCTTTACATCAAGACCTATAAAAGCAGCAGCTACAACCTTATGCCAAATGTCAGCCTCACACTGGGTTTGTTCTAACTAATGAAGGGGGACATAAGGAAACACAGAACAAGAGACAGAATTTGCCAGAGAGCTAGGAAAAGATGTAAAGGAAGAGTGCAAACATGCAGACAGACCAGACAGAAAATATGAGCTAGCAGATAGAGATGGGGAAAAAAGAAAAATGCAGAGAGCAAGAAGTTGTATCAAAGTTTTGGGGATGATTGCACCATTTTCATCCTAATGCTTCCTATAAATTCTACTCTTGAAAGATCTGGATAGAAATTATTATGGGGACTTCAAGGGTCTGTGGGTGGGCAAAGAGACTGGAAGGAGTAAGGAATCAAGATAGGTGACAACTTTGAATGGACAAAGATAGAGTCCACTTGCTGTTTTTAGTAACTTGTATGGAGCCAAGGTGACTCAATTTCCTTTTGTCTACCTCTTGTAATTCCCCAGAAGATCTGATTCTGGAGCATGGGCCAATTCATACATCCTCACTCCAACTCAAATGCCTCCTAAAAGGGCCTAGGGCACTAAATAGAGCAGCTGCTCTCTGCACAAGCAGGTCTTACTCATTCACCTGAATCTCTGAGTAGAGATGTGACTGGACCAAGGCAAAGAGCCAAGCTTGCCATTTCTGCTGCATCTAGGAAGGAGGAAGAGACATCATTTTTTGCTGTTAGAGAGGGCTGCCAGCAGTAACTACTGCCCTCCCCCATCTCAGGGTCATTATCAGCAGTGCTATCAAGCCTGGCCATGGTGAAAGCAAAGCAAACAGAGAGGCTCAGGTCTTTCTGCCATTCTTGTTCTTAGGCAGCTTGCCACTACAGACAAGAGCCAACTTTGTTCACACACAAAACCACACTGAGCTCAGCTTTCATTTAACTGCCTCACAGTTTTACCTAACCTTATGTGCAACTCCAGTTGTGTACAAAGCCCTCAACATGCATAAGCAAAACAGCAAACAATTATTAAATATCCTAATTACAGTTTTAATTAGCCTCCTTTAGTAATGACAATATGAATAAATCACATGCAAGCAAATCACAGGACTGCTTTCTGTTCCTCAACTTACAATCAAGCTAATGATTGTTACTATTTACCCTGCTGATGCAAAAATATTACCTATTATAAGCCTTCAGTTGTAGTAAGTAGATCCTATTGATAGTTATGTTCTTATATGACTAATTCAGTGTACTTACAGTCTCAGATTTTAATCCCTATATGTGTCCATACTTGCATGGATCATTATGCATTTTATAGTTATTGCGTGGTTTAGGGACTGGCATATAAGTTTTTGTTCTTTCAGGTGTCCTTGTAGGCGCATTAATATATGTATTACAGTAATTGGTGTCTATACCTTTTGCTATGTATTTTCCCAGTTTTTGTTAGCAGATTTTTTCAATGTGTTTCATTGCATTAGCATTTTGTCTTGCTCACATAGGAAAAGTCTATGTTAGCTGTAACACAGAAACTGGTCCCTGCAGTTCTGTTAATTGAGTCATTGTAAGAACATCAGCAGCTCCACAGAAGCTGCGCAGTACCACATAAACACAGCAGTATATTCTTCAAGGGTAAACTCTTCAGGGCAAAACCTGTATTTTTTTAAGTTTTACTTCAATATTACACAAACTCATAGCTGCATCCACAGACAGAAACACACATGTTTTCACATCAGCTGTTTCCACAGATCTATGCACACAGCTTCTAAATATAGCACCGGGTGTGCACAGACAGCACCTCCTGCAGCGCACTTGGACTCCTCATTCTCTGTCCAGGACTGACATAATCAGGGTGGGATTCCTTTGAGTCTGGGCAGACCCTCTCTCATGCCCCTCCATCCCTTTAGTTTGTTTCATTTCCTACACAGACATCCGCTCTCCCCACCTCCACTCTCCCTTTCTCTCTCTGCAACTGCTTCTCTACACAATGCAGAATAGCACAATGTCTTTTAAAAAGCATACACACTTTCCCTGATGAGGCTGAAACTGCCCCAAACTCTATCCATTACGTAACGCCATAAAAGCAGCAGAGAAGATCTGGATCAACCCTCCCCCACCTATCTTTGCTCCCATTCCTTCTAGATGCAAAATATTTTTAATTGGCATCGCAAGCAAGACGAGAATAAAAGCAGCTAAGCTGTTTGTCCCCTACCTGAGCAAGGATCTCTCATCCCCAGCTGGCGAGCAGATGGAGACAGGGAACCCAGCTGCTCTCCTTTCCTTGCACTATCAATTATTCACGTAGGTTGCAGTGTCCTCCCTCTCCCTCCCTCCCTTTCTCTTCCGCTGCCCCCACCTGCAGCTGAATGGAGATCGAGCAGGTCGGTGCCGTCACACTTGAAACTAGAGATCATTGTCGATTGAACAGCCAGCCTGTGGAGCAGCTGTGCTCTTAAGCAGAGAAGATTTGCCCTGGCAGAAGGGGACAGACTGGCAGCTCCAGAGGTGGAAGACAGGCAGCTCTGTACATCCACATCCTGCTCCCTGCGCTTCTAATCCCAGACCTGCAGGGATGACCTTTAAAAATGAAAGAGGGTTTTTTGGTTTTGCTTTTTTTTAACCACAGAAAAGCACATTTTTCTAGTCTTCTCAAGTATAATGACAGTTATTTGGTGACAGTGAACTGTGTCATGCGAATTCATGTGTATAGATCAGAGTAGGAAGGGAAAGTAGAAGACTGGAAAAATCCGACACATGATTACGTAGTACTGATTTAGTCCCATAGCAAAGGCACTGGGAGAGGATAAATTAAGGGGACAGGATGACATGGTACTTTCTGTAAATGCTTTTGGTAATCATGAGTCATGAGACTGACCTGTGGGTGGGAATGATTCTTCAGTCGCAATTTTTGTAGATAATTAAAGGATTCTTACGTGGTACCAGTCTTAGGCAAAGGTAAAATGCATTCTGGCAGACCTATGGCAAGGCGTTTAAAGCATTTTGCCTTTGTAGAGGGCTACTAACCACAACTGGGTGAGTGTTCTAGATCTGCCTCACAGCAAAATTAGGTTGAAATCCCAGGACAAATTAACTGCTCCATTTTGCACTGGAGTAATTCACCCTGAATCATCCCAGTCCCATCAGTTTGCTGGGGACCCTCCTGTTGTGTCATATCAAACATCACAATAATTTGTTCTGTTAATTCTTCCCATGACCATAGCTGTGGCAGAGTCACCACAGAGACAAATAAAAAACCCCACCATACTAGAGTGCTCAAACACTAGATCATCATGGCTTTTCTGCCCTATTTAACTTTTTCCATCTTTTGAAAAAATTGTCTGCAGGAATTTTACCAGTAGTGAAGAGTTTCCTGAAATTACATTAAAAATAAAATGCCTAATTGAAAACGTTGGTATTTCAACTACAATTATGAGTAAAACTCCTGAAAACCAGCAACTCTTTTTAAGAGGGCACTGCGATTGTTTTTAATTATTTTCTTGTTTTCAAAACTTTACAGATCAAGCTTTATCAAGCATTTCTCCACAATTCTGCAGGCTGGAAATGTTTTATTTTAAATAAAGAAAAAGTCATCGCCTTTTTGTTTGCATGAAAGCATTGGAAACACCAAGTTCTATGGATGGAACAGCAACAAATTTCCCAAAGATTTGTTTTGTGCAGTTGTTGCAGGTCCAAGAACTCCAATTGAGTCTGGTGGAGCACTTACAAGACCCTTCTCTTGTGCTGGGTCTTTGATGAGGTTCACTGTTAAACCTTTCCCTCCTTTGGATCTTTTTTCCCAGTTGACCATTTTAATTACATTTAAAGGAGCCTTTTCTCTGAGATAACAGAAAAAAAGTCTCTTTGAGATAATTATCAAAGGGATAATTATCAAGTTATCAGAACATAATTTTAAGAAAATTATCAAATCAAAAAATTATCTTTGAGACCTTCATACCCTAATTTTGGTAGAAGATAACTATTCTGGAGGTTTCAAAGGGATAATGGTATACAGGCACAGACAGACTGTCTAAAGTAAGTTTTATTTCCAGAAAAGTAGACTAAGAACAAGACATGGTAAAACTCAATCAAAATAAGAAAATCAGCATTGTAAATATTAGAAAAGTAGTAATTTTTGACTTTTCAGTTAGCAGCAAATATCAATACCTGTACATCTACCTACAGATAAAGGAGCATAGATTTATGCATTTTTTTTTTTAATATTAGACTCTTACTGGACTAATTGTATGACTATTTTGGTATCTTACAATTTAGTATTATTCATATTATATACTACATATACAATTTATATACTGTATACAACTTTGTATTATATACTTAAAAAATAGTATTATTCATAACCTTATCAATACAATTATACCATCCTGCCTTTTATACAAGTCTTTAAATCTCCCTTAGGTTATAAACTGACTGGGTCTTTCCATCTGTCTGTAAAGACTGTAGAAGAAATTGTTTTCATATAAATACAAACATTTCCCATTTCCTAGCCACCTTTATTTGAATATCTCACGATGCATTACTGATATTGGTTGCTGTTATTACCACTGCCCCACATAAGGATAAACTGGCACAGAGACACTAACCCTCACTATGTCCCAGGGCCACAAAAAGGAAACAGAGCTCTGAGTCCACCAGTGCAGTTGTATAAACAGCTTGACATGCCTGCACACCATGCTGACACAGGAGAGCCCCACTTGGATCAGCCAGTGGGTCCAGGTGACATCCTGAATGCCAGTGCTAGTGAAATGAAGGAGACTGGAAAAAGTGGCCAGTGATGGAAAAGGGATATGGCAGGACTCCTTTGCAAGCAACTGAATTGTAAACTGGCCCATGACAGTCCAGCGTCAATCTCTCAGCAGGGCCCTTACATAACAGCTCTGTTTACTTCCAAGCTTTGAGCAAAATTGCCTGCTAATAAAAATTATATGAGAAATATTTATCAATTTATCTGTCTGTTAGTACTGTATGAATTGGGGAAATGGGACGATTTTGATAGTATAACTTTGGATATTTGTCAACAGGGAAAATTCATTAGGAAGGAAATTATGGGATTGCTTGCTAATTTCAGAGATGACTGGAATGGCCACGATTCAGAAAAGATGAAGCAGCTCCTCCACAAAAGTGACATCTAGGTTCATCACTACAGGCATGGCAAAAGGAAAAGTGACAACATTCAGGTGGTACCAAGGAAAATTTCGGCTATATTCAAGGAAAAATTTGTTCTTTCTACGAGGATGGTTCAGTACTGAGAAGTACCAAGAGAGACTGAGAAATATCATTCTTGGAGATCTTCAGAAGATATATATACAAGGCCCTTCTAGCTTTGAAGTTGACCTTTTAGTGCACAGTAGTTGACCTAAATGAGACCTTTTCATAATAATTTATTCTATGGCTTTATTCACTGCATGTTAGAAAATCCATGGCATGAAATGTTCAAAAGCTCAAAGTTCATCATTTCAGCATAATATGTAAGAGCTTCAAGTTCTGCAGTGTATCAGATCATAACCAAGTTGAAATTCTTCATTGATGATTTCCACCCAGAAATCAAGTTCTCTAATCATCAGCAGGTAAAAATTTTCTTGGCATATGTGAAAGTACTTGGAAAATCAGAGTTTGTATCATCCAGCAAGTCTTGCCCTGGACATATATCACACGGGCTCAACAAGAGGATAACACAGGGAGATGGAAAACACAAGATGTGAGGACAGCTCTAGCAGAGGAAGGCCCTCTAATTAAAGACCATATTTTGCAAACAGTACTGCATTATCTATATAATAATCATGCTTAAGAGAAAGGACTTATTTTCTAGGCTTTACTGAACCATTAACTTCATAATGGGCTTTAACTAATAATTTTAACAAAGGAAAACTCTACACTCTCAGTAAGCATAGTCCTTTAAAAGCAGTGTTATATGAATATACAAAGCCAGTTCACATCCGTGAATTACATGTGAAACCAAGGCAGAGAAGTGAAAGGATTGCCCGGGTCATGTAAAAACAGATGGACGGACAGCAGAGAGGCAAGCCATTAGACTGAGGAAAGGCTGAAAAGCCCAGGGGTGCAGATACGGGCCTTGCCTAGGTTGGATCAACAAGTTTAACAATTTGCAGTAGTGAAATTATATTCAAACATGGAATAATAGCTGCTTAATCCAAACAAAAGGACAGGAAGCACAGGCAAAGATTTTTTGTGGCACTGGCTGCTAGAAAGATACATGGGATGAGAAGGATGGGAGGCGTGCAGATGAGGACAACATGTGGATGAAAAGGCAATCAGACAAGTACATTTCTTTTGCAGAATTAGGGATAAAGGTGCTTGCAATTTCCTTCTGCCCAGATAAACTGGACCAGCGGGGATTATTCCCCACAAACATCTCCTGCAACCCTGAAGGGAGCAGAAGGGGTTAAAGCAGCCTGCAGCACAAAGGGTGGCGGAGCGGCCCCGGTCAAACCATGTCGAGCTGCGGAATCCCCAGGGACGGAACACCCGGGCCCCCTCCTCTGGGAAATGAGAACGGTGCGGCGGCGCCTTTAATAACGGGAGCCGGTGCTGATTAGTGTGGACGGCACGATCCACTGCGGAGCGGGAGCGGGAGCGGGAGCGGGAGCGGGAGCGGGACGCCTGCCCGCCACCAGGCTGCTGTGTCCGGAGCGCGTTAGGGACGCTCAACAGGGCTTACAGCCCCGGCACATTAATACAGGCGGGGGGTCGCACTGACAATTTCTTAGACATGATCAACACCTGAAATCCCGTGAAATTATCTGTTTCAGTGAAACTTTTGTACTTCAGTGAAACATTTCTATTTTTCTTTTTTCGTCAAAGGAGGATGAGAGCTAGCTCAGGAAAATCTCGGCCCCGTTTCCAAGGCGCAAAATAAAGAGTCAGTCCCCATTCCAAAAGAGTACGTTCTCTGAGAGACCTGCAGTGAATGAAAGGATTTGGTTAAAGTCACAGCTGAAGGCTTTGTAGTAACTGGAATTTGATCTGAGATTACCCAAATCAGAAGTCAGTGCCAGTTACAGGAACAGTCTCCTTGTTTCCCTCTTCCTTCCCACCTGCGATACAGTGCCTTTCTCCAGTCAGGGCAAGAGAAGGACATTGTTACTTACAGGAATCAGGTCAGTAAGTAAACAACGTGCAGACTGCTCACAATTAATTACTCAATAGAATTTCATTGGAAAGCACCTAGCAAGACCTCATCAACAGGCCACCTGGAAAGCAGTAAGGGTGGTTTATGCGGAGCATTAGGAGACAAAATAATGGATCATTTATTTGTTAATCAATAAGGACACATAGAGAATAAGGAGGGTTCGGTAGTGTAAGCGTGTACAACAGCAGAGAACAGCTGATACTTGCTTTGGCATATATAAATACTTGGCATATATAAAAACTTAAAAGGAATCACTTCATAACATTCAATAAGAGGATGTCTACCATTTAGGAACCATACACTAACCCTGAATATCTAGAAAACCTGTTAATGAAGAATGTGGGGAACATTTTGCTTCTGTGAACGGCTAATTATGTGTCCTAATGTGTTTGCACGTTACACACTACACACAGTTCTACGTGGCATGTGTGAGCTGTGCATTACAGGTTCACATATATTTGTCAAATACATCTATTCTGTGTATCAGACATGCAGTAAAAATGGAATCTATGGCTTCAAGTTTACTTGTTACAGAGAAGTGTCCCCTAAGCATTTTCGAGTACTATCAAACAATATGTCTCACAAAATAGTGTTTCCACACCAAACTTAAATGTCAAAAAAAAAAAATAGAAAATAATTTTATGGCCAGTTTGTTAAGCACCTCAGTGGCCTGTATAGCACTAAGAGGACAAGCATGACTGGAAAATCAGCCTGCATAAAACACCTTGGTTAGTAAGAATCCAGTATAATTCCCAGACTGCAGGGAGCTGAACTGCTACAATAAAAGAAAAAATTTTATTAAATTGCAGTGAAATTGGCTCACTTACTTCCCTGTGGTAGGATGGGGGACAGAATCAAAAGGGTAAGAGTGAGAGAACACATAGGTCGAGATAAAGACAGTTAATAGGTAAAGAAGAGTCTGCATACGCAAGCAAAGCAAAACAAAGAATCATTCACCACTTTCCGTGGGCAAGCAGGTGTTCGACCACTCCCAGGACAGCAGGGCTTCATCATGTGTCATGGTTACTTTGAAGAAAATTAACTCTACCACAGCCAAAACCAGCACAGCATGGGATAAAAAGCATCCAGGCATTCTCAGGAAGTAAGTGGTCTTAAATAAATTGTAGACCTGAAATGAAGAATGCCAGCAATACTTTGTTGACATAAAACTGGGAACAGGGAAAAATCCTGCAATCTTTTAACAGCAAGTAGAGCTGCACAAACTAAAATGTAATGAAAGGAGGGCAAGATGTTTACTTCCTTCTCAAAGAATATTAAGAATTGATAAATGTATTTATATAACTTATGTAAATGTATTTGCGGAATGAAAGGCAGAGCTATAATCAATCATGGGACTCTACAAAAATGAGAGAAGTTAGGTTTGTTAGGCAGTAAATATTTACACTTTGTTAGTGCTCAACTAACCAGCCCAGCTGGCTTGGTGTGAATGCTATGGAGATAACTCAGAAGGCTCAACAGTTACACCAGAGAGTTTAGGGTCAGCAACAACTACTCTCTCATTCTGGAGAGTTTTGCATAGGCATGTCAAATGTGGGCAATCACCTAACCACAGCCTTGTTATTTATAATACCAGTATCTCATCTGTGACCCCAAAACAGCAATTTCTTTTTCCTTTGACTCATTCAAGATCATACATCCAGTATTAATCTCAAGGATGTCAGGTTTGATTTTTTCACCATTTTGTGTATGTTTTTCAAGCTGTACCACTTCCATTGTCTCTTACTAACCTACCACAAAAACCTCTTCCTATGGCAATTTCTAGCCAAAACTTCTCCATTTAGAAAGCCACAATTCAGAAGAAGCCTTAATTTTGTCTAATTTTTGTTTGAAAACATGTTTACAGGCAAATTCCACACTGCTTGTTTGAGCTATTTGTTCCAACACAACTTGTAAGAAAAAATATTCGGCCTCCAAATTAATGAAATATAAAATAGGAGCATAAAAATAATCTCTGAAACAAGCCTTTCCATGGAAATGAATGTACCTCTGCCTTCTCCAACCCCGTAATGAAGTGTGTTGACATGGTAGATACTGTATTGCCAATTTTGTGTACTTGAGGTTCAGAATTTTAGAAATTGCGAGACGGGCTTAACGAAGTTCACCATAGCTGGGCTGCCGTGGAACTACACTTCAGGGTAGGATTGCAAGAGGAAAGCAGCAAGCAGAAGCAAAACACGCAGAAATCTATAGTCCTCAATACAAGCAAACAATTGTCAGGGATTTTGAATAAATAAAAAGCATCTGGCCTTTACAGTGCTCATAGGAAATTGAAAATCAGTTCATCTCCATACAGTCTACCTTCTGCCCTGACCCCTACTTTGCAAATATAATTTAAAAACAGCAGGTGAACATAATATCATCAAGGTAGCAGAGGAGTCAGCTCTCATCATGGAGGCCCTTTATCTTTTCTTCAGATGTCCAAATGTTCATGCCATAACAGTGCCTGAAGTAGAAATTTAGGAAGCCTTGGTGATGGTCAAAGTTGTTGCTGAGTAGCTTCATGAGCAGGAGAATCTGGCTAAAGGGAGCACCACCATATATCAGAGACCTGGAAACTTCATCAGTATTAATGAGACCCAGGGACTTTGTCAGTATCAATGGATCTCAAGCAGGTGTAGACTGGAAACTTGTGAGAGCTCTGGGTGTTGCATAGTGCCACACACTCAGATGTGAGAAGTAAAGGGTCATATAATGATGATTCTGATAAAAGACTATTCTCTCTTTTTTTTAGTCAAGCAAGACAATATTTGGAGGAAGCAGGGAGGAACAGAGGAGGCAGTGGACGAGAATATATACCTCATCAGAACTTCCAATATAGTCAAAGAAATCTCTTCAGCCAAGACTATGATCTCTCATGCCCTAAGTGTCAATGAGAGCTTTTCAAATAGTTAGCACCTTCTCATGAATTACTCTGACATCTTTCATCATCTGCAAGGGATTTCACAGAACAGTTCTATGAATCAGAGGTTGCCAATAGCCAGTAAACTTAAAAACTCTTCTCAAGAAACAGAGGCACTATCCCAAGGATCATCTTTGGCATCAAATGTGACTTCAACACAAATGTCTGCAAACTATGACCACTCTACCCTGAAATTCCCCCTTCAATGGCAATCTTCTCATTTTCACAGAAAGATCCTTTGCAACCAGTCAGCGCTTTCTCATGAAACAGGTACAATATGGAACAAGCAAACTTGCACTGTCATCACCATTAATAAATTCTCAAAACCATCAGTCAAACAGATGTACAGTTAATTCCACATATTGAGTGTCCTGGTTTTTTGTTGCCCACAGTGAACAAGAAAGCTATCTCCCAGCAACAGAAGCCCTGATAACGCAGAGTTCCCCTTCACAAACAATAGGAGTTGCAGTATCACTACTGCTGCCTCCTCAGGAGAAAGCAAAAGGTGGTGTATTGCTTTCACAGTGCTCATTTACAAGGAGCAGGCTGGGCTGGCAGAGATGTGGTGTGGTGCTTTTATGAGACTGTCCCCGCAGCTGATGGCTGACCTTGGAAACAGTCGTTTGCCCCCACAGGAACAAACATCCGAAACATCATCACAATGACATTCTAGAATGTACCAGAATGACAATGCAGATGCCATACAAACTGCAACACTACAAGGCATGACAATAGCACATACCAGAAATGCACTATGATATGCTCTTGCTAATTTGGCAGTGTCCATTAGGAATGCAAATCCATGCCAGAACTGGACAAAACCTGTCAGTATCACTAAATAAACTGACATCTCAGACTGAGGAACCATGCCAAGATAAAAACTACGTTCTTTTCAGCTCATGTGACTATTTGCTTTCATAAAATAACATATTTGCTCTTTCACTGACCCCTGTGAATGTGGTTTTGCAGGGATGTAACTGAAATATAACACCCATTTTTCCTGAGGCAGAAAAAGGAACCAGATTGAGTTTCCTCCATCTTGTGTGCTGCCTTTATGGCACATGGCCGGAGCAAAAACTAGTGGTAAAACTAGGCTGAAATAGTGTTGTCTTTGAGTGGAGAATATCTAATGAAGAAAAAAAAAGGACCCCAGTTACAGATCTAGTTTTCAGGCAAAACCTATCTTTACTAAAATAGATTTTACTCATCTTTCTGTTCTTTTCTTTCTTAGAGTTTCTTTTCATACTAAGTTATCTATCTCTGGTCTTCCCTAGCTAAATTATTCTGTGGCTTTGTCACACTTGCTTTAGACTACGAGCACCTTAGGCTGAGAACAGGCATCAAGGAGCATGTGGGATTCTGTGCTTCACTTGCTACAAAGCACAGCATTCAGAGAGGGACCAGTACCAATAACAGCAGTGTCGTCTTCTTCTCCAGAGCACAACTAATCAGTAAAATAGATAAGTGATTTCTCTGTCTGGCAACACTTTCCCCATTCTCCCTCCCCACTATTTACTGAAAGAATTTGAAGAAAGTGCAATGTTATACAAAAGGAATGTGGGAGCACCTTATGGAGAGACACTGTGGGGTCCACCAGCAACAGAAAACTATGCCAAATTCCTTCTCAGGAATCTACATTCTGCAACAGGCACTTCAATGTCTTTCTCATCTTCTCACGTCTATTACATTTTAGTCCACAGCGACTTGCACAGTTGCTGAATTCCAACCCTAGTAGGCTGTATTCTACTGTTGGGTGGTAATTCCCAAATATTTCAGGTGTGGTTCCTTAGCAAAACCATCTAGTGCTGTTGAAAGGAAAAGGGCATCCCCCTTTCTTCAACATAGAAATAGGCTATGAGGTCCTTTCTCATCTCCTGTGGCCATACTGGCACTTCCTGCCTGGTTCTGTGACTGTTAGTGTATTAACACAAGAGAAAATAGCACTTTTTTTCCTTTTTACTTGTTTATGCCCTGTTAGCCATTCAGAACATGTCAGGGAGGGCTCCAGTGTATAACAGGTTTGGCAACATAAGCAGCAAGAATATGTCACTAGGACCACGGAGGAAGATAAGGAACAGAAACTCTGTGACAATTACACATTAACTTTTCTCACTGCATCTCATGTCCTTTGGCTGAAAAGTTTCCTATTTTAGAATGGTGAAATTACGTCTGGAGAAAAGGAATGTTCCACAGTAAAGCTGTTCAGCATACACAGGTCTGATTTTCTCTTCTTTCCAGAGACACCTTGTACAGCCTGGAATGACAGCAAATGATCTTCCTGTGTTCTTTTTAACTATTCTCAGTTGAGTCCTCAGTTTCATCTTACAACTGTTTCTTTCTGCTCTTTTGCTCTTTCCACACTATGGAAATTTCCACAGTATTCCACGTGATTCTTTCACCATATTCTGTCAGTAGGATTTTAACTGCCCTCCTTCTTCACATTTAGTCACGGCAGTCTCCTCCTCTGTCTAATCCACATTAGGAGCTCTAAATTAGCAAAAGAGGAGAGGTCACTGTAGTGTCCCATTTAGTAGCATTTCAGTCACCAGGGTGGATTCCTTCAGAGAAGTGCATACTGCTAATTTACATCCCACATACAGTTACATCTCAGTAGAAATACTGCAGTGTGCAGAGATTCTACACAAGTGAAGAAAGTCTTCCAGCAAAAAGTAAATAATTTAGACCAAGCTGGGCTCTATCATGAAACTAAATCAGCTGCAGAAAGTTTTACCAATGCTAATGAAACCTCAAAAATTTAAAGTGCTTGCCCTAAGGAGAACTCAGAATAAAAAGATGAGGAAGCGTCTGGCCTTCAATTTCTTTTTTTTTTTGTTCCAGACAAAAAGCAAAACATGATGTATGTAAATTTAAAAGTCTGTAAGAGGATATAAAACCCCTCATATCATCTTGGTAAATGCTTGCTATTTTTCTGTTCCTCTCCTAGAAGGAAAAGGAGGTGTTGCTTTGTTAATTTTAAATACTTAGGAACTTTAGGTGTGCAGACAGCCCTGAAAACACTTCACATCTTGAACGTGACCCCCACGTTCAGAAAAGAGAAATCCTTTAGTTCTGCACAACATAATAAGTCTCTCTGACTCAATCTCTACATTTATGCTTTCCAAGCATCTTTCAGACAGCTGAGGAATTAAGAGTATCAATAGTAGAAGAGAGAGTATAGTAGTAAAGAGTAGAAGCTCTTTGTGTAATATCAGTCCTTCTGTCACCACATCTCAGCCCTGATCTACAGAGAAAAGCCACTGCAGGTAGAAGACAGCCATGCCAAAAAAAACCCACCCCACAGTGACTGCACATACATCTTCCAACCATTGTCCTGTAAGAACTGGAATAAGCTGGAAAGAAACAGAGATTGCCAGTTCCCCAGAAATGTGTGACCATTAAGCTCTGGCAGGCCAAACACAAATAGTTTTCCCAAAGTTACACACATATTTTGAATATCCAAGCATAGGCATTTTGCTTTCCTTGGGGTTTTGCCTTCTCCTGCCTAAAACATTATACTGACCAGAAACATCAACCAGAGCTCATGATTGCCCCATGATCTCTAGATAAAATGCAGTGATGCAATTTGCTTAGTCACAAAAGTGACTGTGCAAAACCTGGGGGACAAAAGGAGAGGCAGACAAGACTGGAAGAGGTGATTCAGTAACACTTTGTCCCCAATACTTGCTCAGGTTCTCAGAAATTGCTTCAGGACGAGGTTATGGGGAAGAACAGACTTAGCGATTCCGGTCAGATTAATCGTGCCATGGTGTGCACGTCACAAGCCCTTGGGAATAAAGCAAGCTTCTCTGCATACCGAGCTGATAACTGAGCTTACTGTAGGCACTAAGTTAATTAGTAGCAGTCAGGGCAGAAGGTTGAGTAGATAGTGAGATGAAACAGAGGAAAGGTGAAATGCTTCCTAGAGGCAGACAATGAGATATGGGAAGAAACAAAGAAAGAATTTTTAAAAAGAAAGGAAATTCACAGTCCTAACTAAAGAAATATACTGTTAAATGAAGGCTCCCACAGTATGACCGAACAACAGAGAAAGCTTTCTGTAAAAAAGAAAAAAATCTCTACTGCACATGAAAGGGAGACAGTTTAGCATGGCAGAATAAATGTCCTTGTTTACTCTCGCAGGATTCAACACCTTGTTTAACAAACCCTGCAGAGTGATACCTCTCAGGCCTTACCCAAGCCCCACTGCATTTTCTGTGCCTTTTAATCACCAAAAACTTCTTGATGCAGCTGTGTGTTCAATTTTTCTTTGTTATGGATCCCAGTGACAGTCTGAACCAGACTGTGGAGAGAACCAAAACAGCAGACAGACAAAAATTTCAGAAGTCCTTCAGAAATGCTAAAAGGCCTCATGTAGAAGCACTTTTCTGCTAGAAAATGTATTGCAAAGGTTAGTTCATAGAAATTCATCCTACTTTGTGTCCTTATACTCACAAAGCAGTACATATCACACTCATAAATACATTCAACTAATGCACTCACAGCTGCATCATAAAGTATTGTTGCCTTATACGTGCTTGTAATTGAATAAAAATAATTCCTAAAGATTCAGCAGAACGAATTTATCCATGAACTGCGTGGGTAAAATCTACAGGAGTTACTGAACTTTGAACTTCAACAGAAATTAACTGATGTAATCAATACAAGCAACAACTAGTTCAACACAGACCTACCATTTCTAGCCTTTTTCATCCTGATATTCCATAACTATGTCCAAGACTATTTTTAAAAATGGTGCACCAATCAAAACTACTATACAGATTTTCAGTAAAACCAACATCTTTCTACCTATCCACAAATCAAATACAGCATTTCTAATCACAGAAGTAGTTCTCCAGCAAATAATGAATTTTTTCACTTTTCTGACTTTCTACTAACTTAGCAAAAAGATCTAGCCCCAAAGAAGTGCCTACTCCCCACAGGAGAATGTGCAGATAAGCAAAGTGCCTCAGCTCCCTCCACACAGCTGAAGTACTTTTTGTAGGAACTTACAGGGGGGATTCAACAATGGTCAAATTGTTGAGGCCTTTGGACAGTAGTCAGTGTACATACCAGAGCTGGGAGTTGTCTAAAGTCATCAGGCTGAGCTGGTAATCCATGATATATCTAACAGGCTTTGCTGAGTAAAAAATGGGTCTTAGATTCTTTCTACACCTTTCTGTGGGGCTTATTCCATCAAAGAAGGAAGAATTTCCTTCTGCTACAATGGTTTGGGCCATGTCGATCAAATTACAGCCACTACAGCCCTGGAAATTATTCCCACTTTTCCTCCCTTCTCCTCCACCACTCTGGCTATGCATTCCTATTGCTTCCCTTTAATGGGGAACTAATGGTTAGATGATACTTTAGGGACTAGATTAAGCCCACCAAATTCACTTTGGAAAAATGTAAATACTTTCCCACTGAGACAGCTAGGCTGGTTCAGCAAGAGATCACCTGAGCACTGAGTCACTGAAAGGAAGACAGGAGGAAATGGAGAACAGGCAGGAGGATAATTTTAATTACCTCCTCAAATCAGTAGGATGTAAATCTCCGAGGAATGGTTCTAACAACCGCCAGCTACACTGGTTAGAAATTAGTTGCTGTTTGTACTGACACGTGCAGATTCCACCATGGGTCAGTCATGATGCCTGTGTAAAGAGGCTATCAAAACAGTTTTCTCAAATATTCCTTAGCAGTTAAGGTGTTCTCAACACCAGGCAACCCCCGAAATGGAAATAATTTTCCATCTACATAATAGCCTTGCAAAATGACATGCTACACACCAGAATCCTGACTTTCTCCCCTTTATGTGGGTTTTAAGTCTGCCATATTCGAAAGAATTCTCTTGAAAGCAAAGAATGGATAACAATCAAAGCTAAAGGTCCTTTATCTGTCAGCAGCCAGAAAGGCAATCATAAGGAGAAAATATTCAAAACACAGAAACATTGACAAGTCTAGGCTGGAAGGGCAGATGGTCTGGTCCAACCTCTTACTGAAAGCTAGGCCCTGAACTCAGTTGTGTCTTGACTATTTCCAGCCAAGCAGATTCCTCCATTTCTCTGGGCAAGTAATAGCATTTTGCTGTTTTTCTTATACCTAGAGGCACTTACCCTTGTTCCTGTTGCCTCTTATCCTGTCACCATGTCCCCTCATGAAAACTCCCTCCCTCCTCTCCGTAATTTCCTACTACTACTGGAAAACTGTGAGTAGACACTCACCACCTGCCCAAGCCTTCTCTCCTCTCGGCTGTACAAATCCAGCCTCTTAAGCCCCTCAAGGCATTCACCAGAGCATATCCAATTTTTCAGGCCACATCCAAACTTGGGGGACCAAAACTGTACACAATATTTCATGTGTGTCCTAACAAGTGCTGCTCAAAATAATCCCACCCCTTGATCTGTTCACTACTCTCTTATTGACGCAGCCCAGGACACAGCTTGCCTTCATTGCTTCAAGGGCACACTGCTGACTCCTGTTGAGTTTCCCTTTCATCATGTCCACCAAGCTTATTTCAGCAGAGCTGCATCCCACTCATTCTGGCCCCAGCCTGTACTGCTGCTTGGGATTATTCCATCCCTGCAGGACTTTACATTTATCTTTGTTGAACCCCATGCAATTCTTGTTGGCCCGAACTTCCAAACTAAGTACTATTAATAAACATTTAGCACTAGGGCATCTTCCTGTTACAGACCACCATGAGCTGCACCCTGCTCCTGGAGATAATTCATCCTGTAGTATTCACGAACTTACAGTGAGGTAAGAACTGATGAGTTCTTCTATAAGCATTTAAGAGAAATCTCTGAATCAGCAGCCCTCACCCTTATGTAAGATTCCAGTTTCCCAGGCATCACCTGGGAATAACAAATTGATTAGATGAGCACATACAGGAAATTCCAGAAGTTTGTAAGAGATAACTTCTTGTCAGATACTCAGTGAGACAACTAAGAAAGATGCCCTTCTAGAATTGTTATTTGTGAATAGAGAAGGACTTGTGGGAGTGTTGGTGCAGCCTCAGCCAGAGTGCTGGCAGCAGTTCTGGGCCCCACCATTTCAGAGGGGTGGGAAATTCTTTGGATGTGTGCAGAGGAGGAAAACAAAGCTGGTGGAAGGTCTGGAAGGTGTCTCCTGGGAGGAGCAGTTGAGGGGCTCTGGGAAAAAGGGAGGCTGAGCTGTGACCCCCCCTGCTCTCTGCAGCTCCCTGAGGAGGGGAAGGGGAGAGGGAGGCTCTGATCACTTCTCCCGGGGATCCAGTGACAGGACAAGTGGAGATGGTTCAAAGCTGTGTCAGGGGACATTAAGAAGCATTTCTTTACCTAGAGGGTGGTCAGACACTGGAACAGGCTTCCTAGAAAGGTGGTCAATATCCTGAGACTGTCAGTGTGTAAGAGGCATTTGGATAATGCCCTTAATAACATGCTTTAGCTTCTGGTCAGCCCTGAAGCAGGTGGGGAGCTGAGGAAGGTGTAGGTCCCTTCCAACTGAAATTATTCTATTCTATTCTATTCTATTCTATTCTATTCTATTCTATTCTATTCTATTCCGTTCCATTCTAGATTTCAGACATACACTAAAGGTTCAGATAACAGAAGTAATTCAGTACCTAATTCAGTTCTGTTGCTTATCATTACCTCCCATTCCCGGATACATCAGGGAGTAAAAATGTTTTTAACTCAGCCCTCTGTGAAATAATAACCTCTTTCCCCTTTTTTTTCCCTTTTGTTTGTAAAATCAAAGAGGGCATAAAACATTTGACAAACAGGACTCGATCAGGACAAATGTATGAATTCACATTTTACAGAAGTCATAAATAGATTTATATGTGGGCCACGTGATGTGGGCTGGGCAGGCAGTTGTTCCTGCTTTGTGAGGCAGAGATCAAGATTCCTTTGCTACGTGGGGAAAACCCCAGAATTTTCAGGGCAGTTTCTCTCATTGAAGTGAAGCAGACCAAAGAGATACGACACAGGTAAGCACTCCCCCGCTGCTCACTCCGCCCTCTTTCCTAATGAGTTTCCTGCTTTTGTGGGACAGACCGAGAAGAGCTGCAAAAGAGTAGAAGGTGTGTGATCGTCTAGAAACTGCTTTAGATTCAAAACCTGGAAAACAGAGATTCTACTTTCCCACACAAAACTTGTACAATGGGATCTTCCCATCAGTTGGTATCTTCCCATACTCACTAGTTTCCAACTTTTATTTTCGAAAGAAATCTTCATAGTTTCCTTACCAAAAAACTCGAAAGGAGGAAGGGAAAGTTTTAACTGGTGTTCTATCCTGGGGTCAGAACGGGAAGCAGCAGTTCACATTTTTCCTTGTGATGAAGAGAGAAGTTAAAACATGACTGCTCGTACCTACCAAAACCTCTTTCTGGTAAGTAAATGCTAAAAAAAAAAAATCTTTCTCCTTCTTTTGCTTATATGCATTTAACTACTTTTGCTGTAATAAGGGGAAAGCACACAATGTAACATGGAGCTATATAAAACTGTTTATTTGTTTGGAGATGCATATTCATAAAAATATGAATTGTGTCATGCTTTTTTCCTTCAAAGAGTTCTTCACCAAAACAGTGGGATAGATGTAGGTTAGTATAACACGTGCAAGACAGCTCCTTAATTATGGTATTCTTGAATGCCACAGGTCCCTGGTATTCATTCTGTATTGACTGCACACAGTGACAACTGCTGTCTCTTTCACAGAAATGGGGTTTGGAATGGGGGACAGGAAAGGCTCTCGTGTCTGAGAACAGAGCAAAAAAAAAGCCCATCAACAGAGAAAGAAGTGAGAATACAGGCAAATACTGAAATAAATGCCTAGATTTTACAAAAACACACATACCCTAGCTAGATCCAGAACCTAAAGTTACATTACTGCTTTAGTGATACACTGAAGTAAGATGCTCAATTTACCAGGGCAGACAGGCCTATTAAATAATACTGCTTTTCTTCCGGGACTTGAACAAGTATTTGAATGCTGATTATGCAAGGCACAAATGTCCTAGAATTAACCCTTATAGTTATTCCATGTCTTGATCTTGCAGTAACCTCAGTCTGCATTCCTGTTAAGCCAGACCTTTTTAGATATGTCTGGTAATAAGTGCTGATGGTCTATTTATGCGTTTTATGTTTTGCAACTGTGTCCAAGTATCCCAACTATTCAATATCCATGCACACGGGAAATTCTAATATGTTTACATTGGTGTGCACAAGATTTCCCAGGCTTATGATGTACATGCATGTACTCGAATGTGTATGTTTTTACTTCGGTCACAATACTTAGAAATGTGTTTACATGCTCATGTTTCGTGTTGAAAAAACTGTTCCATCTTCCACAGATGTCTGTCCCTTTAAGTGCCCATCTGTTCTCAAGTGCTTGCTACCACCATCCCTTCTGCCATGTGGTTAGAGACACGCTGGAAGAACATCCGCCAAACCCTGCTGCTTCTGTTCACTGCTGCTCTTCTCATCGGGGTCACCATGCTGGCCATCTCCTCTAACATCAACCCAGTAGGCTATTTCTTCCTCGGGGTAGGGGGAGTGTGCCTGGTCGGCTATTTGCTGAGTATGTTTGTCGAGTGTTACCTGAGGAATCAACACCGGCATGACGCAAATGAAATACCTCCAAACAGGCAAAGCCAAGCAGGGTAAGCAGCAACCTGGTTACTCCTCTTTAACTCTCTCACCTCACTCACGGCCATTTTAAACACTCTTTTGCTGCCCTTCACCTGAGGCACCAAACGCAGACTCCGTTCCCAAAGACAAAACTTCTTTCCAGATTGTTTTCCCTCATTATTGATGTGGAGGTTGCAAATGTCAATGCCACGCATGTCCTGTACCTTTTATAATATGTATTATCTTTCCCCTGGGAACTGATCCACTAAAATTTGCCAATGTTAAACCGATCCAGGCCCATTTTATTTTTCTTTGAGTAATCGAGGCTTGCCAAACAATGAGTCAGACAAGGAAAAGGAAAAAATGTTGAAGCAATACCAAATCTTATTAGGGTTCAGCTCTATAAACCTTATCTCTAGAGCAACTGTTTCTTGGCAAACTTTAAGAGAAACCTGTAACTGGGTGTGTTTCCACTCTTAAAATTCCTGCTTGACACTAAGAAAACCCATGATTTTTAGAGACTCTGAATACTACCACCTCTTTTTGGCTTCACTTTCATTTGCAGGTTCTCAGCATCACCTAATTTTCCTACTGTCATTGAAGAGGTTAACTCTATTTGTAGCCTTGCTTCCTTGTATAATCCAGATATCCACATGCATAAATGACTTGATGTTCCCAAATACAATGTTCACTTTTAGAAATGCTGTATAAGAAAAGAAGTCTATATTGGGCCCTGCTAGTTTGGGGGCATACTTGAAGAAAACTAGTATCCTTTTATTTAAAAATATGACCTGAAAAGGAAAATGTCTCCAGAGTAACATTTTTTCTTTGCAGATAGTTCTTTTAAACACAGAATAAGTAGTCCTTGTTTAAACTAAATGAAACTACATAATTTTCTCCACTTCTTAAAAATGGATGGACATTGAGCTAATATATTAAAATATATTAAAAAACAGGTCCTGTTTTAAGTTCTTTATTCCATGAGATAACTAGTAGTTAGCAATGCTTAGTGATAAATTTTAACTGTAGTAGGACACCAGGTTAAGCCTAGGACACTGACTGAACAGTTAGCTTCACTAACTCTAGGGAGTATGGGAAAATGGTCAGATGAGCTACTTTCTATACCAGTAAGAAAGACATTCAGTTGGCTAGAGGTGAGCTGATCCAGCAGCAGAATATCCTACACAGCAATACCACACGAGATACCCTGCCTCAGTCCCATTTGATTGTAGCACGGTCCCTATAGTCCATGATCTGTGTTATAAACGTAAACTACCCAGTAAAATAACGAGTGTATCTGGCATTGCTCTGTGGCACAGGGTGAATGCTGCCTATGAAGCGCCCACCTATGAGGAGGTGATGACCATGTCAGCTCCAGCAATATGGACAATTACATCCAACCCAGGCTCGGTGCCCTCGCCGCTGAGCGAGCCTCCCCCGTACAGCGTCGTTATTGGATCCTCTGCCCAGCAAGAGATGATGGTGGACGCTCTCTGGGGGCCAGTGCCACCAGACACAACGCACACCTCTGAGACAGACACGGGCTCCAGGACGCAGCTGCAGCTGGTGCTGCCCCCAAGACTGCAGCGGTTTGTTTCGGACATCCATGAGGAGAAAGACATTGAAGAAAGGTTTGAACCACTGGAGCCACTCACTCCACCACCTGCTTATGAGGCTGCCATCAGTGATGAGGTCTTTGAAGCTGCTCACCAGCACTCTGCGTTAGGACTGATTTCACCTTCCATGAATACAGAACCAAACCCTCACCCCAACACTGGATGCTCCTAGAGGGATGGTAAAACAACTGATAATGTTTTGGCTAAATATTTGTCTCACCATTCTTTGAACCAGAATTGAACTACAGACACAGCTTCTGATGTTACTAGAATCCTTTTGCACAAAATATAAATCAATGCAATACCACACTGCTTTGTCTTGGCAGATACATAAAACCACTGTGAGGAAAGTTGTCATGTATGGCAACATTCTCAGACTGGAGATACACCTTTATGGGAGAGGAGAAGTGAATCCTGAGAAGAGACAAGGTTGCCAAAAGACCTGTGAAGAAGGACTGTAGGATGCAGCCAGAAGAATCTGCCTGGGAAAGGGGAGGAATGGAAACAACACCAAGCATGTTCTGCCTGTGCACTGCAAACAACAATATTGCTGAGTGCTCTGTGGTCATCAGGCACCCTGAAATCCCTACAGAGAGAACAAGCCTGCGCTCCCCACATTGCTGTTTTGCAGCAACACAAATTTATGGTCTGAGCTGTTAGTTACTGTCCCTCTGCCACACCTGCTCCACATCCTCAACTGTGCTACATGGGAGTGTGACTGAGGGGAGAGTGTCTGACTGCATCTGGAAGCTGGTACCACTTGATACCTGTCACTTAGGGCTGAAAAGTTGATAGCATGCATCAAATGACTTCTGGTGTTCACAAAGTTCTCATCCCACACAGCCAGTGGTGGACAAGAGGGAGATAAGTCTTCCCCCTGCAAGAGAGGCCAGCGATGGGATACATACACACGTAAGCATCCTCTGCTTGGACTTCATGGCTCTGCAACAGGGTTTATGTCTGCTGTATTAGATGTACTCTATCGGATGGTCTGAGACACTTTACTGTCATCATGCACAGAAAGGCCAAAGCTCCTCCAGTTCTCTGTGGGCTCTGGAAAGGTCCAGTCTGTCTGCCAAGGCAGCGGAGTGCCTGAGGACAACAGTCCCAAGACACATTTGGCCTTCATCATGATGCTCCTAGGCTATAGGCAGGTTCTAGCTCTCACTCATCAGTGATGTTGTGCCTTTTTAAATGGGTGAGCTAAACTGATCGGCTCTGCGGTGTCAAAGTGGGCTGCAGTATGCAAAGAGATGCATTTGCATCTGATGAATGTCCAAATTAAAAAATAAAAATGCTGGTCCAAATCTCCTGTGACGGAGAGCAGCAATCATCACAGCCTTGCTCGTGACTGCATCTTTAATTCGTATGAGGAACCACATGCTAGAAGAAAATAAATTATTTCTTATTGTTTGATTCTTTATAGTTCAAAGAAGAAAAAAAAGACCTTTTATGTTGTTTATAAATAAACAGGACTGCATTAAAAATTCCTGGTGGCATCATTAATTTTTCCTCCCTAAAGAAACACTCCACAAAGCCATGCTTTTGCTTGCATTCTGCTTATTTGACAATCTCGGCTTAGAAAAGAGAGAGGAGTTCCATTTCTGAATCGACAGCTGAATCACTTTATTATCATTATTGAAGCAATTATGATACATCTATCACGGAAGTATTAGGAGAGACAAACTTGCTGATCAAGGCAATGTGATTTCTTTAATGTCAATCAGTACTTGCATTTCCCTCCTGTATCTGCTAACAGAAAAGAAAAAAACCTCACCAAAAGGTGTCACGGGTATGTGACACAGGCATAGAAACTTCTGAGTCTTAACTGGGCAACTCAGGACCTGCCTGAGTGCACCAAATTGCCAGGAGTCAGGAAGAAATTCAGGTGACCAGCACAGACTAAAAACTAGCCAAAACAAGGACCAAAAATGTCACCAGTTATGATCAGTACAATTTTGTCTTCAACATTTGTAAAGGTTGTCAAGCCTTTGGACTTGTTTTAAGCTTTAGCAGATAGAATTCCTGTGCACCAGGACACACCAGGATTTCCACCAGGAAATCTATGTGCTAAAGAATAATGTGCAGAAGCCACCTGAAACTTTATGTGACTTTTTTTGTAAGTTGTATGAGGAGCAGCTGTGGGAGCTGGGGTTGTTTAGCCTGGAGAAGGCTCAGGGGAGACCTTATCAACTCTCTACAACTCCCTGAAAGGAGACTGTAGCCAGGGTGGGTTTTGGTCTCTTCTCCCAGGCAACCAGCAACAGGGCCAGAGGAATTGGTCTCAAGATGTGCCAGGGGAGGTTCAGGCTGGACATCAGGAGGAATTCTTTATCAGGAGGGTTGTCGAGCATTGGAATGGGCTGCCCAGGGAGGTGGTGGAGTCACCATCCCTGGAGGTGTTTAAGGAAAGGCTGGACTTGGCACTCAGTGCCATGGTCTAGTTGCCACGGTGGTGTTCGGTCAAAGGTTGGACTTGATGATCTCAGAGGTCTTTTCCAACAGATTTTTCCAACTGATTCTGCGATTTTGTAATGAAAGCTGTGACTCTGCTTTCGCTAGGATGCTCACTTGATTTTCCCTTTGTATTTCCCTCTGCACACCCCGTGTACTCCATTTCTCCCTCCCTCTTAATTACAGCACGTTATCATTTCTGATTGCAGCTGATTTCCGCAGAAACCTATCTCAGCAGAAATAAAGACACGAAAATAGGTTAAAAAAAAAAAAAAAAGAAAAGAAAAGAAAAGCCCAGAGCCAGTACGCTTCCCAGAAAAGCCGCAGCCCCGCTACTCCTCCCTGCGGCCCCAGCTCCGCACCCCTGAGGGGCCGCGCCCCAGCCCGGGCAGGAAGAGGCGGGAAAGCGCTCCCGCTCCAGCGGCGGTCACGTGACGGCGGGAAGGGCGTCCCGCCGTTTGAATCGCGGGGGCCGCCGGGAAAAGGCGGGACGGGGCTTCTTTCCGCTCGCCCGTCGTCAGGCAGCGGCCGCGGCCCGCGGGGTCCCGCCGCTTCCCCCTCGCCAAAAGTGGGGAGGGGGCCCGAGTGGCTCCTTGCCGCGGCGCTCGCTCCTGGTGTACCCGCTCCTCCAGGATGCTGGCGGCGTGCGGCATGCAGCGGTGCCACCAGGAAGCGCTCAAGAAGAACCGGGTGATGCTGGCCAAGCAGCTGGTGTTGAATGTGCTGGTGGAGCACATGGTAGAGAAAGACATCATCACCACGGAGATGGTGGAAATGATACAGGTACGCGGGTTGTCGCCTGCGCCGTGAGCTTTATTTCTGGCCGAGCTCGGTGTCGTTCCTTGCAGTGGCAGCATGGAAAAATCACCTGTTACCTGCACCTTTCAGTGGGACTGCACTCAGAGGACCTGCAGGGGTTTGGTTGCAGCGTAAGGTGCTTTTGGAGAAAGAAAAAGTGCATTTCCTCTAAGATTCCCTGTGTTCTGGTGTGCAGTTGCAGCAGGCTGCACTTAGTGGATCGGGTGGTAGATTCCAGTCCTTTATTATAATTTTGTGCTTATCTTTTCTCTTCCACATGTAGAAGCAGGAATAATATGTATTTCCAACACATTACTGTGAAAATAAGTAAATGAGTATGTTTTATACCAGTTTGTTGTGGCAGCTTCCATATAAAGAATTTGTGCTTCATATGTGTTTTTGTAAATTCCCTAAAGCGCCTTGCAAGGTTCAGGGCTCAAAATCAAATAACAAATAACAAATAACAAATGCTGTTTGTTTGTAAGCTTGTGTTACTTTCACTGTGCAGTGGGTACGGTGGAGAGAAGTCATTGGAAATAGCTTGGGATTTCTCCCAGAGGGATGGTAATGCACAGAACACTGTGCAGGATGGACACAAAGGTCTTCAAAGAAAGACTGGAAAGAAGTGGTTGAAACTGCACATCCAGTGCAGGTCAGGGCTCAAGTAAGGAACTGAGAGAGTTTTTAGTCCCCTAGCAAAGTTCATGGTCCCATAACAAAGAATGGATGCTGAAAAATAAGATTATGAACTATTTTCTAGGCATGAGCATAGAAAGTGTAAACGTGAGACTAATAAGGTTTTGATAGCAGTGAAGAAATAACTTCCTGATTAATTTTGAGTCATTGTCAAAGATAATGTGAATCACTTTGCATACTTTGATGCAGTGTCAAAGATAGTACTAGATGCCTCATGGGGCCTGTCAAGGATATCACTGCTGAATTGTGGGAGCTCCAGGCAGTCTCTCCTGAAATAGCTCCAGTCCCTGGTAGAAGAGAACAAAGATACCATGGAACAGTGCAAGCCAGAGAATGAATCAAGGACTTCTCTGCGTTTGGGCTGGAGTAGTTAATTTCTTCATAATAGCCAGTATGAGGCTGTGTTTCGGATTTGTGCTGGAAACTGTTGTTAATGTAGAGGAGTTTTAGTTAATGCTCAGCAGTGCTGACCCAGAGCCAAGGCCTTTTTTTCTCGCCCCCTCCACCAGCAATGCTGGAGGTGCACAAGAAATTGGGAGGGGACACATCTGAGACAGCTGACCCCAACTGACCCAAGGGATATCCCACTCCATTCGGTGTCATGGTCAGCATGTAAAGGTGGGGGAAGAAGAAGAAAGGGCAAACTCTGAGTGACAGAGCATGGTGCTAATGATGCCAAGGTCTTGGGTTTGATCCCTGTATGGGCCATTCACTTCAGAGCTGGACTCAATGATCTTTGTGGGTCCCTTCCCACTCAGAATATTCAGCCTTTCTAAGTCACCATTGTGAGTGATGGAGCCCTTCTGTCCTTGGAATGGCTGAACACCTGCCTGCCAACAGGACGTAGTGGATGAATTCTTTGTTTTGCTTTGTGTGTGTGGCTTTTGCTTTACCTATTAAACCATCTTTATCTCAACTTTTCTCACTTTTATTCTTTGGATTCTCCCCACCATTCCACTTGGGGAGGAAGTAACTGAGCATCTGATGTTTAGCAGCCCACAGGGGTTAAGCAACAGCATTGCTGAAATGTGGATGGTGAGTAGGGGTGTTTTTTCGATGGCCTGCAGTTTGTCACTTAAGGGGGAGCAGGGAGAAGGGAAGAAAAGGGAAAAAAATCCTTTCAAACTTAAGGTAGTTCCAGAGAAAGCACTCTTTTTGGCAAGGTGCTGTTGTAGTTAAAAAGTATTAAACTGAGACAGAAGGGAAGAAGCTTAAATGAATCTTCCCCTCCAGATGTAATTGAGTAAAAGGGAATGCAACAATACTTAGTAATAGATTATAAGTAAGGAGAAAGGAGTTATGATGGATAAGTCAGTAAAGAGTAATAGCTTAGTGAAAAAATTATGCCTAATACAACACCTAACTAAGAGTAGCAGCCTGAGCAAGAGAACAGAGTGACTTGAACTACTGTTGCAGGGTATTGATCTGGAAATTGCAACAAAAATAGAAATATGGCAGAGGTAGAAGGAAAGCTGGAGCTGCAAAAGATGCATTGTACTAGAAGGATAGAAATGAAGGGAACGTTTACTGGATAGTCGTGGACATAACAGTGCTATGGAGAAAAAGTAAAGTGCATTTTAAAAAAATCACTTGAGTGCAAAATACTTTATCTTACCTTTCATTTTCCTGTAGTAGGTCTGTGAATTTTTAATATTCTTCCTGTCTCTGGCAAATGTGAGTACAGATCTTAGAAGTGCTGTTAAGTAGCCTGTTATTGAAAATGTGTTGTGACGCTGATTGTCAGGTACCTTAATGGAAACAGGAGGAGCCAAATGCCATTGTTTGATGAAAGAGAATAGATTCTCGTGGATATTATAACTGACTGGTTCTATATATATCCTCATGCACCCCCAATAAGTCAGGAAATCAAGATCTGGATAAATAGTTATGTTCTGAGTCATCTTTTCTTAAAAGCACAACAGTTACACTGGTCCTGATGGCTTGATTCAAGCTAAACAAAAGAAGAAAATGGTTCTGGAAAGAGAGCACTTAAATAAATTTCTGTAATCTAAGGAAAGTGAAATAAATCAAGGAGCTCAGGGAGATGAACCATGACATTTTTTCCAAGTGTGAAGTGTCAAACCAGTACTGAAACTTTACCACGGATAAGAAAAAGATGGGAGGGGGAGTGTGTTGCAGGAAGAGCCACTGAAGACAAAGGTGGTTGAACTGGATGAAGAGGTCACAAGGAAAATGAAGAGTAAGTAGAGAGTTTATAGGTGTACAACACTGGAGAAGAATCAGCAAATAGAAACTGCTTCCTTTGATGTCTGAAATGTGGGGAGATAGTAGGATCTGACAGTACTGAATTTAAATTGGGTCATTCAGAATGATACAAAACCATGTGAGTTTTTTTCCACTGTATACGCTTTCAATGAAGAGTAAAGAAAAAAACTGTGTTTACTTTGTAGTGAAAATGATATTATAATTATCTAGGTGAAAACTCAGAAGAGGGGGGTTTCAATCACAGGGGAAAATTATGGTGGAAATAAAGTGGGACAGTGGAAACAGCTGCTTTTAAGGCAAGCTCCAACATCTACTTGCATAAATGCCTTCTTGTCAGAGCATCTGATGTTCTTCCAGAGCCCTGGGATGGACTTTTAAAATTACAGATATGGTAGCAAGAGCTTTCTTGCTTTTTAAACAAGCTGAGTACTCTGTACTGTAATCAAAGACTGAGATTGTATACATACAGAGATTTAAATACTCTGTTGATCACTAGACAGTAATGAAGGGATCACTGGTTTTGACAAGTGACATAAATTTGATTAGGACTTTGTCAATTTTATATGCTTTTTCTATGGATTCTGCAGGTGTATAACAAGACTAATATGGAATTTTGACAGTAATTCAGAATTTATTTACATCCGGTTTCTGTTATGCAGATTATCAAACCCATCTGTGAGGGGAAAGAAATAAATTAAGGATGTATTGGGAAATGAAATGAAAGAAGCATGTAATTAACTTCTGAATGTTTGCTGAACATTATTTAGCATAACCTAAATGTGGTGTTGAAGATGAAGTCACATCAGGAGGCACAGCCCTTTGAGTTTTTAAGGAAGCATAAAGGAAGAAGTCTGCCAAAAGCTCACTGCTGTGCATACAAAGTGCAGAATGTGAACATTCTGGAAATTTCTTAACTTTTCAGTAAAACTAACGTTCTGGTACTTGTCAGCTTGTGTTCTTAACTATCTTTATGGCTTAGTGCCATAGACTGTGAAAAAGATGAATGACCTTTAGCTTGTCTCAAAACACCTGCAGATCTACTAGAAAGGAAGAATAATTCATTAGATACTTTAGAAATCAAGTCTCAATTTGCTTTATTAGTTACAATAAAATTCAGTGAGCTTACGGCAAGATACAAATATATGGAGCTGGTTATTTTCGACGGACTAATGGAGCAGTGTTACCAGGAGAAATGTACCTTCATACTTCTGGGAAGACACAAGTCAGACATTATTTTTGGTAATTCTAGTCAATAGTACTCTGAAAATTCAGGATCCTGTGGGAATAGGAAAAGGTACATACGCTGTTAAGGGAAAGAGGCTATTTATGAAAGAACGTTACTTTTTTCTTGTAGCAAATCAAGACCAATTTATAGAAAGAAGTTTGATAAATAAAGGAAAGGACAGAACACTGAAGTCAAGGAACACTTTTGATAAAAATAAATGCTCTTAGTCATGAATGAATATAGGTCTGCAATTCTAAATAGGTTCATAAACATTGGATCAACAAGATTTTGCAGTATCCTCTCAAACAATGCGTTGGGGCAAAAACCAAACTATTTTTGACACTGAGCTTGATAATTCTGAATGAAACCAGATGATGTGATATCTTCTGTAGCAAAAGATTTACACATGTATCTCAAGGCTTCTTTTTTTTTTTTTCTGATTTTCCTGTGATTGTTGTATTGTTAAGCCTTATTTCTGTATAACTCATCAGCAATTCCCAATTGTCCACCAAAAGGAGAGGTCTTGGATCTAAGTGATAATTTTAAAAATACAGGATGAATTCCAAATAAATAAAATTTATTTCTGATATCCAGTATTTTGGTGTGGTTTACATTTCACAGGGAAGGGTATTGTTGTATAAATCATACATTTTGTTGGCAAATACCTGTTAATATTCTAACCATTAGAACTTCTTGGTACTGTTTCATTTTTTGATGGTTACTTTTCCACATACGCTAGTATATATTGCTTCACTGGTCTAAGTATTCATCTGTACATAGGAAATACCATTCTGGAATTGACTGCATATAATAAGTATTTTACTTCATGTTTTCTGGAGGATTTGGCTATCTGCATGAGACCATAAACTATTGGATAGTAGTAGAAGCATGTTTTCGACCTTGTGTATTCAGTGAGAAGAAGTAGATACTATTCCAACGGCAACTGGAAGTAAAATTTTAGGGAGAATGTGGTGTATTACTGTGTGGTCATGTATGAATTGTTGGCTTGTTGTGTTGTCATGTACTCTTGAGCAAATAGGAACAGAGGAGTGTGAATGAAATCAGCTAGGAAGAGTATAATAATGGTTCTAGCACAGCTAAGCATAGTGGTGGAATGTTTTTCTGAAATAAAAAAAAAAAGTTGTTCTGATGATTCATTGAAAGTTCATTATGTCAGGTGTTACTTGAGTATGGATTTTGTTTTTTTTCCTCTGGGTTCAGGCCAAATCTGGGAGCTTCGACCGAAATGTGGAATTCCTCAATTTGCTGCCCAAGAGAGGCCCTAATGCCTTCTCAGCCTTCTGTGAAGCTCTGCGAGAAACCCAACAGCAGCATCTGGAGGCAATGATCCTGAAGACCATGTCCAACCTGAGCCATGAGATTGCAAGGGTACAACAGTTTTAAAAAAATAAGATGAATGGCTTGCGTTTCAGATTGGGTTTGGGCACAAAAGGAACATAATAAAATGGGAAAAACTCAAAAAAAGGATAGAATGGTTTTGTTGCAAGTTGAAACTTGTAGTAGCCTTTGTAAAAGCAGAGAGGAAGAAACGTGGGAAGAAAAGAATTTTCATAAAGAATCACAAGGTGTAGAGGTTAGAAAGGGCCTCTGGAAGTCATCTCTTCCAACTTCCCTGCTCAGGTATTACCTTCAGTAGGTTTCCAGGGTCACATCCAGGCAGTTTCTGAATATCTGCAAGGATGGAGACTGCAGCTTTTCTGGGCAACCTCCTCCACTGCTCAGGCACCTCACAATAAAAAAGCATTTCCTGATGTTTAAGAGGGAGTCTCCTGTGTTTCAGTTTGTGCCCATGGCCTCTGGCTCTGTCACTGGGCACCACTGAAAAGAGCCTGGCTCTGTCCCTTTGCACCCTCCTTTCAGGTATTCATGCACATGGATAAGTTCCCCTTGAGGGATGAGGGATCACCTCCCTTCATCTCTTCTGCTGGCATCACTCCTCCTAAGGCAGCCCAGGGTACCAGTTGCCTTTGTGCCAAGGGTACCTTGCTGGCTCCTGTTTGGCTGGGCAGCACCAGCTCCTTTTCTGCCAAGCTGCTTCCCAGCTGGGTGGCCCCCAGGATATATTGGTGCCTGGGAGTGATCTGCCCCAGGCACAGGACTTTGCACTTTTTTTTGTTGAGCTGTGCAAGGTTCCTGCAGTGTTTCTACATCCAACAAGTTCTTAATGGATGGGTAATCAGTAATCCAAAAATTGAAAGGAAAGTATTTTTTTTCTCTGAACTTCTTTAGTTTAATATTCAGTGATTGTCTGAGTAGACTCTTAAGGAAACAAACACTTTTATTTCTTTCTTTTGTTATTTTTTTTCACCTTTTCACTATGTGTAGTCAGTGTTGTACTAAAGGAAGAATTTTGGAAAGATTCCATGTTCTTAGTGCATTGGCAAGGATGGGAACTCTCAGTAAATGTATTTTATATAAAGGAAGGGAGAGCAAATACTTCTGAACAAATGTTCCCTTACTAAAATGTAAAATTTATCAGACTACCCTTTTAATTTTTTGTTTTCAATTTTGCTTTACAATAGAACCAATGAAATCTTGACAGCAAACAAAACTATAGGAATCACCAGACAAATCAAGCTTTTGTTAAAACCAAGGAAGCTAAGATGATGCCAGTGTAAAGATTCTGAATGGAGGATTTGGGTAGAAGTGGAGATGATCAAAGAAGGGGAGGAGTCTTGCATTGAGAGAAAGTGCTGCTGCTGTCTTGTCATGATGTTTCTTTTGGAAGTGACCATAATATTATATTTCAGTCATTTTTATGTGTGTATATAAATGCATGTATCTTTTCTTCCTAGATACCTTCAGCTTTGTACTATAGAGAGAGAAAAAAAAATAGCTATTTTATGCTACTCTTTTTCATGGATTTATTGATGTCTTGTAGCTCGAACACTGTCATGAGTCAGATCTTCCATACCCTGCCTGTGAGTCCTGTAATTCAAAGAGACCCCATTGGTTTGGTGAGTTGCACATGATTTGCTACCTGGTTGACTCCTGCCAATGTCTTAATACTGTCTTAATTGGATTGTAGAAATAAGCTTGCCACCACTTTGCTCATCCCAGGAATACAAACTTGACAGTAAACTGACTATATTATGATCAAAGTGGATGCTTTATAGCATATGGGAAGAGACAACCAGTAAATGTTTCTTGTTAGCTTCATTTATTCTTACACACTTCATTGCTTAAAACAGTACATGTCAGTAAAATCCCAGGTTTTGCAAAGATTTTCACTAAGATTTGTAGTAGAATTTCATTGAGCTAGTGCTCTGATAAGATAGTGACTTCAGGCAGTATTCCTTAACCAAGACTTCCTTCTTAAAAAATCAGTTTCAGGCCTTATATGTGTTCCGTGGGTCCAACTTGGTTTTCGGTAGCTTCTGTCAAGTGCAGCAAATCAACTTTTCATTAACATGCGTTTGCAACTTAGGCCAGGGGACTGGTCTAATAAACATTTGTTGGAATGAATCTCCTTGCTAGTTTTTATGTTGCTTCTGGTAATGCCTGGAGTACTTTATCCCTAACCACAGGTTTACCTTTATGCTGGTTACTAGGAGCTCTCTCTGGTGTTAAAGAACAAGTGTCTAATTTTTGGAAACTTTTTTATTTATGTGCAAGGGTTTTAGGTTGGGTTGTTTTGATGTTTTTAGAGCATATGTTCCTCCAACAAGGAGAGCCATGCCTCAAAAGGCCTGAAAGAGGATTTCAGAAGAGATTGTGGATGTCATTAGCTCAGTTTCTTCAGTACAGAGGAGTCATTTGTCTGCAAATGGCGAATAGTTGATTATCATTCCCCTCATCTGCTGTTATCCAGAGGAAAGTGTTCAGAGGCAGATAAAAAAAGAAAAGGGCTTTGCACTTTATGAAAGTTAAAATTGTCTCGTTTGATCACTTATGCATGTGTTCAGCATGGGAGGCCTTTTATGAAAGCAGAGAACTATTCTGTTTGAAATTTTCTAGCAACATTTCGTCAGCCAAACTGTGAAAGTAAGAACATACTGTGCAAAACAGCAGAAAGCACAAGGATCTTAAATTAGATGAGAGTTCTGTTTTCATACTCTGTAGACTAGGCCTTAGATAAGGCCAACCCACATACAAGCAAAAAATAAAAGCTGTCAGTTAAAAGAAATAAGTGTACTGTTATAGTACTTTTTTTCTCTTGTGTTTCATTTGTGTCAGTAGTCCCTGATCAAACAAAATTTTTGGAGGTGTGAAATAAGCATAAATAAATATAGGTCCAAACTTGCAAATAACTACCTTAATGCAGAGGCTTTGTGTCTGAAATTTTTTATTGATATATTTGGTTTTGCACAGAACCAATAGAACATTCCTTGGATAATGGAGACGGTCCCTCAATTCCTCCAGTGAAGTATTGCACTCCTGAATTTTATCACAGTCATCAGCACTTGGTAAGTTGTTGGCAGAGAAAGTCTTAAGATGTGAGAGATGTGAAATGTTTGGATCTATCAGCTGAACATGTGCCACTTAAAATTGAGTGGAAATGCTTCACTGGGATGCAGATCAGGGTTGTGCTATTTGTGTAACTGAAAGGTGTTACCAGTCGTGCTCCATTTGATGTGGTTCTCATTTACAAGTGTCAAGAAATCCTGAGAAGTTCTGTAACTCTGAACAAATCTCTGCCTCTGTTTTTTTGATCATGAAGAGCTTGGTGACATGACTTCTCTACTATTGCTCTCTGTGAGTTGTCAGTATTATTGCCTCAAGTTTATTTGTCTGTGTCCTCATCTTCTGTAAGATGACAAACCCTGTAAATGACTGTAAGATAGTAGAACTGTGTTTTCAGCTAGTAAGTTGGCTGTATTAATTGCCAGCTGTACCCAATAGAGTCCTTAGGCTTAAGAGCCAGATCAGGATTCTGTGCTAGAATTCTGCCTGTGGGTATAACATCTGAATTTCCCATCTTCTGCTGCAGTGTTTGAAGTTACATATGTAGTCTAATTACTTTTTGTTGATTCTGTCTGTAAAGCATAGATTGTAGTGGGGTTGGCTTAAGGAAAAAATACTTTGTGTTGTGGGATAAGCACTTCATTAGGGTTATACAATGTCAGAGGCTCTGTGTATAACGAAACAGTTTTTGTTTGTGTGTTAGTTTTTGTTTGGGTTGGGTTTGTTTTTTTGGGGGGTTGTGGGCTTTTTTGGAACTGTCTTTGGGGTGACTTGATTAATAAGCAGTGCCAGTGTGAGCTTTACTAGGCTCCTTTTACATCTGTGCCTGGATACCCCTTATTTGATATTCTCTTTTGGTATTAAATTTTACTTTCAATTTACAGGAGTGTTAGTAAGTAAATTACTATTGATTTGTTGTTAGAGTGGGACAGAGAGGGAACTTAATCTGAAGACACTCCTCTTAAATGAGTTCTTTTCCTGTTAACCTCTTTTGCCAGTTGCATAATTTTAAAGAGCAATGACTGACAGTCTCTTGCTGTTACAATTACATTCATTGCTGTTTTACCTCTCTGCTCCCAACAGCAGTTAAGAAATGTTAGCTAAATTTTACATAGTGTTGTCCTTTGTGGGGGTGAAACAAATATATGGGGCCCTGCTGGGTTGAGGAAAGGGGAAAAAGTCAGCAATGTCTAATTCACAGTTTGAAAAGGATAAGCTGTGTTTCTTTTAAAATGAGGAATAAGGCAAGCCAGTCTAACTTATTAATAACAGCATTGTCAGTTGTGGAGGCTGGCAAGCACAGGCATATCAAGTTGGTGTGGAATGATTGCTGTTCTATTCTAACACACCATTATTTCCTTGTGTAGTCTAAATTTACCCATTTTTAATCTTCCTTTCAGGCATACAAGCTGACATCGGAGCCCCGAGGCTTAGCACTGATCCTCAGCAATGTCCGTTTCAGCAGTGAGAAGGACCTGGAGTATCGCGCCGGGGGAGACGTGGACTGCGCTTCCCTGGAGATGCTCTTCAGGCATCTCGGGTATCGAGTCACTGTTCTTTGTGACCAAACTGCTCAGGTAAGGGGGTGATCCCAGCACTTCACAGCTGATGTGCATGAGAGTTTGCTTCATAATTGTCTCAAGAGGTTCCCTTTGGTACGTAGCTAAGCTTTGAAGATATGAATTATCACTTAAGAATAGGAAATAAGGCTCAACGTGATGATGTCTGCTCTCATACTGATCAACATGAGAAAGCTTGGAAGGCTGAGCTCTTCCAGTGGATAGTAGTATCAGAAAGGACTACAAGAGGTACTACTCTGGTCTGACCCTAGTGCAAGGGGCAAGAATTTTGAGACCACACCTGGCACGTGTGTTAAAAGCACAAATGAATAAAGTCTCCAATTTACTCTAGATACACTTTTCCAGTGTTCTACTCTCCTAAAAGTTAAACTTTGCAAATATTTGATGTAGTCTTTGCTACTGTGATGTTTTCATGTCCTTTCACTGATGAAGTCAGTGGCATCCTATATATCAGTGTTCTAATATCCATGCAGTTCTGTTCCACTCTTTCAGCCTTTGCTAAAAACATGTATGTGTTTCACTTAGGAAAATTGGTTGTGTTCCATGGCTAACTTAATCAAGCCACTCTCCCTACGAATGGTGTTGCTGTCTTCTCCAGCATCATTTGATCTTAGTCCTTTTAAGTCCCTATGAATTCAAGTGATACAGGACCTGTTAAAGTGTCTTATTCAAGAACAGAGCTTTTGCAACATGGATAGAAGATATTTGCACCTGCCATGTTGTCAATGTTCCTGAAGCTTTCCAGTTTAAATTTTGAATTGACCACCAGTGTCTGAATGCCTGAAGCCCCAGAGTATGTATCTGTTAAGTTGCTCCAACATCCCAGCCAGATTCCAATGTCAATGTAAAACCTCTGCACAATATCACTTGGTTTCCTCTGTTGGCCTAAGTGATTCCTGCTTCACAGTGTTATACTTAGTTATAACACTGAGTATACTTAGTTATACTGAATATTGCATAAAAGAACAAGAATATTTTGCCTTTTTTTTTTTTGAATAGAACATGTCTTTTTCATGTAAATTTGATGTGTGTAGGGGTTTTCTTTGTAACAGGAGGGCTATTTGTGTTCTTCCCAGAAAATTGATTCACTTTCTCTGTGGAAAGCGTTGACCTTTTTTTTTTTCTTCCTGTTCTAGGAGATGCAGAATGCATTGGAGAGGTTCTCCAAGCTGCGAGATCATCGAGATGTGGATTCCTGCATTATAGCTCTGCTTTCCCATGGTGTGGAGGGTGGGGTTTATGGCAGTGATGGCAAACTACTAGAGGTATATTGCTGAGTCCTGATCTCTTGTTGTAGGTTGTCTCTAGGAAAGTAACAATGTTCAAAAAATAAGAAAAAAGAAATTATGCAAGACTGAGGATTCACATTTTTAAAAATAGAAAAAAAATAAGGGCTGGAGGGAAGAAAAGGGCAGGGGGCTTTCTGTGAGAGGTCTGGAAAATGAAAAATGGCAAGTAGAAGAAATTATCTCTCTCTATAAATACTAGGTAGAGTTCATGAACTCAAGCAAGTATGAACCTGGGGAGAGGGTGGAGAAGGGATGTGTTTGTCACACACTGAGTTTGCAGATAAAGGAGAAGATACCAAGACTGGTGAGGTAATAAGCAAAATAGAGGGAAGCAAGGTGAGAACTGTGTTTGCCTTACAGAGGGCTACAGTGAAGAAATGTCCTCTCTTTCTTCTCTCAGTTGCAGGAGGCTTTCCGGCTCTTTGATAATGCAAACTGCCCAAATCTCCAGAATAAGCCCAAAATGTTCTTTATTCAGGCCTGCCGGGGAGGTGAGTGCCCGAACACTAAAAGCCATGTACTTGGCACACCATTAAGGCTCGTTTTACACACATGCACACCCTCACATTCAACTTGCTGTCAACTTTCCTCTTTGCTTCTCTCAGGTGTAAGTGGGACCCATATTCACCTCCCTCTGCCCTGCTGCTGCCACTGCATCTGTTGCTCTGTAAGTGTCTTTAGCTCTGCATGAGGTGTGTGCATTGACTTGCAGACCCCAGAGCACCTTAGTGACATAAAGCTCTGTCATATCCCACTCATACCTTGAGGCTTCCTCGTGCTGTGCCTGCAGTAGGGGGAGTGGGGCACATGATGCACAAATAGCAGCACAGCATGGAGCAGTACACTAGCCCTGGAGTCTGGCTGAGGTCCTGTCTTTCTCTTGATCCTCAGTGTGTTGTGTGTCTTGTGATTGTCTCTTGAGCTGTCAGAGATGGTTCCAATTATTTTTGGGGTCTTGTCTTTTTTCTTTACCTTAGCCTGTTTCCAGCCTCAAATGACCTTTCCTTGCACCCTTTTCCACATACTGCTGTTGAATTCTTACATGCTGTTGTACAGAACTCTTTTCATGATTCTTACAGACTTGTTCTTCTGTGCTTTGTGTATTTTTTTTAAATCTGCTATTCCTTTTCCTTCCTTTTGTAAGTAAACAAACACATCTGTAACTAACCACCTTTCAGATCTGCAAATTTTTCCCTCAAGTGTTTAGACTCTGTAAAATTGCAGATACTCCGAAGTGAAGCTCTGGCTTATAGTTTCTTTTTTTTCCATTGTGATAGAGGAGTTTTCCTAGTGTGTATGCTTTTCTTCCTGCTTTTCCCTTGTTCCTCACAGCTGTCTCCCTTCTTTCTCATTTTTAGCAAGCTTTACAGTTTGTTCTCTGGTCTCTACTCTTGTTTAATCCCAATGCAGGGAAAAGCCCCAAGTCTGCATGAAGTATTTCAGTGATCAGAAATACTTGATCCTTCTAAGCATTTGGAGATATTGTAACGTGCATGTTTACAAGATGAATTGAATCTGATTGCTTTCCTTATGTGAATGAACATTTAGATACTCTTGAGCAAATGTGAACGTGCAGACTCAGGGTGGAAGTAATGTGAACATGCAGACTCAGGGTGGAAGTAAGTGTAATAAGTCAGAATTTTCAGCTGACCTCATTAGGTAATTATGTTTATTTGACTATAATGTTACCATAAAGAGTCAGTTAAGACTAAGAAATCAAGGTTGGCCTTTATATTCCCAAAAAAGTTGTAGTTAAGGAAGAGTGGTAAAGCTCGCTATGCACAATGCTTTAGAGCTAGGATATTGCAATAGACAAAGGATTAAGATACTTGAAAAACTGGAAGGAAAAACTAAATAAAAAACAGCAAAGAAGGCAAAACCCCGCCTTGTCTAACTTCTTTTAAATCTTGATTAATAGTTGAAGGGGAAAGCCAATTACAAAGTAATTGAACTGTCAACAAGAATGTGTGTCCTTTAGACAGCATTCAAAGGACTGTATAAATAGTATTGTCAACTTTGAAGTTGTAGTCAATCTATTTGTGCCATGCAAGTTAGCTGGAGCTAGTTGAAACAAGATGAGAAATACATAAGTTATTCTTCTTCTCTAACCTTACATTGTAGGCCTGCTCTATCTTCTATTAATGACACATTTTTAAAATGTAGATAAAGAAATGTTGGTGCAGTCCTAATTCCCAAAGACCTTTTGGCAGGAGTCTAGTAAAGAAGTTAAGTAGTCCACCTACAGTCATGGATCAAAATACAGTGGCAACAGAAAACAATGGCAAGAGTTTCAGTGTGGCATAAAATGAAACTTTGAAGTTGCTTAATATCTGTGTTTAATGTAGTAGATTCAAAAGAGTGAAGAATTATGCTGACAGCTGGGTAGTTAGCAGTTATTTAAATTAATTGGCAGAGCAGCTATCTGGGAGCTTCAATACAATGTAAACAGACTAGATGAATCTCTGGCAGTGGTTCTGTAAATTAGAAGTTACGTATGCAAAGGGTTAGTGCTTTACACATTTTAGTTAAGTTGATTGGAGTGGTGTTTGAAGACATGCATGAGGAAGATGTGTAATTCTGAAGTGTAATTCTGAAGCTTTAATCAAAAAAGGTCTTGATTTATACATAATAGGGTGATGACAGTGTGAATAATAGAGTTTGACAGTAAAATTACTTCAGTCTTGTGAAATAAAATGCACAGTGAACAGTACACTAAATTTTTAAAAAGACAGAGAACTGGAAGGACTTGGAGAAGTGTGGTTAAAAATGAAAAAAAATTGCACTGCTACCCTAAAGAGATGAGAAAGGAACTTAATGGAAGCCATTATGAAATTGTGAGCTATGGAGAGTTTAATTCTAGGCTGTTTCAGACAATCACACCCCTCCCACTGCTGTTTTCTTTTTAGAGGAAAAGAACAATATTGCCGACTTATGAACTGACCACTTTCTGAGCATAATTATGAGATGCCACCTGTGCCACTGCTTGTTAAAGAGTTAGAAATCCAAATGTATTATTTAGGCATGAGCTAGCAATAAAAATTGAGAAATGTCTTAGGAGGAAGGCCTCTGAAGTGGACACATAAGCCTTGTAACACTAGACTCTGATTCTGCTGTTAGGAAGTAAGAATAATAGATTCTCCTCTTAGAACAGAAGAAAACAAAAAGGCAAAATTATATGGAAAATCTGTAAAATGTAATTTTAATTTTCTTGCAACGCAGCTGGACTATCAAAGTTCCCACCACTAAGCAATTAGTTGAGATTATAGTGGAAACTCTACATCACTTAGAAAACCAATTGAGAATATCTACACTTGCATAATACATACTAATGAATCCTGGAAAGGGCATTAAATGCTCTCCAGGTTTTAAACTAATCTCCATGGACTAGAGTTCTGTCTCATGTTTGGAGTCAGATTATTTTGCATTTTTCTGCTGCACAATTTATGCTTTTAATTGAAAGAAGCAGAATTGTAATCAGGTTTTAGAACTAGGTGAGATACTTGGGCCAGGTTTTCTACATGTCCTGGGCGTAGATCTTAGCAACCAAAATTACACCTCTTTTTTGAGGTTTGCAGTAAATAGATAGTTAACATTGTAAAGTGCACTAGACATTTTTGGATATTTCTGAGGTAGGTATGAATGGAAAATAAAATCTTCGTGGCTGGGCATCAAATTCTTCATGAATGGTGGAGAACTACCAGAAACTTCCCTGCTTTCATGGTTATCCCATGGTTTGCACAGGATGAACTGGGAGCAGAAATCAGCGTGCAGGTCAAGTCAGGTTAGGTTGAGCAGGTGCTGCAGTTGTTGGTACCTGCATTAGTTTGTGCAGAAGAACTTTCAGATGAGTTTAGAACAGCTGAGAAAGCCTAAAGTTAATGCAAAAGCTTTCTGCTTGACAGTAGTTGTGGCGCTACTGACCACAAAACTAAGTAGAGGAAAGCTACATCCAGTAATTCAGGATAATTTCTTCTCCCTTTCTCCCTCTCCTTGTTTATTGGCACTACAGATGAGTTGGACCGGGGAGTGGATCAAAGAGATGGCAAAGGATGGTCAGATTCTCCGGGCTGCGAGGAAAGTGATGCGAACAAGGAAGAAAGTCTGAAGCTGCGGCTGCCGACACGCTCGGATATGATCTGTGGATACGCTTGTCTGAAAGGTACTGGCCCCTAATTGTTTGGCCATAAGGAGGTTTCATGTGTCTGTGTCCCCCAAAAGCCCTCATGGCAGGCACTCTCCCGCCAGGCACTGCGGCCATGAGGAACACCAAGCGTGGGTCCTGGTACGTCGAGGCTCTCACCTCGGTGTTTGCAGAGGACTCCCGACACACGCACGTGGCTGACATGCTGGTGAAGGTAAAGCACAAGGGCATTTACTCTCCCACTCCTACCTGGTTTTTGAAGGGCCTTCCATTGCTTCAAATTGCTAGGATCTCTAGGATTGCTAGAATCTAGTACTATTAAAGCACTTATTCTTGCCTTGTTTGTAGCAAAATTATAATTCTTTCCTTGTTCTTATTTACTCACTTATATACAGTTCCATAGCAGTTTAACCAAGTAAAGATGCTGTTTCTTTGACTCCTTCTGTTTAATTTGTGTGGTTGCATGGTGAACTTGCGAGTAGAGTTCATATTGCTTGCCAAGAATTACTTTTCTTCTATAGAAATAGCTTTTTTTTCAGGTGAATTCATTCCCTGAACATGCACACAACACAGCTGCAAAAGCACCAGTATTCATATAAGATAAAGATGGAGAAAGTAGAGGAAGAAGGAGTGAAAAAAGCAGTGTGACCACAGCAACTTGAGCTGCTGTGGAGCCTACTTTTTTATCCTTCTTATAAGTAGGGGACTACTTAATGCATTAAACAGAATTATCTGTGAGTACAGAAAGAAATGACACTTTTCTTCCTTCTGTCTTTTTAATCTTTCCAGTTTCTTTCTTTTTTTTTTAATCTCACATTTAGGTGAATAGGCAAATCAAGCAACGTGAAGGTTATGCCCCAGGCACCGAATTTCACCGCTGCAAGGAAATGTCGGAATATTGTAGCACACTCTGTCGGGACCTTTACCTGTTTCCTGGCTATCTACCAGGAAAATAACCTTGCCAGCTCTGTTTGAAGAGAGATACTGCCAAAGCTGAACTTTGACTGTGGATATCTGTTTTCACTCTTACGAGCTGTGACATCAGATGTGCAAGCAAGGAGTGCCAGTCTAATTCTTTATGTCCTTTTCTAAAATAAACTGGCAACTCTCCTTGTAATCTGACTCAGTTCAGGGTTTAAACTTCTAATATCCCGACTGGCTCTGTATGTATAGAAAGTGATGGAAAGAGGATCAGCATTGGAACTGGAAAGAAGTGGGAACATCCTTTGGAAGGAGACATAAGGACATTTGTAAACAAAATGAATGTGAAAATGGAAATGGACTACTAGTACAATTTTTAAGTTAAGCCTTTCTGAAAGGAAAATCAGTCAAAAGATGCTACTTATCTTATGCTTGTACTTCAACAATTTTAAATACTTTCTGCATGGTTATTCATACAGGACAGTCGATTCCTGTGCACATTAGAAAAGGGCTCCTTATGAAGGAGAATCCTCCCCCTCTCTAAAATGGAAGGTTATTGTTCTCCGTACTCAACACTTTCCATTTTGATCACTTAAAAGTCTATTTTTCTACGTTCCTTCTATAGCCAAGTTATCAAGAGAACTACAAGATATATACCAGATTATCAGCAAAACATGTAGAGACCCAGACAAATATGCCTGCATAAAATGCCCCAGAAATAGTTTTGAATTTAGAAATTCTAGATTAACTCCCCTTAATCCCATGAGTGAGCAACTGCATGGACTACTCCTTTTGAGGAATTTGTTTGCCATAGTACTTACGTGTCACAATAGACATTCAGTCCACCAGCTTCTCAGGAGTCTATAAATTGCACTGTACAACTGAAGCCCTGAAACTGTACAGCCTTGTGCAAGAGGATCTTTTGTCTTTTTAATTAACAAAAATATTCAAGGCAGCTCTTTACAGTCTAAGCGTGTTGCTTGGATTATTTATCACTGCAGTTTTTTTCCTTTTTAAATGAGAGGGAAGAGTTTTACATTATTATCCTGTTCTGTGAGTTTTCTTTCTTAATCCATGATCATTTAAAGGCATAATCTAGCACTTCTTTTGGAAATTTCTTCCACAGTCTCTTCATGCTGTAATTTGTGTCTTGCTGTGTCCAACTGCAGTTATTCCCACTTGATGTGACATGGGAAATGGGCATTGTTCTCTTTTTGTGGTAGAGCCTAAATCTTGAGATACCAGATTACATATGGACTACAGGCGGCTCACTTCAGTCTCAGTCTCTCCATTTTGTAGCATTAAGTTGGCATAGTTCCTGGCTTTTTTTAAAATGTAAGTATGGCTTTTAAAATATATTTTTCAGGATAGAATTATGAATGGGAAGCACAAAGGTATATGGAGGGAGGCTGGAAAACTAGGCATGTGCTCTTTTTATTATTCTGCCTAGTAAATGAAGGCTGTGTTTCCTCCAGCTGACAAAGGTGCAGCATTAGCACGTATCTTGCATTTATCCTACACAAAATGTGGTGAACAGAACAGGAATCATACTTGCCAATTGGTGCCTTACTCCGAAGTCTAATATACCAGTTTAGGGACTCCTGTACCTCCCTGGAGTATAAACACTCTTCCTGAGTGCTCCCTCTACAGAATGGTGCAATATTTTACAGATAGGTTTATTGATGAAGCAGTCCATTCTGATGGATTAAATTTCTGTAGGATTGCATTAAGTTGCATTATCACTGCCACTTTTGTATATCTTTTTGTATACTTGTATTTTACTGCCTTGAGGTGTCAAAATAAAGAATTTTTGTTTGATTAATCTGTGCAGTGTCTTCCATTTGGAGAGTTAGACCTCTGCAGAAATGGAGGTTCTACATAAAGAGAATTTTGTGTAATTTCCTGAGATGGCACATCCCAGAGGGGGTTTTGAGCCCTGGGGGCTGAAGCCTGCTACTTACAGCTGCAGCCAACATTGAGCTGCTTGTAAATTTTGGTAACAGCTGGGCCAAACAAAGACTGATACATTAATAAAGAGATAGGAGTCAGAACCACTAAGTAGGAGGCTGAAGTTGTGCTTCAGTATATAAAATACTGACGTTGGGAAAATTTTGGGCTTGGTGTTTTTGAAGGAATAGTTGGTGTCAAAATGAAGACTGAAGACTCCTGGAAAAAAGGAGTCTCAGAAGGAAGAAGAGACTGAAAAGAAAGGGAAGGTACTATCAGTCAGAGTGTGGAAGTGGAGGAAGGTCCAGGGGATCAGAGAGCTGCATGGGAAGGAATGCCAGGGTATGCTTAGAGGCTTGATGCATAAAGCCCAAGACTTGTATCTGGGAGCAGCTGTACAACACAGAGCTCTGCTGGGCAGGGAAGCTGAGATCAAAGTAATGCACCTGGGAGAAAGTCAATTAGTGTGAAATAAGAAGGTAGAAGCTCTGTTCTTGTAAGTTCTAAAAATAATCCACAGCCTCCAGATCCACTAGAGGTTGCCATTTACCCTTTTTCATCCATGACACTTTGAAGAGTTGTTTCCTGTCTTCCATGATCTCTTCTAGTGAAAGAGTACACCGGTTTATTAAAAATACCAAATTCTGATACAGGACATCTAGTACTGATATTAGCACTGGAATTACCAATGTCTATCTGTGCAGAAAGTGATCCTAGTAGGCCAGAAGATGAAGTAAACAAGATGTTTGCATTTTCATAGGTAAGTTTTGAGCTACTAGCATAGTTTAAGGAATTACTTTTAATAGTTGGGATAGCGGGGCAATGGTAACACGTTCACATTTTGTCTGGAAACCAGAAGAATAAGGTCAAGGGTTTTATTTGGGATGGGGAGTGAAAACAATGAACCCAATGTAGACCATGTATTTTAAAAATCTTGAGTTCCATGAGAATCACATTTATTAACAGAACAATTCAGTAAATTAATACTATTTTAATTCCAAACTGATTTTGTTTCCCTATTTGTGATTACTAATAGATAGTCAAAGGATTTGATTTTGTAAAAATAGTAATTGGTCCCCTTAAAATTTAGGATGTACAGAATGGTATTGAAAGAGCGCATATGCTTCTAAAACATCAAAAGGTTTGGCTAAACACCTATAAAACATAAAATTTATGCCAAGCTGAGACTCCTAACATGCACTGTACCTGTCTTGTATAATTTGTTCTTAACCCCTCAGGGTATGAGAATTCTTCACCATATCACTACAGTAAATTATTAAGTTAGGAGAAGGAAATGCAAGAAGATAGTGTTATGTAATAGCTTATGTCATCAGCGTATGCATACAGAGAACAGTTTCTTTAAAAGGAAGGGAATGAAATTGAAATCTCCAGAGAAGTTACAATCAACTGTTGTCACAGGATCAGCAGCCTTGGTGAGTCTGTTTCACTAGGAATGAGTGCTATGTCCTACTCAGTGCAATTTGGCCTGCTGTTGCTGATTTACCACTTCTTACTGAATTATTTTCTGTTGAAGTTTGATATTCTTTTGTTTCCATTCATCTGCATTTGTTACTTGTTTATTGGAATTGCTATGTATAACTTGGTCTTCAGACTGTATTTTTGCACAAACTGTTTTGCCTGCATGCATAAATTCTTAAGATGACATCTGTGTAATTTACTACAGCTTTCAAAGTGCTCGTAGTCGCACTCAGATTTCTCTGACTTAGAAAAGTAGCTGGAACTGCTGTGGTTTAGGCTGTTTTTTTCTTTAGTATTTTAATTTTCCTTTGGCACTCCTAAAAGTTTGTATTTGCAGCTGCAAAAAAAAGGAGCAACAGTAATGCCTGCCATAGAAATCATGCTTTGACAAAGGTAAAGTTCACACTGTATTGATAAAATACTTGGGAGTTGGATTTGTTAGGTACAGGTGGTAAAGAAAAACACAACAGCTGTTGGTATTCAGTCACTTGTAAAGTGACTTAAAGGATGGGAGGAAAAGGTCATACTGAGCATAGGCTTAAATTTTTCTACATGGATTCACACAGAAATAAACACTTAAGGAATTTTATAAATTGCCACTGCCTCTTGCAAGTCTGGCTTGGTTATTCCTCCTGCCCAGCCCAGAAACCCTGGGCTCCATGCCTTGGCAGCTGTACCCAGGACATGTGCAGGTGCCATCCTAGAGGCTGGAGCAGACTGTCCTCCACTCCTGTTTTTAAGACCAGGGTGCCAATACCCCTGGTGTGACCAGTTCCAAGTACCAAGTCTCCTCACACAGGTCTGAACCGCAGCACGCCAGGCACTCATTGAGTTGGTCCAGAGAGCTGTGGCTGCTCCTGCTGCTGTTGCTGAGACCACACTTGCTTCAGCTCCTGTCCCCAGCACCCCAGTCTGACTGCAGCTGCTGGGCCAAATTCACTCATGCCAGTCTCACCAGCTGCTGGCACCTCAAACTTAGAGCACTCATGTATGTGGGATAATGAGATTTCATGGAAAGACAGTTAAGAAAGCATTTAATATGAAGACAGGACAGATGCTGACCAGCCTTGGTTTTCATGAAAGCTGTCCTTTTCCATCTATTCCCCTCATTATTCCTCTCCAGCCATCTTCCTTAACAAGTTCTGCATAGTTCCACAGACCTAGTTCAAATCCTTATGTTTCCTGTTTCCCACTTTATAATAGTTACAAACTCCAAGCTGGCCCTCTCCAAAGCTGTGAATGTACTTTCTTAATGGCCTGTCAAATAGTGACTGTAGACATTTGGTCTTTTGCATGATCTCTGCTCCCCATTTTCCCTGAGTTCTGGGTGGTTTTATTTCTGGCTTCCCATCTTCTGCGTTGTGAATCTCCTTGACTGGATAACCTTAATAAAGGTGACACTTTCACCTTTCACATGCTCTTACATAAATCATTTTTATTTAGTGGGAGAAAGAGCTTAGGAAGTGATGATACTGCTCTAAGTAACTGCTTTCGTTGATACAAAATTTTTCTTTTTCCCTCAATGAAAATCTTTACAGATAGCAGATGATTGGGGGAGGGGGAAAAAGAGCAGTTGTCTGTGAAAAGAACTGTGGCCTATATTATCTGCTCCATTCCCCACAAACTTCTGTGCTCGCTGCTGCCTCAGGGTACAGCAGACAGTAGCTGTGACTCAGCCGAGGACGTAGCTGTTGCCACAGCTGCTCAGTGCTGTTTCTCAAGGCAGTAACCCACAGCAGCACCCTGATTTTGTCCTTTCTACACTATTAGCTCCACCTTGCTTTTCTTGTGGCAAAGGCCCAGGACAAACAGAAGGGCAGAGGGCAGGATCTCTCTACTTTGCTCCCCTACAGGGTTCCAGGATCCTCAACAGCCCACAAACCCTTCCTGACTATGCTGTTGAGCAGCTTTAATTGGTTTTATGTATAAGAAATTTGGTTAAGGCACAAACTGAAACCCAGGAGGCTCCATCTGAACATCAGGAAACACTTTTTTACCATGAGGGTGCCTGAGAACTGGAGGAAGATGCCCAGAGGCTGCAGAGTCTCCATGCTTGGAGATACTCAAAAGCCATCTGAATATGGTCCTGAGCAACTGGCCTCTAGAAGGGCCTGGTTGAGCAGGGAAATTGGGCCAGATGACTTCCAGAGCTCTCTTACAATATCAGCCCTTCCGTGATTCTGGATATAAAAGATACTGAGTGTTAGTTATGCCAGTGGATGAAGGCTCATGAAGGTATGAAGACTGCAAGGAAGGCTGTTTATCTGTGGTGAGGTAACCAGCAATAATGGGTATGCTCAAAAAAAATTACGTTAAATGTGAGGACAGCATAACAGTAATTCATATGAGGAATAGTCTTCCAAGGCCTACTAGAGAACTTCCCCTCTCAGATGCTGACACTTCCCAAAATTGTCCCTGAAACAGGTTGTGGAAATAATCCTCTCCGAAGTTGCAAGATGGTTCTCTTGTCTCTAATTTTGGTAATTTGTCATTTCCATGCTTTTTTCCCTTAGTCTCTCTCTGCCAACGGTGCCCATTCTTTCTATGGTTCCCCACCCTTTCCAAACGGAGTGAAGAATGACACTGCCTGGGAGAGGAGGAGGAAACGTTACCTCCTGTTAATTTACTGAGCTGTCCCATTGCCAGGACAGCAGAGAGAGATTAAGGCAGGGAAGCAGACAGAACAGGAGGGGGCAGGGAGTCTCTGGTTACACTCTCCCTCTGTGTCTTTCCCTCACCAGTAACCTTCTCTCTCAGGGTGCTCTGAGGGATTTTAGCCGAAGCCTTGCGCCCGTTTCACTCCATGATTTTGCTGGGGAGGGCAGACGGGAAGACACTGCCCTGAGCAACCCCTGCTCCACAGGACGTTGTCTCTGGGGATATGACTGGGGATGCCTCTCCAACGAAAGCGTTCCGATACCAAGAAACTCTGGTGAGTACAATACCTGCAGCAGCACAGAATGTTTCCTACATGAGAACTGGCTTCCCTCCTCTGCCTAAGGGGCTGAACGCTTTCTTTGCCTACAAATATCCTTCCCTATTTGCATTAGACTCTGAGAGAGAGCTGCCCGAGCACATGCTCCAGTAGTGGCTTCCTTCAAGAGATAACATGGCCGTGTTTTCCTTGAGTTCCTAATCCCCATGGGTCAAAAATCTACATCACCAGGCAGGTTAAGAAATGCTGGCATGAGTCAGAGCTGAGTCTGCAGATCTACACAGAAATGCAACTGCTGGTTGTGAATGGGTTTGTCTTTTCAAGACAACCACAGATAAGGCACTGAAACTGTTCCCTGCCCTTTGTTACAGCTCCCACAAGAAGTGGTTAGGGTTCTGCCTTAGTGGTGTCTACAGGTGCTGTGAGAACACGGAGCATGTTGCTCTCTGGCATCCTTTGGGAACATCCCAGTGGGGTCTTGCACTTCTTTGTTTTATAGGTATTTTGATGCAGACTGCTGAGCCTCTTTCTGCTTTAGCTACTTTAAAGAGTTAACTAGCAGAAATGAGATTCATTGTATGTCTATGAGTCCTCACACTTTGCTGGACAAGTGGAGGTAGCAGTTTGTCCTGTGCCTAAAAAGCCTCTTGCTTTGGTCCCTGAAGTGAGAATTAGCATCATTCAGTCCAGATTGCCTAAGGAACAGCATGAATGAAATCCTAGCCTTTGAAAATGAATAGTGGCTTGTTTGTACCTGAATATGCAACATTTTGGTAGCAGTGTTTAGAGAGAAGTAAGACTGTTGGGGCTGAGGAAAAAATGAGATCTCATCTTCTTTGAGTTACTGCAAAGAAAGATGGAGACTTTTTTATGTGTTGCTCTCTGGCATCTCTTGAGCACATCCAAGTAGGGTCTTGCACTGCTTTGTTTTATAGGTATTTGGATGCAGACTGTTGCCACACGTTCTGGTTTCTGTTTCTAGAGCACCTAGTTTAGTAAGGAGAAGGTATTGTTGTCTTTGGGAGCAGTAGGCTGAGCTGAAGAACTGGAAAGTGGCTTTCAGTCAAAAATATTCTGCTGCTGAGCACTGCTTGTGTGTATGACAGGGTACCTTACAGAGGAATGAAGACTGTATGATCTTCAGTGTGACCATATAGCCCTTTATGACTGAAATCTTTATTTCAAATCCAGACTTACACAATTAATGTACATTTCTTAGTGATCCATGTAGGCACATCACAAACACACACCCTCAACTCAACAGTGGTTTACTAAGAAAGCTATTTATCACATACCAAGTATTAACAATGCCAAAGGAGCCAATCAGTACAGTGGAAGGATTAGGATGTGTTTAACCTCTCTTGGCCTGACTTTCTGCATTCAAATATAAAAAAGAAGCATCCTCAGTGTCAGAAGTGAGTAGCATCAACAGTAAAGCATCGAGACTGAGTCTAATATAGGACATAAAAAGATTGCCATGACTTGTTTACACTGTAAACAAAGAAGTAATGATTGCATGAGGTACTGAACTGTAAGGAAATACTACAAACCCAAACAAAAGCAGTGGTAAGGAAGACAGCATCAACCAGCACAAGATGCAGAAGTAGTGAGTATGCTACTTGGATAAAATGGCTATATTTCTTCTGCATCTATAACAAACTCACAGATCTCTACAATTTTCAGTTTTAGGTTCTTAGTGTAGAACTATACTAGTCAGAGTAAATAGACTAATGAGAGTTTTCTTGAATGCTTGTGGGAAGACACAACTAGTACCAGATTTCTTGAGTTCAAGGAGCATGATTTGTACAACTTGAGCTAAGGCAAATCTTTGACAAAATATTTGTCCATTACTAAATAGCTATTTGTCAGAGAAATAAATACAATGTGTTGCATTATATTAATTTATTCATAAATTTATCCCAAATATTTGCCACTGAGAGCTCTTCTAGGCTTCTGGACAGGACAGGATTGTGTAACAAATTATATCTGTTTGATTGCTTGAGTACCTGCATAGGTAAACCCCAAATGATTAGTTCTTTGTTGAATTCAAGTCACCCCCATCCCTGATAAGCTTGATGATAAGGAAGCAGCCATGCTATGACCCATTTCATGACAGATGACTCTAAAGTTAGGAATTCTTTGAGAATGACCATATGTACTCGAGTCCTTAGGGATCATAGGCAGAGTAGCAGCTAGTTACTGGAGGAGCTATTTGCTGGATCTAATCCAGGCATTAGTGCTAAGAAGGCACTGAACCACTAATCTCAATTGAAGAAAAATTATTTCTCAAAACAAGCAAAATTAAGAACATTTATAAGGATTATGTAGCAAATGAAAAAAGGACTGTAATTCTGGATGTTGTTGCCTCAAGTGTTGTTGCCAGACACTCTCAGGACTTGAGAATCTTAGCAATTTACACCTTAAAATGCTATCTTTAGGAGCAGACTCCTCTCAAGTATCAGCATTACATCTGTTCACTCCATGTACTCAGTCATGTTAGTTCGTTCTCGTTTAGTGAGTGAACAGAAGCAGAGAGCACTTCTGAACTAATGCTGCACACATGAGTTTTCAGACATAAAGCAACCACTGGTCTCTGGGCATGCTGGTTGGTTGTAAAAGACAGACAGTAGGTCATTGCCTGGCTCCAAAGACTGTAGGAATGACTGCTATTTTCCTCTGGTTTCGAAAATCTATTGCAGTGTCACAATCCATGGGCAAAGTCACTTATGAAGCCTGTATATCTTGGGATGAGGAGAGGTGGTAGATGAGGTAGCTGCTGGTCAGCCTACAAGGTCACAAACCATCTACATGAGAGTGCTGATGAGTCAACTGACTATTTCTTGTCCTTAAGTCCCTTCTATGATTGAAGTATCTGTGTTTGTTTATATACTGTGTCCACTTTATTAATTTTTTCTGTTCCTGGCTCTTTTTTTTTTTCCATTTCCAATAATCTCCTTTAGCTATTTGTTTCCCAGGTGTTCATTGCCTCTTTGTCACTTACTCTTTTACCATTCCCTTGTCACTCTCACATAGCTGTTCCTCACTCTTGTGTTCTGCTGTGTCTCCTCACTTTGTTTCTCTGCTGTTCTTGCTCTCAGTATACATGAGGCCAAGTGTTAGGTTTCACAGCTGTGTTTTTCTCTGCGCCTTCCTCACATCACTGCCATTGGATTCTGTTCTAAAAATATCCTATGTGACCCTTTCCCTGTGCTGTCCCAAGGCAGAGGGGGGATCCTCCCCAGCTCCCCTCTCCTCTCTTTATTTTTGAAAGTGTTGTCAATCATACAGAAAGTAATGTCAGAAGGCAGAAGAGACCTGGGGAACTGAGGTCATGAGAAAGATCACTTGTGCAGATTTCTATTGCCAATTCCAAAGCTGGAGAGGACAAAAGAGGCAGATGAACAAGATGTACATGGCAAGATGTAGGCTTCTGAGAATGACAATGGAACAGAAAAAAAAGAATTCTTTCTTCAGTCCATCTCTGCATGGGAGAGATGTTCAGGGCTACCCTACCTGTTTAAAAGATGGGGATAGGAATTTTTGCTATATTTTGCTGTGGTTTTAAGCTCTGCTGTGAGAACTAACAGCTTCTTGAGGAAATTTTCTCATTTCCAGTTTGTATTGCTAGCGGGCCTGGTCTCCATTGTTCTATTAACAATTTAAGTTCGTGTGCCAGTATTTTGGTTTTGTTGCCATCAAAGCAAAAAGCCTAAGAATCACAGAAGGACCTAGAATGGAAGGGAACATTGGCAGTACCCAACCCAGTTCCCTTGCTTGGTTATGAATTTCCCTTGTTTCTAATCATGGCTGTTGCCTCTTGCATCTTCCTCGTGCCTCTCTTGGAAGAGCCTGGTGCTGGCTTGTCTGTACCCTCCCCCTGGGTGTATTTGCATTTGCTGTTTGCAAATCAGCCTTTTCTCTGGGGTGAATTAACCCTGCTCCTTCAGCTTCTCCAGTCAACCATCCAGGCAAGACTTCCTGTGGTGATGCCCACAGCTGCACACCCGTGCTGTATATTCCTGACCTAAACACCTTTTCCATGGAGAAAGTTTGGTTTAACGGTAGCATGTGCAACAGAAATGGTACCAAAGGCTTTACCTTGCCTGGCTGTTGCCCCCATTGTCCTGGTACTGAGCTATGGGAGCAGTTACATCCCCACAGCAGCAGGTTGCCTGCAGACACCATATCCTGGATGGCACCATCCTGGCAGGGAGTGCAAGGGGCCTTTTTTGCTACTTGCAGAAAAGTATTTTTTTTAACCCATTTCCAACATCATTCAGGTATTGGGCTCTATTGTGAAGGTGTCCAGAATTACATTTCCATGAATTCTACAGGCCTTCTGCCCAAAGAAATAAATTCCAAGGGCTGGCAGCATGCCAATTGGTCTAAACATTGCTATTGATCTTGTGTTGTAAAAGGTAAAAAAACTTGTTCGTGTGTAAATGGCATATGGGGATATCCCACATTTGTGTGAAACCTAATAGGGTAACTGCATGCTATAAGCTTTTTTTATATGGACAAAGAACATACATGATTGCTTTGACATCTGGTGTGTGCTACTTTGGCAATATAGCAGATTAAATTATTTCAGGCAAGTTTGTGGTAGGGGGTTTATGTGTGGAAAGGCCATGTACTAGAATTCCTGACATTAGAAAAAGACAGACCTGTTGCTAGTATAATTCTCAACAATGGCAGTAGAGGTGAAATTGGAATACAGAGATTACTGCCCCAGCTGTACAGCAGATGGCATACAAAGTATGGTAGATGAGAAATAATTCATCAATACAGAAATGTACAGCAAATAAAAATCCTCAGGGTAAAGTCAACTACTGTTGTGAATCTCCACAAAATCGCAGCACAGAGCCTGGGCATGCAGAAGAGAAGCTGGCAGTAAAACACAACATTAAAATAAGTTCTTTTGTTAATGTTTACTTTAGCAAAGTAGCAGGAAGTTGCTGCTGTCAGTACTGATGGGACAGCTTCCATGTACCTGTGTGTTGCAATGATCACTGTTAACTTGTGAATGCAGAGGCAGGACAGATGTAAGTTTAGTAATGCTGGTCGCTACCTTATTGGAACCTGCTTATTTTAAGTGTTCATATTTTCTGTTAAGTGACATGGAACTTCTTGGTGGAACCAGATTTCATTGCTGTTTCTTTGCATGGGAAGGCATATAATGTTTTTGTATTTGTTAATCACACAATTCTCAGCACTGCACGTAGAGGTAGCAAAGAGATCCTCCACATGTCGTGACTGCAACAAACACTTCAGTCTTTGGAGCTTGATAAGGACATAGTGGGGGTTAAAGTATTTGCTCATGTTTTTTAAAATTCAGCCATTTATCTCTACAACAAATTCCTGCCTCTTCGTGAAGAAATTGATTCTTATTTGTTCTTAAGGGAATCAAGTGGCTGTTGGGATTGACAGTCATCCACTTCCACAACATATTTGTAAAAGGTCATGGATCAGGAATGTTTGCCTATCAACTGTCAGCACTGAGAGTGGATTCTAGAAGCATATAAAAATACAAAGCAACTTCATCTATTGCACACTGCTATTGTGGGTGTGAGTGGCACCTACACTTTTTCAAAGGAAGTCAAATACCTGTAGCTCTAAAAATTCTGACAAATTACACGCAGTATGTTGTTTTCTGATTTGGTGCTGTGAGGAAACATTACATTGTGCACCTTCAAGTTTGTTTCAGGTGGAAGTTTGTCCAACTAGTCTTACCTGTGCATAGTCTAGGATACACATCCTTTGATTACGTGTAACCTACTATAGTGACTATGGATGTCTATATCCTGAGACTTGGACTTACCCATATCTCTACTGGGACACTGAAGAGAATTTGCCTGAAGACCAGTCACAGAGGCTGACAAAGTATTTAACTGTGAGGAGGAACACACTGCTTTTAACAGCTGCAGAAAAATAACTATCCGTTTTTGAGTATGTGGTCAGCCCAGGACTGACCACAGTCCTGCAAACAAATTTCAGAATTAGATGATGCTTTCTTCAGACCATTGGAAGAGGTCACGTTCATAGTCCCTGGAAGCGACCTGCTGCAGCAGTAAGAACAGGGCACAAGCAATCCAGGAGGTTTCTGGAGTGCATTGCCAACAAGTTCATAACAAGATAATCAAAGAGACAGCAAAAGGAGGAGGTCTGCTGGACCTGATACTTACAAAGGAGGAAGGATGAGTTAGGGATGTGAACATCCAGGACAGCTTCTGGATCTGAGGAGGGAGAAGGGCTCAATATGACGTCTCAGTCCTTGAGTTCAGGAGAGAAGACTTTGACTCTTCACGGATCTTCTTGGAAGAATCCCATGAGAAATGGCCCTAAAGGGAAGAGGGGTCTGAGAGAGCTGGTTTTTGTACAGGAATCATCTTCTCCAAGCTCAGGAATGATCCATTCTTATGAGCAGGAAATCAAGCAAAGGCAGCAGGAGGCCTGCATGAATTAGGAAGGAGGTCCTGAGTAAACTCAGGTGACCTGGGAAGAATCTAGGGACACCAGCCACGTGTTAAAGGATGAGGTTAAGAAAACCAAAGCTCATATGCAGTTTAATCTGGTGAGGCATATGAAGGGCAACAAGAAAGGCTTCTACAGGGGTATCAGCAGCAAAATTAAGGCAATGGAAAACGTGGGCCCTCTTCTAAAGAATCAAGGCAAATTGGTTCTAAACAAGGTGATGAAGAGCAAGGACCCTCACTGGAGGAGGATGAGGTCAGAGGACATTTAAACAAACTGGGCATGCACAAATCCATGGAACCTGATGGGATGCACCAACCAGCATGAGGGAGTTGGTCAATCTCATTGCATCTCTATTTAACCTTTCAAAGGTGATAGGGATTCAGAGTGGTAACTGAGGACAGTAAGGAAACAAATGTCACTCCTATCTTCAAAAGGAGCAAGAAGTCCAGCAAACTGCAGGTTGACCCACTTCAGCTCAATCCCCATAAAGGTGATAGAGCAACTCATCTTGGAAACCATTTCCAGACACATGAAGGACAGAAAGACAATTGGGAGTGGCCAGCATGGAATTGTGAAGGGAAAATCACACTTCACCAACATACAGTTCAGTAATCAGCCGAGACAGCCTGGTGGATGAAGGAAGAGCAGTGGATTGTTTATCTTTACTTTAGCAATGCTTTTGTCACCCACCACATCCTCATAGTAAGCTGAATAAGTACAGGCTGGACAAGTGGACCTCGGAGTGGATGGAAAACTGGCTGAACTGCAGGGCTCCAAGGTTTGTGATCAGCAGCACATCCTTCCACTTAGCTGTGATGAGGTTAAACCTGGAGTCCTGTGTCCAGGTCTGAGCTCCCCAGTTCATAAAACCTGTGGAGTTACTGGAGAGGGTTCTGCAAAAGGCCACAAAGATGATGAAAGGACAGGAGCATCTCACATCTGAGGAAAGGCTGAAAGACCTGGGATTGTTCAGCAAAGGCTCAGGGGAGGACTTATTATCTGATGGAAGACTGAAGATGATAGAGACATTCTCTTCTCAGTAGAGCCCAGTCACAGGACAAGATGGAATGGGCACAAATTGAAACACAGGAATTTCTGTCTGAACATAAAGAAAGAGGCTTTTGCATGACTGAGCACTGCCACAGGTTTACCTGGAGTGACTGTTGCATCCTTGGAGACATCCAAAAACTGTCTGGGCACAGCCCAAGGCAACTTTCTCCTGCTGACACTGTTTGAACATAGTATTGGACAAGACAGCAGATGTCCCATCCAAAACTCAAATATTCTGTAATTCTGTAATTAACTTAAGTACTCAGAGGAACAGCAGTTCAAATTACCTACTGTTCTACAAGATTATTGTCTTCTAAATATGACACAAAATGTATTTTTAATTCTTTGTCTGTAATTAACTCTCTTATCTACCCTTGTTGTTAAATGACTCACACAAACCTGTCATTTACTTCTATTACAGAAAAGCAAATTAAAACTGTTTGCCTGCATCTGAATTCAAGGAGTTGTGACTTCAATAGAACAAGACCCTACCTCCTGAGATACAGCCAAGTTAACCTTCTCAGTTAATTTTCTTCATACAGCTCAGTATTTTCCAGACCTCATTGTCCTTTCCAGCCTGGGAGGTTCAAGTCCACTTAACTGTTCCTCATACAGCAGCTGTTCCATAATTTGACCATCTTCTGAAACTCTCCCTGTTCTACTATATTCTTTTTGAGACTAGAGGAAACAGAAAGCAAACATTACTCAGATGTATTGCATGTTGTATTTAATTAGGTATTATTTTCCTACTTCTTAACCATAAAAGAGGTCATTAGGATCATTCTGTGTAACCCCAAGAACTTATTTTTACATATAGAGAGCTTACATTGTTGGACAGTTCTTGTGTATGCAAAGCTAGAATGTCTGTTCCTCCTTAATCACTTCAGATTTATTGTGACTTTTCATCTGTAATTTTATTGCTCAATCTTCCTGTTAAAGCCCTGTACAGTTCTTCAGTCAGTCTGTTTTTATTCCTATGAATAACTTAAGAGCACCCTGTGAGCCCTTATCCAGACCAGAGAGGTATTTGATGTTAATTCTGCTTGGCATCAAGTTTGTTATCAACTGTAGGGGACATGGTACTGAGGGCAGGCTGCTTTTAGTTCCAATTCCATATAGAAATAGGGCATGTTGGAAGCCTCGTTTCCATTAGTTTGAAGTCCACAGTGCTCCAGGCTCAAAGGGCAAAAGAGCTGCAGGTTCACCTAAGCTTTCCAGGAATGGTAAAGGCAAAAGCAGGATTAAACACATGGCAGCTATGCAGCAGGGTAGTGACAGAAGAAACAGTCAGCACGGTGTAGGAACTTTATTCCAGAGGTACATGGAAATCTTACTCTTGGGAAGATGAAACCAGGGCTAAGCAAAGTTCTCTTGCCTACACATGTGTTTTAGTGCTGCATGTGAGCATGTACGTTGTGGCTGACATGATCTATTGACAGCCCGGCGAACAGCTTTGTTCTCAAATGCTGCTTCCCTGACCTGCTGCGAACTCGCTCAGAGCACGACTCAGAGCAGTTAACTGCATGAAGACGTGAGTGTTTTCCATCAGTTTACCTTTCACAATGCTCAGATAGACACATCAGAGCTGGTGCAAGGAAGGGAATATGACCATCCTTTCTTTATGCCACTCACAGTTTTGAGGCAGCTGTAACGGTTCAGGCCAACGCTGAAAAATCCTGAACTTCTGTGTGTTCTCTCTTCTTTAACCCAGCTGCATTTCAAAAGCAGTACCAACTACTCTTATGCCATGACCCTAGAAAATATATATTTTTTTCATTATAACTGCCTCATACCAAAATATAAAAGACTAGACTTAACACTTAGTCTGGAATTGTGGAAGAAGGGAGACTTAAGAAGGTCAGGGCCTGATACATCACTGGCTTTTGATTAGTCAGGTGCACAGTGTGACAGGCAGCCTTTTCTGTGCAGAGCTCAGGTACAGCATCTTGCTCCACCCTGACACTAGTAGCCCCTCAATGCAAGCCCTCAGAAAGAGTCAGAATACCTACAAGAAGTAGTCCTTCCCCATGGGACTTCTCACTCCCAATTAGTTCTAGCCCTGAGCGGCCATATATTACCTTTATTCTCTTTTACTGTTCCATCACTGGGGGAAACCACTTGAATGCTATGTAGCAAATAAGTAGTGTAATAATAATGTAGTGGATTAACAGAATATGCTAAGATACTCTGGAACACCCTTTCCAAATCCTTCCACAAGGATTTTTCACTCTCAGAACCTCTAGTGGTTTCCACTTCCAACCCAACTCTTTTTTATATGTGTAGGCTTCTCTCTTCTTCTTTCCACTTTTCCAGATCAGTGTGTTTGGTTCTGTAGTAAATGGATCTTCTCTAAAGAGAAGGAACAGTCATCAGCTGATGGTTTTTTGCTACTGAATATGGAGGACAGACACAACAGGTTCCATAACAGTATTTCATCAGAACCTGATATACCACGCTAAACCATTCGGCTTCTTAGCTGGAACCACTACTTCATGGTGACCACAATGCGCTTGGAGTCATTACCCCCATGGAAACAACAAGGGCCAAAACATCAACTAGAATGGATCAAATGGAAAACCACATAAAAAACAAAGAAGCTTTTTAATCTGTTAAGAGAAGTGTTCAAAAAAGTGAAACATTTCCAGAAGACGTGAAGGTTACTGAAGGACACCGGGATGGTATCTAAAGAAAACAGGTCCACACAAAAAGGCCTCAGTCCTTCTTTAGCCTTCCTCAGATCCTTAACATGAGTGCTGTCCCCTGCCAGGATGCAGATGATATGCTTATTTTCTGGTTGGAGGGTTTACTAGGAATCCTTTAGGGATTCCTAGTAACCTAGTGACCTCCTGCCTTCTCAATGATATCTGCCTCTTATTTCCAATGCAGCAATGTAATAAAAATTCAAAGCTGGGTCTAGACCCTCCTGTGGATGGACTGTGGATGGCAGAGGAAAGCATCTTGATAAAAATGATATTTCAGACCTGGTATCAGAACACAGACATTAAAGATGTTAATGCCCTCCTAAGCAGATCTGAATGCTCAGCAGCTGATTCAGGGCAATGATCATGTTCCCCAGCATACAAGACTAGAGGTCAAGAGAGGACAGGACTCTAATGAACAGTATGACAAAACTGAATATGAAATTGTATAGACAGACATGTCTGTTCAAGTGGTCCTACCACAAAGGTGAAGATCTCCTTCAGGAAGATGATGGACAACCCTCCTGCCCAAAGCAAGGAGAATACCCTGCCCCTACAGAGACCTCACCTCCATCCCATGGGATTTAATGGTGTCATTTGGAGCAGTTTTATTTGGAGGGAGAAGGAAGGGGGATAAGGAACCTGTTGGCTGGCAGTGGTGGTGCCACTGGGACCAGCTGTGCTTTCCACTAGCAAGTTCTGTAGCCAGAACTGTGGTCCCTCTGGTACAGGGAAGCACCACAGCAATGCCCTCTGCATCCCTTTCCTCTTTGATGAAGATTAGGTTGAAAGCTGCCATGGCAAGGGTCAGCTGCATCTTCTTCCCAGAGCAATGAGTCTTCAGCAAATTCATAGCATGATAGGTCTGAGGAGCCTGCAGACTTGTGTGAGCTTGTCGTCCTCATGGTGCCCAAAAACCAGTGGTCTGGGGCATTTCTGTCCCCAGCCCAGCCAGTGCACCTGCCAGAAACCAACAACTCTCTTCCTGATGCAAGAAAATCCAGCAGAACGAGTGGGATTTGAAGCATTTCACGAAATCCATTTCTACTGGGTTTTTTTGTTTTGTTTTTGTTTACTAACTCATTCCTTTCAAAATAAGCTATAGACATAATGCAGAATAGAATCTGGCTCTGATATAGACAGGAAAAAGTTGATATGCACCGCAGACCAAGGACAGTGCTTGAACAGGATACCACAGGTACTCTTAGGCATTGTTGCTGATTCTGAACACCTAATAATGCAAGAGCAGGACTGTGAGCAATGGTCTTGAACAAACACAACATCCAAAGATCTGTAATTTCACATGAACAGTCTGAGTTTAGCAGCTTGTAGAAGTAATTTCAGCTCCTAACATAAGTGAAAGTAAGAATAGTTTCCACCATTTATTCTCAACACCTTCTTCTTCATTGGCCCATTATCTCTCCACCATTCCTGACCTTGGTTAATAGTTTCCAGTGTCAACCTACAGCCCCTTCCTGGACTCCTGTTCCAGATTTAATATTTTTAGATGGCATGGACATTAAATGCCAGCCCTGGGACGCAATGCCATTCATGGGGAAAGTCCTGCAATTTCTTTTGCTGATTTATCTTGTCCTGGGCTTAATACACTAAGCTACCTGTCTCTTTGGCATCTGGAGACTGTATCCCCTCATGGTCCTGGTGTACTTCTTGCACTGTTTTTCCCCTTGTGACAATCTAAATTGGCTCTTGCTAATAGGTGGGCAGTAGCTCTAGTTTAAAAAGCTTGACAGAGAAAAGACTTCTTGCAGCCTTCGTGCCAAAGAGTGGCCCAGTACTTCAACCTGGATGCACGTGCTTGATGCAGTTCTTCCTCCCTTCCCCCAGCACCTTCCTACAAGTCAAAGCAAGGGGCTGATGGAACAGAGAGGGAGTCCAGTGAATGTCATGCTGACTCTTGCTATCATCCCCATATCAGCAGCCAGTGATAACAGCAAAGGTTATTGCTGCAGGGGAATTTCTTTGCCCTCATTTGCGATGGATTTATTATTCAGGCTGCCAAGAGAAAGACTATCTTTCCTCTGTTTACCTTAGTCTTTATCTCATATTACCACCAGGGATTGTTTTATGGAAAACAGGCAAGACCCCTGCTGTGCTGGAGGGTTAGGTGTTTTTGTATGGGTATCTGCATTTAGATGGGGGAAGGAGAAGGAAAACAGGAAGCTTAGTCAAAACTTTGCAGGATTTACAACTGTCCTAATAAGGTATATAAAAAAAAAAATCTTCAGTGGTAGTGATAACACATCTGTGCTACAACCCTTTTTTTGGCATCCTGTATCTCAGTTGCCTGAGACCGGAAGAACCAAGTGCTACTGAGAAAATTTTTATGGTGGATTAGGGCTCTGTTGCAATCAGAAAAGACAGTCCTTTTCCTCATTTCTAGATGCATTCCTGATCCCTTCTTTCCTGACATTCACGTGGCCATGCATCAGCAGGAATGGACAGCTGAGCTGGCTGAAAATTAATTTTTTTCCTTGCATAAAGCTTCTTGATCAGTAGTTCCAGTACGTTAAAAAATTAGGACTGTCTTTTTCGGCCGGTCTTCTCCTCAAGTCCTCTAAATTAGGTAATGTGATCACTCTCATAGAGATCTATAGATCATAGGGCTTTAGTGATACTACTTTTCAGGCATTTGAAAGTGGAACATATATCCGGAAAATGAAATAATTTTTCTTGCATAGCTCTAATCCCAGCCATGGCCTCCTGGAGATACTCTGTCCATACTCAGGGTTCCTTCTTCTTGACCAATCCCAGCTCAGGCACACCACAAACATGTCCTTGAAACTTCCCCAAAAATTTTCCCTTCATAAGCCAGTTCCTCCTCCTAAACCTTTCAACTGTGACCACACATCTTCATAGTTGGCCACATTTTACGTAAGAATCAACATTCTCCACTTGAAATTAGCCAAATTGAATTCAAACCCAGGGGCCTGTGGCAGGCCAGCTCTGCACAGCTCATCACTGCACGTTCTTTCCACCCTCGTGGTGTCGGTCAGGCTGTGTGTCACAGCATGACTGACAGATCTAATGGGCAATTATTCATTTTACCTGAGCAAAAAGCAATCTACAGGGAGAAGGGGAAGAAAGGCACAAGCCACAGATTCTCTGTGCTGGAATAATAACAAATTCACTAGCTTAGAGGTATCCTTACTAGGTTTTGATCATTAGATATAGGTCTGTATTTCCTAGATGTTCCTTTCTGCTTATAACATCTTCAAGCTGACTACATCAGAGAATGTTTGTGGTGCAAAATTATCCTCCTAGAAAATAAGAAATCCACTGAATCGACTTCAGTCAGTTAATTGAGTGTTTGCTAGTTCTCACTGACTTTAGCTGCTATTGGATGCACAATCCAGTTTGAAAAAGTTTTCACCTTCTCAGGAGTCTAATATTACTTTTTCGTAATTACTTTTCTTCTTCTTTTGGTACTTGTATACACGCTGTGCCTATTTGATTTGTTCTTGGTTTATCCTAAGACAAACTATTCACTTTTCTACCCCACCAGTAATACACCTCTTCATTTGGAAAGCCTTTCAGCAGATGAAAAGAAGAAATTATTTAATAGAAGCTACGGGGTGCTGTAGGGTAGAGAATCACCAAGGGAATTGAGGGCTGCAATTTTAGAAGGGGGCAGCTGTAAGGGAGGAGGCATCCAAGCTGTGGAGATATGGAAACAATCTCCCAGGCAATAGAGTGTAAGCACAAAATTTTAGCAGCTCAGAAGGTCATCAACTTAATTGCAACCAAGGTCACAGTGGGTGAGGGAGAGTTGTGTATAGACAATATATTTATTTCTATACTTCCTGACTTCTGTGCTTGAAATTTTCTCTATTTAAAATAAACAAATAATCTTATTTTTATTCTACTAAAGGCTGTTTTCTTTTAAGTTTTGAAGCCTGATGTTCTTTACCTGAGAGTTCACCAGGACAGTCAGATTCACTTTAAAGTTCTGAATGAGTTTGGATCCACTTATAAAACCTAATTTTGCTGTCTTCTCTTTCATCTGATTTTCTGTGTCTTGCTCTTGTTGCTGGGTTTGTTTAAGTCTTTCTGCTTGTTATTTTTGCTCTCAGTTCCAACCTGTGACCACATTGTGATGTAGGACAAGACAACCTCGAGTTAACAAGTAATTTACTTTAGATGGCATCATCGACATGGATATGGTGGTCTGTGCAGACTGTCACAGTTGGGTTGTTTCTGGAACTGGGACACATCCCTTCCCCTTTAAAGCTCATTTGGTTTTTGCCCAGTCATGGCATGTCATACTATCATATCATGTCATACTGCACTGCCATCCTGCCCTATCCTGATCTGTTCAAGTTTCCTTCCAAATTCCTCTATTCCAACATCTACTTCAATGGCTCCTTCATGTCCTTGTGTTCCTGTAAGTATTTATCTGATGCCAGTTGTGAGATTTTTTTCCCCATTCTGCCTCTTTCTTCTTGAGTTATCAAAAGCTGATGATTCTCAAAATCTGCCCTGTTTCTGTCAATTCTGCTCTACTCAGTCTAGTATTAGTCAGTACATGTCCACATGAATATCATCACATTATCTTGTTATTTCTCCATGATGAAAGCCCTAAACTTTCTGGCCTTGTTCTTTTTACTTTTTGCTGTGAACTCAACCCTTCTTTCAAGTGTCCTCTGAGAGTTCTCTGTCATTGTCTCTCCATATCCAGCCTGGCTTACTATGTGCCCCTGCACAGCTTAAATTTCTATCTTTTGCTACGGTTCAAGCCTCGGTCCATGATCTATTTCTTTCTTTTACTACAAAAGCTGTCTTTTCTTCCAGTCTCCCTCCCTCATCCTAGCCCTTTTTCACAGCATTCTTTCTCTCCCAAAGCTCTAATTGCCTCCTGTAGCTCTTTGAAGCCTCCATGGGTATCTTGTCTAATAAAATGTCCTAGTCAAGAGCTTTGTTCTCATCTAGAAGCCGTTGCCTTATCTGACATCTACTGAAGTATTTTTCCTGCTTTTCCACTCTTTTTTGTTTCATCTAAAGGTATTGCTTGAAGCAAATTATGCTTGCTGCATCTTCTTCCAGTCCAGATTCTCATCCCCTGCTGCCCTTTGGTGCTTTGTCTCTTATTGCCTCTGTGTTTCTTTCCTAGAGCCTGTGTTAGTGTTAAGTAGTCATCCTTTTGTCACCTTTCTCCTCTTCCTCCTTTAAAACTCCCTTTTTCACCTTCACAGTTTCTTTTGTCCTGTAGACCATCTTTTATATTATTTACTTTACAGACTTGTGGACCTCTTGGGCTGGGCTTTCTCAAGCACAGAATATTATTTTTGCTTTGTTCTTAAATGACTGTTCCTCTATTCTGCATGCAGGGTTCTAAGTAACAATAATTCTAACTCAGCAAATTCCACTCCTGTCAGCCTGGGGTGACAGAGGGCTCTGCATCACCATCTGCTATAATGTCTATGTATGCAGTGTTGGTGGCAGCTAAAAAATAGAGCTGGTGTTTCACTCCAGAGGAGGGTATGGTCTGCTGGTGGGCTGTAAGGCTTGTGTACAGTGAGGTCGTGAAGTGGTCTAGATCTTTCAGGATGAACCTGCTACAGAACAAACCAAAAAAAAGCTCTAGCATAAGCAGAAGTCTCAGAAGTTAGTATGATGTCTGATAGCTGTGTGGGCAGGGCGTAGGGAACATTAAGATTGTCACTGCTGATAAATAGCACTTGGATTATTTCAGGTTATAAATCTCCTGGGACCAGACCATGGGAGAAGTGTGAGTCTTCAGTCATCCGTACCCCCCTCCCCACCAGCCTCTCAGAGCTTTCACTATCAAGGCTGTAGGATGGGAGGGCTAGGAATTGTACTTCTGCATCCTGAAAAGCATTCAGGAGAAATAAAAAAATGCAGAGAAAGGGAGGCCTGAGAGAAAACTGAGAAGAGGAGGGAGAAAAATAGAAGCCTGATTGGAAAAGAGATCCCTCTTGGTTGACAGTTCTTCCAACTTCTATTCTTTCCTTTATTTTCACTTAATACTGTAATTTGGACTGTAGCTGTATTTTCATCTATCAGAAACATGTCCTTCTTGAAACAAACTTTGGAGTCCCACTAGGGCGTGTAATACAAAGGAAAAAAAAAAAAGGCATATGAACAGGTTGTGTAACTTTCCTCTTGCATGCCATGGAGAAGTCTAGAAACTTTTGTGAGCCTTTTCAAGGGGCTTAGGTGCACCTGAGGAGTCAAGCCATGTGTACAGGTCATCTGTGTTTGTGGCTAGTGCAAGATGGTTATGACACCTTCCTCTTATTTTTACATCTTCCTCCAACTCTGTGCTAATCTCCTGAGTCTGCTGGTAACCTGAAGCAACAGCAGTATTCCATTGGTGAGTCCTGGTGGAAGTGCAGAGCAAGGCCTGGGAAATAGAAAGCAAGACAGAGAGGTAAGAAAGAAAATATAGAAAGAAGAGCTGTGGCAGGAGATTACAGGAAGAGTGATAGGGGAGATTTGACAGCAGTTGCTGGGCAGCAGCCGTGCAGAAAGGCAGATTTTTTTCATGGTGTTCTCTGTATTCTGTGTTTATATCTGCAGATCTGAAAACGTGGAAAAGATGATGAGTAAAGCCAGAATTTTACTTTTCATTAGGTCAGCTATGCCAGCTGGAAAAAGTGGACAAGCGGTTGGGTCTACAAGTTCTTCTGAGAGTGTGAAATAGGAGCAGCAGATCTCAGAGCAAATACAAGTGGAGAGTAGCTGCTTTGAATTTAACTAGGGTAGTGTCAGTGAGGCTGGAGGCTGTGACAGAGATTATTGGTACCTTGTGAAATAGCAAGGATTGTTAATTATTTCCAGAGAGCTGACAAAGCACTTTCACCTCCTAGGGGAAAGAGGGAGATGGTTGATTTATAAGCTCAGTAGCATGGTAAGATTAGTGTTCAGGACACAGGAAGTATTGCGACATAAATCCAGTATCTCTACAGGTTGCATATATTTTGTCATGCACTGAAATGATGAATTTCAGTTCTCAGTTTTTTCCCTGTTAGACAATATCTGGGTACAGAGACTAGAGGCAGAGATACTGTTTGATGAGGAGTGGGAATTAGTTGAATACGAGGTCCTTAGCTACAGATGAGCTAGGTCTTTCCTAGTGCATAGGTACCACCATGTTGATTGTCCAGGATCAGCTGCGTATTTGCAGCACTGCCATGCACTGGCTGAGGTGTATTACACTGTGGGAAGCACGAGTGAGGGCTCAGGGGGTTTGTGGGATGTCTTCCTAATGAGGATAGTAAAGGTTTCTTGTTCAAGTAGCATCTGGAGTCGCTTGGTTGGGTTTGGGGTCCTTCATGCTTTTATTGATAAGGTGAGTGAGGCCTGGGCCAGTTTGGAAGCAGAGAGTGACAGTTCTTGGGAAAAGCCTTTCAAGGTAGAATCGTCCTATTTGAGGCTATTATTATAACATTATTTCCCGTGGAAATTCCACAACAGTATCATGCAAGACAGGCAGTAGAGTTTGATTAGCTGGCAGTAGAGGATTCATTTTTATACTGCAGCAATTTCTAATGTTCCATTCTTGTGCCTCTTGAAAAACAAGAGTTAGAAGAGTGCATTTTTGGCTAAAGGCTCTCGTTAGTTTTCTGCAGTGGGTCTGATGAGTGTTCTCCTCCAGTACATATAATAGTGACTGAAGATCTGGTGCTCTGTTACAGCTTTGATGTTTGCTGGGCTGTACTGTGTTCAGTTTTTAGGCTTCCTATACATGATGTGCCTTATATTTTGGACAGTTTTTTATATTTCATACACTATATAGTATGTGCTGTGCATAATTGTTTATATGAGCCATAATAACAATGGTCTTCCAAAAGCATCTCAGTAGGTTGGGGGCAATTAATGCCTTTTTGAGTATAACCTGTGAGGGTACCCAAATGTTTTTCTCTGCTTTCCTAGACACAGTCACTTAGAAACTCTTCTTTAAGGTGATTCATTTCAAGTTTTGTTTTACCTCTGGGACACAGTCTTCCAGAAAATAGTGCTTGTTGACAGTAAAGTGAGTGCTGGTGAGAATGAAACGGGAGAGCCTGTAAATTTTGGGGCAGCACTAATATTGCTTTCATAAATATTCAGTGCTTGCCTGGCCTGATACCAGTTGTAGGTTGTACACACTAACCTTATCCAGGTAGATATAACTGCTAATGGATATCCACATCTTAGCAGGAACAGGGAGAGGGTGGTTTGTGCAAGAAATTAAGTGTGCCCTCCTCTTGGAGACTTTCTTTCTACCTTACTCTCGAGGACCATGCAGACTAAAAAAAAGCAAAAGAAGAAATGTTTTACAGGAGTCTGCAAAATGAAATAATGAGACCACTGTTCTGGGCCCAAAAAAGGGTGCTTTTCCCTTCTCTGCACCTCAACCTGCCTGCAAATCTCTTACTCGGTATGAGTAGCTTGGCATGTGAGGTCTTTTTTTCTTGTATACAGTTTCTGGGACCTTGAACGCTCTGCTCCTCCCCAATTAATAGCCCTCAGAAGAAATATGGTTCCAGGCAGCACACTGACAGTACTGGGAGGTGTCTCTAGGCCAAGTTGCTGTAACATACTTCTCATTCCTATTGCTGGCTGGTAGCTCACTGGCGTTGGCTGAGCTCGTTGCTTCTCTCCCTGGCTGAGAAACAAGTGGCAGAGTGGAGAGGAGAAGCTGTTGAATGCTCTAGTATGTGGAAAAGTGAGCATCAAGAAGAATTAAATTTCTGCATACACCTATAATTGAGTACCCACAGAGCAGTTTGGTGATGTGCTTTAAAGTGCAAAGAATTCTTTTTCCCCAATAAGAACACCTGGGAAGGCTGAGATTAGACTGTAATGTTCAGCAGTTTACAGGGATGCCTGACTTCTCCATTAGGGCTTGCTGCTGTGAGATGTGGACTTAGAAAAATTGTCTTGGGACGCTGAGTGAACACCCATCTCATTCCATCTCACCATAGCTGCTGGCATCTTTATGATTGTTGCTCAGTCTTTAGGGCACCTGGTATCTGGGGAGAACATGAGGAAGCCCACTGACCTTTGTTCTCATTGCAGACAGAGAGTGCGTGGGATGGGGAGCTGTGAAAGAAGAGATATCCTGGATAACAATTTCTGCTTCCTCCTGTCTTCTTTCTGTCTCTGTGCTTGTAGCTCTGTCTGTCACACCACCTCCTTCCCCCTGCCCCCTCCCTCTCCTTCAGGAGTTCCCCTCTTGCTCACACCTGATATTCAATCCCGGCTGAGTTATTGCCTTTTGCTGAGATCAGACACGGCACTGGGGAATCATGTGGCAGAGGAAGGTTGCTATAAATATAGTTGAACCCTTTGGGCAGGAAGGGAAGAAAGTGAGAGAGGCACAAGGAGGTGGAGGAGGAGGGGCAGAGAGAAAGAGAGTGCAGGAACAGGACAAGTTGGAGTGGTCTGAGGAGAGAAAGAAAGGAAGGATCAGCAGAGAATGCGGAGGCCATGCTCTCTGCCAGAACACGAGGTGGTTCTAGGTAAGGCCCAGAGCAGCCACTCAGTTACAGATGAGCGTGAGGAGGAGTGGAGGAATGGAGAGCTCAGAGAGCAAGACGCAGGAGCCCAGCTCGAAGCCAGCTTTGTGGGGGGGCACACCGCAGTACGACTATGTCTGCTTTGAGAAATGCACCCGTTACGGGATACCTGTGGAGGCAGGACACGAGGCCGGGGCGACAGGGGACGACCTGCGCTCCCCGGAGAACTCCCTCAGCTACCTGCAGGTAGGGCTGGACAACGGGACATTTGTGGCAGCACAGGTCTCCCCGGGACCAGGCAGGCTCTGGGGCTCGCAGAACGGCGCTGGCAGAGCTCACATCCCCGTCCATCCCCAGCCCCACCAGCTCTCCCCTTCGCTTGCTGACTCCAGGTCAGGCCTTGACATTCATGGCTGTACTTACACCAAGGACCCTACCAGTAATTCAAGTCAGAGGTTATTGTCACCTGCCGCGGATGCAAGGAGACTTGGAATGGGCTAGCTGGGATGGGGAAAATTAACCAGAGCATTAATGCCTTTGTAACAGCAAAGAGAAGCTGCAGCTGTCTTCAGCTGCATAGTGATATTAAGTAAAGCACAAGAGTGAGTAAAAAAAAAGAACAGTGATGTGTATATATATGGGTATCTATCTGCACAGCTGTGTAGATGATGTAAAGCTCTCTTGTGACTTTTCTCTGACCATAAAGCCCTTCATAGTCTTAGACCCATGCAAGTATATTGGTATTTTGATAACTCTTAGTGAAGCTGTAAGTGAGGGATTTTCTAACCCTTAAGCTTGACCTGATTCTTGCTCTGGTTTGTACAAGCACTGGTTCAGAAAAATGTCTGGGACACAGATGTACTCTGGTTGTGGCTTTTTGTTCCATTATGCTCTGTATCTCCCTTACCTCTACATTTGGGACAGCCTCCTGCAAAGGGGAGGGTTTACAGCAGAGTCCTGGTGTCTTATTTCCTAACACTCTGTTCTGATTAAGCTGATCTAAGAGAGCTTCAGTGCAATGAAGGATCCAGTCAAATTATGAGGAAGAGTGTGTGTGAATGTGAAATTCATAAAGTGGATGTTTCTCCTTCAATAAATACAAATCCTCTTACATGGATGGCGAATGATTGGGGAATGAAGGAGATTGCATTAATTGTCTCCTAAAGACTTATGTGATTTGGTGGTAGGAAAACAGGCACATCTGCCACCAAGAAAATCTCTTCCAGTAGATAAGCATCCCAGTGAGGATAGTTATGTGTCACATTGCCAAAGATCAGAGAATCAGTTCCATGGCCATATATGCAGGAATTTCTCTTCTGAAACTGCCTACAACATCTGAGAGTTTGCATGTCTCCTCCACTAAAGTTTTCCAAAACCACCCCACTGGCTTATTTGAAAGTGGCAGCCCAGATGGACAGAGGTCTGACTGGAGCAGTTTAGGCTTTATTTACACCAACACAAGACAGTGCTTGGGCTGCAGCAGCCATGCTAAGAGGGTGAGCACGGGGAGTGGGATGGGGTGGAGAGGTGTGTGTGCCCACTTGAGGCTGAGCTCCACTGGGGTCACGCCTGCCCCATAGGGTGCAAATGGGGCTGGAGAGCTGAGGTGGGTGAAGGAAACGCACCTTTGTGTGTGTGCCATCAACAGGAGTGAGCAGGGGTGTGGGGAGCTGTGAGATGCAAACCCTTTCTCCAGTAAAGCACATCCATGCACAGAAACATCCCAGTTCACACGTATCCAGCAGATGTGCCAGTCCCACACACCTAAAACCACTCTCCAGTAGGCACAGATGACACAGTGAGGCAACACCACCAGCTCTGTGTTCTTGCTCCCTGACACCAGAGTGCCTCTGTGCTCAGCTCCAGAGGCGTGATGGTCAGTGCATGTAGACAGATGATGTCACGTACAAACAAGAAGGCCATCAAACCCATTCCCATGCATATCTTCAGGCAGAAACATCCCCAAGCAAGCATGCATTTGTGGAGGCAATTTGCAGTCTAAAAACCGGTATTTATAGTTTACTGAAAAATATGTCCTAGAAGTATTTTATATAAGCAGTCATGTACGTGTGTGCATGTATATTTCTAATGGAACTTTTCATGCAAACATATTCTGGCTAAGCCAGGTTTGCTGTGGATGTGTATATTTTACTGGTCATTCATGCACATGCAAATAAATTATAAATATGCACATGTACTTTGTACATGCACAGTTATTATCATGTAATTAGCATGAAAAGCAACCCATTGCACATGTTTTCATACATTTCCACACAGAGTAATCATTAAGATTTCTTTCCCCACTGACATTTGAAAAAACATTTGACAGAGATTTTGGTTCTGTTGAGCTCTTTTTTTTTGTTTGCTAGCTGTTGCCTTCTGTTGTACATGGGATTTGGTTTGGTTTACACAGGCCCCAGAATAGTGAAATCTTGGTCTTTTGCCTTGGACCTTCAGATAATTGATGGTCAAAAAACATATAGAGGTTAATAGATAATAACATAAAAGTAGTAGGATAATAATATATGTATACATATACGTATACGTATACGTATACATATACATATACATATACATATACATATACATATACATATACATATACATATACATATACATATACATATACATATATTTTTTGACAGTTAATATAACAGATACTAGATATATAACAGATGATGTAATATACCTTGTTAAAAATATACATTGTCCTACACTGTAGGATTTTGTATTGTTTTATTTCTGCATGAGAAAGCAGTTAAAACTGGTGAAGTATTTAAAAGCTGTGCTATTTGTGACTATAGCAAGGGTGTACCTGGCAGGGAGCTCACTCAGCAATACACAGATGGGTGTAGTGGGAGGGATGTGCAGCAAGAAATCAGGCAATGCAGTAATACAGAATAACAGGCTCACAGAGAGAGGTAGGTGGGAGGGCCTCTGGAGCTCTCCAGCCCAAGCCCCTACTCTCAGCAGGGCTGACTCCAAAGGTAGGTCACATTGTCCAGAGCCTTTTCCGTGTCCAGGCACATTCTGAACGTCTGCAAGACTGAAGATTCCCCAGCCCCACTGGGCACCTGCTCCTGTGCTGAACTACCCTCAAGTGGGGCTGGATGGGGACACGTATTCCTTTGCAGGGGCTTTCCTTTCTTGCAAGTTGTGCTTTTTCCCTTTTGTCCATCCCTGTGCCCCTCTGAGATATCTTGCTCTGATGTTTCCCTCCAACCCCCCTCTCCCTTTAGGTAGTGGCACTGCTGTTAGGTTTCCCCTTTGCCACCTTTTCTTCATGAACAACTATTATTTTGTTGCTGTCCCCTGTCCCTTACATGTGCCTCATTGGCTCTATGTCTAAGTAGTTGACTGAGATGTTTTACTGACATTTAAATTTATGTATATGGTGCATTTGGGGAGGTTTCACCTTTGAGGTCAGATATGGCTTCTCTTTGGTGATGCATCAGGAAAAAAAAAACACCTAAGGAAGATAATTTTAGGAATAGCAAGATGGCTACAAGGCAGGAGTGAGAGGGAAAGGAAGTACAGGCTAAGGCTGCCTCAGTGGCTGGGAGCAGCAGATCATGAACAGGATGGACTGGCAGAGCTGGGGAAAGGGATTTCAGGACTGGAGTATTCTGTGGGGAATGTATTGTTCAGTCTGAATGGCATGGGAAATAGCTTGGACTGCAGGGGGAGGACAGTTTCATACAGGTGCTGACCCCTCAGAAAATAGCTCCCAGAAAAGCCTTGAGATTGCGATGTAGTTTTTCCTCTGAGATTCAGTGCAGTTTTTCCTCTGTTACTCAGTGACATTTCCCCAATTTCTGGAATGGCAAAAGATCATTTATATAGATAAATTCTTCATCTCTGAAAAGAAACTTTACCTAGTTGTGCTTTCTCCCTGGATGGTTTGGTTGGGGTTTNGTTGGTTTGGCTTTTTTTTTTTTTTTTTTTTTTTTTTTGGTTTTTTTTTTTGGGGGGGGGGGGGGGATGTATATTCCTCCCATTTTTCCTGAGTTGTATTTATACCTTCAGCTGTTTTTGCACCATTTTGGTGGTCTCTGTCAGCATTTAGCCAAGTAGGCATGATAGTACCTTTTCTGGCCCAACCCTTAGGTGGTAATTGAGAACTTATAAAATTGTCTTCATTTTTTCTGGTGCTCAGAAACCCTGTGTTCCTTGTGTTAGAGAGGGAGCAACAGAAGAAGGAACAGTCAGAGTCATACTGTGTTATATTTTTAGTTTTACATTTTCTAGTGGAGTGGATATTTCTTGCCTAACCCAATTTTGCTGTAAGGTCATCCCCTGATTTCTGGATTCTTTCTCTGTCCCAGTGTCTCCTACCATTTTAGATACTTCCAGAATCCTGGAGAAGCAAAGCACATGTGTGAAGTATTCTTTAAATGTGTTGAGACTACCTGGTTTGCCAGGACAGCAACTTCTTTTTTATGTCTGTGGACTAACTCCTTTTTTCCCCATAGCCCGAGTGCACCATTTTACAGCCAGGCAGAAGCAGTGAACTAGGATACCATATGAGGACTTTCAACATTCATACTATTATACTGTCACGCTGTTCTATCTGGCAGATGGAAGATTCTAATTTGAACTTCATACTTGACATGGGTTTAAGTTGTATTTGTATAAACCCATCTCTCATGACCATTTAACAGCAATGAAACACTGGCTGAGGTGATGTGAAGATGCATTTGTCTAAAATCTGCTAGTATTTGACATTTCTGTCTAAAAGACAGTGAAAGAAAAAATGAGCAGTTGGCTAGGTAGGATTGCATTCTGTATGTGTGGGTTACCCTGTAGATGAAATTCTTCACCCTGATGTTTCACTTTCCTGTCTGTTTTAAGGGGGTCAGAGCGTGGCCATTATTCCCTGCAAAGACTCTGCTTTATTTACTTAGAATGTGTTGATAATTATGTGGTTAATAATTGCATTAAATTTGTGTAGCTTCCAATACGGTGATGAATGGAAGAATACTTTCAGCTGTTCAGAAAGGGTCAATCTGTTTAAGAGGCAGCAGGTGAGCCATCTTTAGAACAGGATGATTTTAAAAAGCATAGATATGGGTTCCTTGAAGAAAGAAAAAATCCACTAGGATTTCCAAAGGGAGCTATGGCACATGGTTCAAGTGTCTCTTGAGGAATATGTGCAAATAAGTAAAATACTTAGGACCTTCAGTCATATTTGTTATGTTGAAATACTAATTGGTAGAGCACTGAAACAGGTGCTCAGAGAAGCTGGGTAATTTCTGCTCCTGGAGATGTTTAGGAGTTGCCTGGATAAGGTCTTGAGCAGCCTAATCTGCCTTACCTGGCTTTGGAGTTTGCAGGCTGTGGGCAGAGGCTTGGACTGGAGCCTCCAGAGGTGCCTTCCAGTGTAAATCTTTCTGTGAGTCTCTATTTTATCTCATCTCAAGGAAACAGGAACATCTCTTTTGTTACCTTGAAAGGGGGAGGCAGGAACTGTCAAATAGAAATGTCTCCTAAGTGTGTGGTAGTGCTTTATCTCTGTCATATGTCCTGTCATTCTCCAGCTTAAATGTCTGATTTTGCTGATCAAAACATGGCTCATTCTCCTCCTGCCACTCAGAAAATCTCAGAGAAGCAGATGTTGTGCTGGGGAGGGAGCAAAGGGCCACCTTGTCACAGGTGGGAAGTGCATCAGGTGGTAACCTGAAGTAAAGGCAAACCTGGTTCACTGAAGGACATGCAAGGAGAAGATGCTTATTTTCTGCTTCTCAAGTGCACACCTTCCCCACCTATACTCTGAAAGGGTGAGGTGGGATAGCTGCTCTTCAGGGAATCTGGTAAACAAACACAAGGCACAGTCAGGGTTCTTCAAACTCCCTTAAGATGTTGACAAGACAGCACAATTTCCCAGTTTACTGTGGACCCATGTAAGAAATGTCCTTGGTAAGCACGTGTAGCTGATTGTGAACTGCATATAACCAACTGCATTTCAATTTTAGTATCTGAAGAAAAAACTAGATTAAGCAATTAGGAATTTCAGAGGAATTGGAGATACAGGAGGACTTAAAATGCTGATTTGGGTAAATAATGGCTGGAGGCGTGCAGCAGCCTGTGATATTTTTGAGATGGTGCTGCTTCTTTTCCTCCACGAGCACCATCAGTGGCTGTGTGCCCTGTTAAGCATTCCTTGGCAGCAGGAGGAACAGATGCAGGACATTCCTGCAGCCTGTTTGAGAGTGTAATGCCTCTCAAAACCTTCAGAGATGTTTTACAGTGCTGCTGAAATCTATGAGACAGCCCTGAGGATGGTGGCCTCATGTGAACCACTTTGACCTTCTTTTATACCTCCAGAAAGCTGTCTCTTAATGCTCAAATGCTGTCTCTTAATGTTCAATCAGCCATTTTTTTCCCCAGGACATAGGAAAATAATGAATATTCTGTGATCATATCTTGTACTCCCGAAAAGGAGGTGAAAAGGTTTTGGAGAGATTGGAAAGAGGACACTAGAAAGAAAAAAAGAAAAAATAAATTAGCTGCATCTGTCCGAGAGTTTCTGTGTCTCAGTGTCCCTGCTTGGTACATTTGGTTTTGTACCTCGGACTGATGGTAGATGTGCCTTGTCATCCTTAATGCTGTTTGTGAAGGAGCATTTGCCTTACCTTTTCCTTGTGATCCCTCTTGTTTTCTGCTCCTCTAGCTTTATGGCCGATACACAGACCGGATAACAGATAACATTTCAGACAAGGAAGCAGCAAAACTACTGAAGAAACAGGCCCAAAGGAACAATGGAAGACCCCTGAAACGTGACAGTCAAGTACAGATCAAAGAAGAGCATTATTCCAAATGTCAAGGTAGGGACAATTCATGTTTCATTACCCTATTACCAGATATTGGGTCGGCCAGCAAGAGAGATGGGATTTAAGCAGTTTTAACTGGGGAGAAGCAGAGAGGGAAGGAAAATGAATTGAATCTCATTGGGTTGAAAAACCTTTTTTATATGAGCTTTCATCCTAGAAAGAGAAAATATATGCTTGGAATAAAAAAACAATCCCAAGTAAATAAATTTTTTTCCACAGCAGAGCTTTGTAATGGGAGGAAAAGGACCTCCTTGTATCAGACTTTTGCTGCTAGCGTACAAGATGTTAAATTCCACCCTGTGTGTCCTGCACACCCCCAACCCCCCCTTTTTAAAATGTTTTTTAAACTACGTAAGATGTTACAGAACTGTGTGAGAGAGGGACGGGTATCAGTCCTTCAACATGAAGCCCATGATGCCTCCAAATAAATCCTCGTTTTAGTCAGTTTTCAGCACAGGAAAGACAGACACAGCTTCACCTGTGTTCACTCAGTTTTTCTGGTGTGCTCTTCCCCCCACAGACTGTGCTAAACGCATCCAGAAATATGTTACCAAGAAGCTTGGAGAGGACTGGATTTTCTTGGTTCTCTTGGGTCTGGTCATGGCGTTGGTGAGCTGGGGAGTGGATTATGCCAGTGCAAAGACCGTACAGGGTGGGTCCCATTCAGGTGTTGTAAAAGCAGTAAGTAAATGATAACGAACGTTTTACAAAGCCCAGGGACCAGTGTTGCTCCTCCTTTAACATCATTGTCCCATCTTCAACCCTCACTGCTTGGGAAGTTTGAAGTTCTGGCAACGTAGTAAAGGTTAGCTAGGGAGAGGTTCTTTAAAGAGATGGCAGGGGAAAATTTGGAAGTAAGTGGGCAGAAACAAGGTATATGTGTATCATGAGTCAAAGACAAACAATTATTTTGAATCCCTTTTCTTTCCGCTCCCTTGAATATGCAGGAGCACAGGGAAGCATTACTGTGGCCTTTCCTGTTATACTGCTTCCCTTTCTCCCCAAGAATATTAAGAACATGGGCAATGGGGGGAAGGGGCTCTCAGATGCCTTCCTGACCCTGTTTCTGCTTCTTACCTTGTTTTTGTTCTTTCTAATTTTTACTTACATAGTGCCCTGAATTTTTCTGCCATCTGGGCATATAATTCCCTCTCCTTTTGCCCTTTTCACAAAGATCTCCTATTCCTGGTCTTACATCCCTTCCCTACATTTTTCCTGTGGTCTGTCTCCCTTTGCCAGCTACAAAAATTACAAGATCTTTCAGTCCCCATCTCAGTGTGCACGCACACACACCCCACTGCCACATCTTGTTAACTGCACTGTACCTTTGTCCTTACCCTCAGTGTCCCAATCCTGACTGGCACACACATTCACCAACTTTTTCCTCTTGGCTGCTGGAATTCCTCAAAGCTCCCAACATTCCTTCAGCCCAGTGTTCCTCCCTCCAGAGCTTCCCCATCTACCAGGTGACTGGTATAATCTACTCTGAGGGATCCTGTCCTTTATACTCCCTGCAGCTGAGTCCTTTGGGGTTCTTTTCCCTTTTCCCCTGCCAAGTCTCAGCCTCTACTGAGGTGTGTGGGGAGCCAGCTCAGCCAGGGAAGATGCAGTTGCAGAGGAGCTGCAGTTCAGTTTGGATTCCCAGCAGCCCATGTTGTTGTACCTAGCTGAACAATGGTACCACTGCAGTTTTAATAGCTGCTGGCACAGCTTCCATTCTGCTGCTCTAGAAGGGAAATCACAATCAGAGCTTTTAAACTAGTTTATTATGAAGGAATGATTGGTGGACCATTTTGTTGTCCTTCAGAACCCACACAAGACCCTCAGACTGCCAAATGAAGACACTGCACAGTGATTTGTCCTCACAGCTGCATGTAACACACCTCTTTTTATGCCACACTTGTGCACAGATATTAATAGTGTCTTCTATCCATTCCTACAGAATGCCTGCTTTATTGGGGAACCCGTACTCAAAATAAGGCTTGTCTTAGGAAAGGAGCATGAGGGTACCAGTTCTGAAGGAGATTTAGCATGGGCACGTTTAGCAAGTGTGTGATTCTCTGATGTCTACCAGCCTGCTTGGAGCAGCTGTGGTCCCTGACAAGTTCTCTGTTTGTGTGTCTACAGCCTACAAGTGGACATACAGAGCTCTGCACCCGAATGTCCCTCTGCAGTACGCGGTGTGGGTGGCGTTCCCACTCGGCCTTATCCTGTTTGCGGCCAGTTTCTGCCACTTCGTCTCTCCACAGGCTGTTGGTGAGGGCAGAAGGCATGGCAAGATCTGTTTCTGTCTGTCTTGTTTTTCTTGTTCCATTTGCCTGTGGGTTTTGTTCATCCCCAGCTCTGCTGTTGTTTTCAGGGTCTGGGATCCCAGAGCTCAAGACAATTATGAGGGGAGTGGTCCTCAAGGAGTATCTCACTCTCAAAGCTTTTGTGGCCAAAGTTGTGGCCCTCACAGCTGGGCTTGGAAGTGGCATGCCTGTGGGGAAAGAGGTAAATATTGCTGATTCCATGTGCAGTAGTGACCAGGGTCTGGAAAGTGAGACTTGTCTGTGGAAGAAGAATCTATAAATATTTTCTTACTTTCACCACCATTATTCTTCTCAAAGCTCTGCTCTTTCCAGCAACACCTATCTTTCACTGGCCATTTTCCTTCCACTTTCAAAGACATGATATAGGAAACATCAAAGAACTCAAGTCAGGTAGTCTTTGAGAGGGAAAAAAATTAAATGGAGATAGGAGAGCTGAGGAAGATTGGAGGGTCTAGAGCACAGATCTTATGAGGAGTGGCTGAGGGAAATGGGAATGCTTAATCTGGAGAAAAGGAGGCTCAGGGGAGACCTTCTCACTCTCTATAACTTCCTGACAGGAGGTTGTAGCCAGGTGGGAATCAGTCAATTCTCCCAGATAACCAGTGACAGGACAAGAGGAAATGGCTTCCAGTTGCACCAGGCAAGGTTTAGATTGAAAATTAGGAAAAATTTCTTCAATGAGATGGTGGTCAGGCATTGAAACAGGCAAGTGGTGGAATCAATGTCCCTGGAAGAGTTCAAAAGGTGTGTGGCAGTGGCACTTGGGGACGCGGTTTAGTGGTGAACACAGTGATGTTGCATTAAAGATTTGATTCAATGACCTCAGAGGTCTTTTCCAACCTTTATGGTTCTATTACTGGCTGAGATGGCCAAAGAGAAGTTATGTGGCCTGCAGTAGCTAAATGGTTGTCAGTAACCAGAGGGCAACCCTCTCTGATTTTTCTCCTCCTCTTCTCTTGCAGGGTCCTTTTGTGCATATTGCCAGTATCTGTGCTGTGGTACTCAGCAAGTTCATGTCAATCTTCTGTGGGGTGTATGAGGTAAGGCACATGTCTCTGCACACAGTTCTTCCACAGGCTGAGCTCCTGAGACACCCAGGATAGTATGGGTAGGCCATGGAATGCAGAGGAAACACATAGATTGATATCTACTGTACTGCTGTAGAGCAGCAAAATACAAGCTGAACAAAAGTAGTGCAAGGCTAGACATACAGTCCAAATAACCGTGCAGGACCAGCAGTGCTACCCAGAAATTACACAGAGACTGGTCAGGAGTATGTGTTTGACAAGTTTTCAATCTTGTGATTGATGCTTTTGCACTGTGATCATTGACTGTATAAAAAAGTAGCTGCAGACAAAGATCAATTTGTCTTTAAGCCAAATTTATACAGCATTGCTAATTATAGACACTGACACTGTCTCTCTGCTTTTGCTATCGCAGAACAGCCTCTGCAGGCTGATCACCATATTGACTGGTTGTATAAAAAAAATCTATTAACTGCACATATAGATAAACGTAGGAACTCCTTCATGTGCAGGCTCTAGCAGAAGGTGACTGTGTAATACAACTGGAGGTGCTGTTTAACTTAAGTAGATCCTGTCTGTGCACAAGGATGTCACTGCTGGAGACCAGCTGACAGTACTAAAGACTGCACTAAAGTGTGTAGAGCCTGCTATTTGTAATAGCAAGGGCTGACTGTGCTACTGGCTGTTGCTTATTTTCATTGTTCTGGGTCCTAACCCCGTGGCTTTGCTCCCTCTAACCCCAGCATGCCCATCTCTGGCTGCACTCCCTGTTCCAGAATGTGCATAGGCAGCTCGACCTCCTGGTGCCGGCTTGCGCAGTTGGAGTCGGATGTGGCTTCAAGGCTCCCCTTGGAGGCAAGTGTGTCTTCCTATATGTGACATTTAATGTACAGTTCCTTTGACCTCTTGCTGTGGGACTTCCTGCTCTCATGAAAGGTTCTCCAAAGACACCTCTCCACTTCAGCAACATGAATTCTTTCTTTTCCCGTGTAACTGGTGGCAGCGAAAGGAAAGGGAAGGTTACAGGAAAAGAGACACCTATTTAAGTGATGATTTCTAATGGTGCAGCTTGTTCAGTCCCTGCCAGCCATGAACATTGTTCCACCTGAAGAGTACCAAGGGCTATCCAGAAAGTCAATAAGGATAGAATAAGTAGAGAACAGAAGTAAAAAAATAAGCCTTGCAAGAGGCAATGGGCACAACTTGCAATGAGGGAAATTTTGACTCTGTTAAAGGAAATTATGTTCTTCTTTCCCAAGGGTTGTTCAGCACTGGTATAAGTGTTCAGGGTGTCCAGGGAATTTCCACCCTTGGAAATGTACAAGACTCACCTGGACAAGAACCTGATCTAGCCTTGGAATTAACAGAACTAACAGCTCTCTGAGCAGGGAGACAGCTCCAGTGGTACCTTCACAACTTTCCATGATCCCACTTAGAGGAGAAATTTGGGAATTTATGTCTCCCCCATGCATTTGTACTACTCTTCTGATTCAATCAATTTCTTTAAACAGAGGCACATGATAACTTCTTCGTAAAGCAGTGGAAACATATTAATAAATAATTTGTTTTTCCTTTCACTTCCCCCTCTCCCCATGTGCTGCCCTGAATCTCTTTGCATGGTTATTGTGGCCAGCAGTGTAAGGAGTTTTTAAATGCTATGTTTTTTTCTAAGCTGGCTTTAGTTCTTCGATGCACTACTTTCCTGCTAGCCTTCAAGTGGATGACTTAGCTGACAAATGCAACATGATCTTGCATCAACAGTAATACTGATCTTCACTCTGGTTGGCTATTAAAAAAAAAAAAAATCAAAGAAGGAACATAGTTTGTCAGCTACAGATTAGAGGTTTTTCAGTTGATAAGTTGAGAAAAGATGCCAAAAAGAAAATCAGGCTAAGCAAGAGAGAGGCTGAGAACTGTGCATATGTGGGCAGTCTAGCAAGATGTAGACAGCCTGAGCTGAAGCCTGAGGCTTCAAGGCAAAATTTGTCAGTCTGCCAAAAGCCTTGAGAGAAAGCAGTTTCAGAACCAAGGATCAGACCACAGTCAGGTGGAACCACTGGAAGCATACAGGAGACTGCTATCTGTCTTAATGGTAAAAAAATAAAGCAAAAAAACCCCCAACCCCCCAGAAAACTCTGTAGAAGTCTCTGCTTCTTGTTTCTTTCTCTGTACCTGGAATTAACATAGTCTCAGGGACTCCAGGATGCATCATACATAGGTGACTGGGAGATGCTAGAGAAGGAAACAGAAGGCTAAACAGGGACTGATCTAACTGCTGCCTTTGGTAGATAAAGATGTCAGACAAAATAGCCAAAGTCTTCTCAGAGGACAGTGAAAGGACAAAGAAACAGGCACAACTTGCAACAAGGGAAATTCTATCTATGCTTGAGAAGAATTTCTCCCCTCATCCCAAAGGTGGTTCAGGGTGGCACAGGTGTTAAGGGACTGTGGAATCACTGCCCTTAAAGGTGTTCAGGGCTGCCCTAGCAGCCTGATCCTGGGCACCCTGATCCTACTCCCCTTGATCTAACCTTGCAGTTAGCCCAGTTCTGAACAGAGAGATAGAGAAGCATTCAAAAACACAGAACTAAAACTTGCTGTGAGTCTGTGGTAACACTGTGGTATGGGAACAAACAGAAAGTTATCATAGTTTTTGTAGCCCTAGTTCTTCTTTTAGATTTACACCAAATTGCCAAACGTGATTTCCATTACCTGGGAGTCATGTAATCTTCAGCTGACCTTGGTCCAGGATATAGCTTGCAGTTTCACTTCATATTGCCCTGGTGTGTAACTTCCTGGTGTTGTTGCAGGTAAATACCACCCTGTGTATTAAGGAGGATGGATTTGAAAAGCCAGTTTAGTGCTAGACAGGCAAATGGTACCCAGTCTCTTAGAAAGACTCTCCCTTTTATACCTTCCAATTACTTTTTTTTATTATTATGACCATTTTCACCAGGACAGCACAATGCTTTACTGGGTGATCTGTCACCTGCTCACCTAACCAGCATGGAAGAACCTTCAGCATCAGTCCACACTCTGCTCTGGACATGGGTGTGCCTTGTGCACACTGAGTCACAGGGTAGGTTTTTTGAGGCATTCTGTGGCACATCTCAGGGAATCCTGAGATTCCCTGCCAAAGTAAAAGAGATGGAGCGAAACCTGCTTATGCTCCTTCCACCCTCTGGAGGATTTTGCATGAGACATTTCTTCCAAAATGACAGAAATGTGTACATTTCAAAGGAAAATGAGATGCTGCCTTCTTCAGGTTTCTTGAATGTGTGATTCCAGGTATATGCTTGTCCTGTGCCAGGTGCTGCCTTTTCAATATTTTGAAGCCATCCAGAAGGGAGAAGTAAGATAAACATAGCTATAATTCTGAGACTGGTGACAGAGCTGGGTGACATCATGCAGTCATACCTGCCAATTTTGTTACTCACTCTCTGTTTTCTTTTCTTCTTTCTTCTGTTTGTCTCTCTTTGTCTCTTTCACCAGTAGCAGCCCTATTATTACACAGATGTCCTGACTGTGGGGTGTGCTGTGGGTGTTGGCTGCTGCTTTGGGACACCACTTGGAGGCAAGTGGCTGTTCTGTTTCCTTTTCCTCAGGTACCTAAATCCTCTCCCACCTAGTCCTCTTCTCTTCTCCCCCTCTCCTGCACCACATTTTTGAGGTGACATTTACTTTGGACAGAGACACTTACTTTTAGCATTTTCTACCTCCCCAGCACCTCTGACAGTTTTTTTCCACATGTTGTCCACCTTCTGGAGGCAGGAGGAGAAGGCTCTCTAGAGCAGTGGTCTCCAAACTGGGGTGTACATACCCCAGGGGGTGCACAAGGTGATCTGCTGGGTGTGGGAAGGAAACACCAGAATTTCTGGGGTTTTAAATATAAAAAAGTAAATAGATCAAAGTTCACTAATATTAAGTATTTGCATTGGCAGTGGTGCCCTAATGTCACATGGGCACTTGCCACCTACAGTGCATGAGGTGTAGAGTTGCTCCCAACATGGAGGGTTGACCATGGTGCCCTCAATCATTTACTCTCTTTCAGCATATTGCAATGAATTGCAATCCATGTGTGCCCACACTGGATTAAGTGGATTTATGGATTATATTATCAAGTGTTAATGAAACTAATCCTCACAAATTGGAAAAGTGGCTTTAAAAGGCTCCTGCAAAGAGGCTATGGATTGAAGATAATACTAATAATGTAAGCACAGAGAAATGACAAGAAAGTGGCAGAGCTGACACACCTCTAGTACAGACCATTATTCAGCTCTATTATGAGGTACAAACAATGGCCAGCTAATCAGATCTGAGAGGAAGTCAGACAAAAAAAGATTAAAATTATCAAAGGTTATTTAAAATATGAATTTACATCCGCTATCATTAACGATGAACTTTACCCTGTGTGTGTATCATGCTTTGAGAAGTTACTAATGAGGGTATGAAGCCATCAGAATTAGCAACACATTTAAAATCTAGGCATCCAGAACATGAAGACAAACCTCTACAGTTTTTTCAGTGATATTTCAAGGCATGTGACATTCAATCCAATAGTTCACAAAATTTCACTGAACCAAATGACAAATGTGTAGAGAAGCCTCCTTTGAGGTTTCTTGCTTCACAGAAAAAGAAAAAATGCCACATACCACAAGGGAAACACTTGATCTTCCTGCCATAAAATGTAAAAATGGCTGTGATAATACACAGAAAGCAATAGAGCAGCAAACTAAAATGTCTTCCTTCATCAGTAAACACTGCTGGAAGATGCATAGCAGACATTGCTTAAGGTTTGAAGAAAAAAGAGTCTGTACAAATTACACAGTAGGAGAGGTTTTCTGTGCAGCTGGATTAGAGTAGGTTTCTTGTTCATGTTTCGAAAATGCCTCAGATGATGGTATTTTCCAGATTCTGCTTGGTTAGTGAAATGCAGAACTTCTTTCTGTGAGACACTGAAAGGAATATTTACCACAGAAGCTGTATTCTCAAGAGTAAATTACTTCTTTAATAAAAAAATGTTTTATGGAAGACCTCTGCAAGTGTAACAGCTGGTGGAGCAGAATAAGAGAAGAACTGGGGGGTAAGGTTACCTAGACACCACTAAACCTGGAATTCATGCACTGCAGTGTTCACAGATGAGCTACTGCAGCAAAGAAATGAGAGCCAGACATGCACAAAGTGCTGCAGGATGTTGTTGACGTGTTTCATTTAATAAAAACAAGACCCTGAAAGAGTGCAATCTTTACAATACTTCATAAAGAGATGGGAAATTACCATGAAAATCCTACCAGCATTTGCTGGTTATCTGATAGCAACTTTAAAGAAGAACAGAATTTAAAGTCCAGTTGCACCTTTTTCTTTTACAAAAGACAAGTGTTCTGAATTTGCTGATCTCGCCTGTGATGACAAGTGTCTGTCAGTAGATTGCTACCTAGGAGTTATTTTTGAAAAAGTAAACATACTTGATGTACTCCAAGGTGAAAGTGATGTTCTAACAGTGGGTGAGAAACTGCTTTTCAAAAGACACTTGTGGAGGTTTTGTAAATCTGTTACCAAATACAATGTGTCTTAGCTACAAAAACTCTCATTATATATATTTACTCAAAAAAACTTGAAAACAGAAATTTCTACCTTTTTAAAAACCTTCAAGATCATGATTTTCAGTGGGTTTTGAACCCACTTGTTAAAAATATAAAAATTCAGCATCTTCTGATTATTTTGCAAGAACAACTGATTGACATCAGGGAGGATGAAAATTTACTATCCAGATTTTAACAAAAGTCTTTGCAGGTGGTGGGTGGGATTGAAAAAATAGTATCATGATTTAGCCAGCACAGCCAATGATACATTTCTTGCATTTGGATCTATGTATCTTTGTGAGATATTCCTTTTAGACCAAGTATCAAAATAATTGAACATAGAACCAGACCTTTGAATCCCTGTGTCATAAGGCATTAAACTCCGATTTTAAAAAATAAAGAATATTACTATTCTAGTGAGAACAAATTTTTTTTGTTCCATTAATAAATAAACCAAATTATTTTTAAAATTATGTTTATTTCATCTTTATCTCACCCTTGCTTAATTTCTATTTTTGTGCATGTTTGATATTGTACACAGTATTTTAGTACAGTAGTACATGTGTATTATTTTTAAATAAATACATAGAGGGGGAGGGTACATGCTCAAAAACCTTTTATTGGTAGGGGTGCATGATCAAAGAAGGGTGGAGACCACTGCTCTAGAAAGCTATTTCGAATCCTCTGTCACGCTTCTAACATCACACTTGTTGTTTTAACTTTGCTCCCTTTCCAACTCTTTCCAGGGGTTCTTTTCAGCATCGAGGTCACCTCCACTTACTTTGCTGTGCGCAATTACTGGAGAGGCTTCTTCGCAGCCACCTTCAGTGCCTTCGTGTTCCGAGTCCTTGCTGTCTGGAACAAGGATGCAGGTAAGCTCAGAGCCATTCCTGCTCTCTTTGTGCAAGAGTCGCTCTGCCAATGCATTATTTTCCATCTTTTTTCAAAACCACAATGTTTTTATGGTGTTTGAAACTTCTGCCACATGTGACTTCCAGCAGCACAGAAGGGAGGAGAAAGGGGAAGTGTCTTGTCATCTTGCCACTTGTATACCTATTCCTAGGAGAGCTGGGATGTATCTAACTGATAAATGACAGAATATGAGTCCTCAGCAAGCAAAAGTCCCCCTGAGGTGGGATTCTTTTGCCTCTACTCAGAATAGCATCCAGGCTGCAAACACAGAGATATCCCATCACAGAGGATGTAATCCTTGCTGGAAAACTCATGGCCTGCTTTGGTCATCCCTTCACTAAATACAGATAGTCAAGAAAATGGAGAGGATTAAATGATTAGGAGAGTACAGGATTGATAGGATCTGACTGAAGGTTCTGAAAAAATAGTGTCTCAAGTAACTGAAAAGCATGAGAGTGACATTTGTTGCAGACAGAAATAGCACAAGTCAGGCTTGTTTAGGAGAGCATCTCAGCCACTGTGGGAATAGAGTTTTGGTGCAGAAGGCAGCCATTTCTATGTAAACTGCTTCCTTATAATACCTTTATCTTTTATTCTTACAATTACATCTGTTTTACTGAGCTCCATGAGGGCAGTTTACTTACTTAAAACTGCATTAACATGTCTCTCTTGACTTCAGAGGGCTGGATTTTTTGGGGGGTTGAATATTCTCTGGAATATAGAAAATTACTACACTTTCTACTTGAAGGTAGAAAGGTACTCCATCTTTCTTTGTGTAGCACTGCCTAAAAGTGAGGGGTATTTAACCATTGGGTGTGCCACAAAAAATCTCAAACCCCATATCTTTCTGTTCTTTCCAGAGAACAATATAAGAAACTCAAAGACAGATAACAGGAGATAATTTCCTGTCCTTCACTTTGTCTTTTCTGACTCCCTTCTTGGTCTCTCCAATCACTAGAAATCACTAGAAATTAGTTTAATTTCAAATCACTAGAAATTAGTTTAATCCTGAAACATCTTAACTTCTGTTTCTTCTTCAAAATCATCCAGACAGCTTTAATGTCCATATTAGTGTTTCCTTAAGTTCTTCTTCATTGACTGTCTGGGTTAAAAAGTTCCATGATTCAACTGGCTATGAAAAAGAATTCCTTTTTACAACTCTGTATTTTCTTTGTGTTGTCAGTTTCCTTGTCCTTGTATTAAAGAACTAGGAACTTCTATCTAGCTAAGTCATTAATTATTTTATCATCTTTTATCATGTCTGCTCTAACTTGTCTTTCATGTCTTTTCTTGTTCATTTATTTCCCTTGGAAAGTTACACACCCAGTCTTTTCAGTGTCTGTTCATGCAAGGTTTTCCTATTATGCTTGCTACCAGGAAGAAGCAGGTAGGGAAGTGATCACATCAGAGTGACAGATTCAAATAAGCTGTGTAGCATCTCACCAAAATTCTTTTATTTCTTAGACCCACAGAATCTTTGCTGGTTTCTTGATACTCATGGCTTTGTTGGCTGGCTTTACAGAGTTTTCTGTACTTTCCAAATAACATCTGGTTATTTGCCAACCACTCTGGTTGGCTGCTGCAGCTTGGGCCGCTCTTTGCCAGTCATAGAAGGCTGGAGTGCAGAAATTTGCAGGATTTCTGTTTTACCACGTCCCTGACTTTCATCTTATTTGCCACAGGATTTCATGCCTTGCCTTCCTCCTGCTCCTCCTGGTTCCTTCTATACATGGCTCAGTGTTATCTTAAAGTTCAAATCTATTTTTAAGTAGACTTTCACATTAACTACTTTCCCATTCCTTTTTACTTCTAACTTTGTAAGAATTGGACAGATACTCTAAAGTAGTACATTTGGTAGCCAGTGGAGAGAAAAGGGCTTAGACATTCCATTTCAGGATGGCTTAGTCACTCAGGAAAGAGGACCTAGACAGGTGGAATTAATCCCTCTGTGGAAATCTCTTTCTGTCCTGTGGGAGTAGAGATGGAACCAAGAAAGACCCAGACTAAATACTGTGATTGCTTTCCTTTCCTCTGGTCATCTCTGCCACCCTGTAGCAAAACTCTTTGAAAATGAGTTCACTATACTTTTTAATGCTCTGCCATTTAGTGGCTTGGACTATCTGTTTCCTAAAACTGAATTGAGATGATCCCTTTCTCGGGCTGATCTAACAAAAAAGAGGACACTCTGCTTTTTGTCATCTTCCATCCCTGACTGTTCTTCTAACCCTCCCTGGTGCCATCTCTGTGCTTATTGTTCCCCTCAATTCAACACACTTCCCTGGCAGAGGAGTAATCCAGGGAAAGAGCAGGCAGGTTTTCTGGCAGGTTTTAATGAGGCAAAGGAACTCAGAGAAGGCTGTGATGTGTGAGTGGGCCTGACAGGACAGGAGAATAGTGCAGCCAGGAGGGAAGGAACAGGGGGAAGAGACAGAGCAAGATCTTCCCAATTTGGATTGTAGAATGCAGATTTAGGCTTAGCTATCTTAGGTAACGTAACCCACTGAGACCTCATTAAATTATTACTCTAAACCTAGTTCTCTCTGACCAAATAACAAGTACTTAATGCTTCCTGTTATCATATGCTAGATTTTCACTGTTTCTTTTATTTCCTAATTGAACAAATAATTCCTTCATCCAGGGCAAGTTGGGATTTATATCCATCCTCATTCAGCTGCACTTCCACTCTGTAGTAAATTGCTAATTTATCCTTCACCTGTTGGCATACAGATGTTTATTTTTTCCACACAATAATGCACCTGCAGACAAAAGCAGCTCAAGTTTCAACATTTAATTGTAGCAGAGTAGCACTTCCAGGAGGGGTGAGCTGGAGAAGATGGGACTTAGCCAATCTTTTCCATCTCTGATTTCTAAGCCTTTCATTGTTTTGGTACCAGTCAGAAGTTTTGAAGCTTTACTTCACTGAAGATCTGAGTTTTGTTTCTGGAAGGCAATCACAACTGTGAGAAGTGATACAGCTTCTTCAGATATGCAGGCACTACCTGCCTCAGCAAAGAGACCTCTCAGTCAGTAAGGATACCAGGAAGAGATTTTTTTTATAGTGAATGGATGGTAGAAGACAAGAAAGAAAAGAAAACCCTTTAAAAATCAGGGATTGTTGTTAAAAATAATGCATACGTTCTCTAAAAGCAAACCTAGACCATCTAGAGTGCTAGGGTTGCAAGTGCTCAGAACTACTAAATCAGAGCAGTCTGCCAATCTGTAATAAGCATACAATGTCAGGAAACCACACAGGAGCATGTATAAACCAGTTTCCTTGTCCCTGCCCCTAGCTTTTATTGCGTTTAAGTTCTCACCTCATTATTTTCTTTCCTCCTCTACCTTTTGTGTCTCACAGTTACCATCACAGCCCTCTTCAGAACAAACTTCCGTATGGATTTCCCCTTTGATCTGCAAGAGCTGCCAGCATTTGCTATAATAGGGTAAGTTCCCAGGAAACTGACACCTTGCTCTACAAAGGTTATAAAAAGATCTGTGTTAGGAATTCTTCTGCCAAAAAGTTACATGCATCACTTTCAGTTACTTTGGTTGTCACCAGTAAGGCTTCTATTTGTTGGAATTCTTCCTTCAGAAATGGTGCCTGTGTATCACAATGGCTAAGGAAAGAAAATATGAGTATTATTAAGGAGTTTGTTATTTCCTTTCCATATATATTTTTCAGAAATTAAGCTTGGAGGTAAAAAAAAAAAGAGTAAATCTAACTTGGTCAAAGTTCTGGGAATAGACTTACTGAATGGCCCCTTAATTGTTTTGACATTATCCCCAAATGAACTGATCAAGTATGAATGAACAAGTATGGCCTTTTTCACATGACAAAGATGGAACAAAAGGTTTAACCTGAAGTTTCCTTTTCACAAGCTCAGAATGATTATCCTTTTTGAGAGAGGTTGGTATACCTAACATGGTGACAAGGGTAGGCAGTCAATAATTGGATTCAGTGAGAAAAATGGTTAATTTGGAGGAAATGAAAGAATAAACTTAAGAAAAATGAAAATTGGGAAATACTAGAGAAAAGATGAGTTTGGAATTACTGTGGGGAAACATCTCTGGTTAGAGCTTGAGGGAGGCTCCAGGGGAATCACTGCAGAGCAGTAATGAAAGGAATACACTGTAGGAACAAACACCTGTGCTGGTGTTGTGAACATGTTCTGTTGCAAGACCTCCATCCAAGACCAGAAATATATTTGAGGTTTTCCAGCCTATTTTAGTAGGCTGCCCTCCTACTAATTTACTTAGATATGAAATCAAGTGGGGTTTTTTGAAGACATCAGATGTATTGAAAAATCTGTGAATACACAGGAGTTTTTGCTAGTAACATGTATTCACTTTGTTCTTCCCCTTAAACAGACTTGCCTAATGAACTTGGAGGAATCTATTTGTTTAGATTGGCAAGGAAAAATGTAATCCTTGTGATTTTACAGCTGGTTGTTAGAATGCAAAACTTCTTGTCACTATGTTTTGGACAGAGTTGACAGACCTGGCTTTTTTCAGCATTGCACATAGGCTAGGAAAGGAATATATAACAACTGCAAAATGCTTTCAAATGCCTGGATGTACAATGTGGTCTTTAAAATAAAAAACAACCCCAAAGTTTTGGAAAGTCTTGGATAAAGTCCTGATGCCAACTTGGAATGCTCCAAATTCTCTTAACATTAAGTCTCAAAGTTGAACTCTCTTCCTACCCAACATATTTCTTCACTTTCAGGTAGGACAAGCACTATGAATGGGTACATCTTGTTTTTCTGAGTCAGCAAATGTTAATTTGCATAATTTATACAGAAGGAGCACTTCCAGTTTATTGATAAAATGATAGACAAAAATGGAGAGATCTATATTTTAATATAAAATATTATAGAGCAATTCAGTTGACTGTGCAGTTTTTAGGCTTATATTGCCTAAGGGACTGGTCTATTTTAAACACTGTTCTAATCAGTGCTGGCTTCAAATATTTAAGAGTAATTCATTGAAAATGTTTGCCTGTGAAAAGCTTTATATTTAGTTTAAACGTGTTTCTGTGCAATCTTTAAATGCTAAAGCAGGATTATGTTTTAAGTATACTAAATTAATCATTGAATGAGATTTGGCAAAAGCATGCATAACACATAACAAAGCAGAAGTCCATTAATTTTAGAAATTAATAGAATGAAAATATTAAGTGTTTATCCTCAGTATTATGTGGGTTAATTGCTTGCCACATAAAATAAGGCTTCCCCTTACCAATTCTAAATGCAGTCTTTTTCATTCTTTTTTTTTTTAATGTTTGAGTATTAGGCCCTATTTATCCAAGTCTCATTGAGCTACAGAGCCTAAGGATCACACCAGTTCTTAGACAACTACACTTTTTTTCTTACTTTATTAAGATCAGGAGCATAAGCCTAAGTGATGAGGATCATAGAGATGATATACTTTGCATTAGGCACAAGAGTTCCTATTACTATTAGTAATTGTTGTAGGTGTATAATTTTAATGAATCAGACTTAAAACTCCCTTCATTTTTACTATTTTCTGTTCCAACCTGATATTTAAGTTCTGACAATAGTGGTCTTTGCCCGGTTGGTCTTCACGAGCCCCCACTGAGAACTTTAGTCTCTTTTTATAGATTATAGATTTTCCCCTCACAGCAGGAGAAGATTGGTAAAATGGTAGTGTGCATGACAGAGGTCCAAGATAATTTCTCTCCTTTTATCAGGGAGTCAATATCTCCAAATGAGCTGCTGTAAGAGCAACCCTCTAGGTGACATTCAAAAGACTTCACGAGCAGCTGAAGATTAAACCACTTAAACTCATTTTCTTGGTTGATGCTTTGTGTATTATCTGTTGTTTGGCACGATTTTATTTGTTTTTCTCCGTTTTAGCATATGTTCTGGATTCCTTGGAGCCTTTTTTGTTTATCTCAATCGCCAAGTGGTCCTGGGCATCCGACGTCATAAAGCTCTGAGCCAGTTTCTCACCAAATAGTGAGTGCTTGTGAAGATATTCTCTTTAGGGACCAGACTCTTACTGGTATTGGATAGTAGCAAATGCTTTCTGGAAGACAGTAGACCTATTTCATGTGTAAGATAGTAAAAATATGAGAAACTGCTCCTATATGAGAGTAAGATCTCTGCAACCATCAAGAGAATTTTTCCTGCACTGGATTTTCTTTTTGATCAGCCTCCATAGTTTCAAATAGCTTCTTGATTTGGAAGGGAGGCTCAGCAATATTTATTAAAAGGATAAGGAAAACTATTCATTGGACAGGAAACATTTTTAATTAGAAAGTCAATGATCATTCTTCTTAAAATCATGCTGTTTCTGGTTTGTTTGGGGTTTTTAGGATCTGTGACAAATTCAACATTATTTATATTTCAGAAAAATTAAATACAGCTGAAATCTATGTTTTTAAAATATATATTTGTTTTTTTAATTGAAGTGTTGGCAAAAATGTAAGGAATGTGCTCCATTCTTACGAATCAAAAGCTGAAACTGATAGTAAACAAATGGTGTGAAATGCAGCATGGCAGAGAAATGCAAAATAAAATAAGAGTCTTGACAATAAAGTTTTTACAGGACACTTTAAGATACTGTTTTCCCCCTTCTAATAAAGTCCTAACCTCCAAAGTTTATAACTTGAACAAGAAATGGTGGCTAGCTATAAATGTCTTCAGTCTCTCTACAGAAAAAGATCTGATTCTATGAGAGTTTTTGAAGCTGAGAGGCATGGAGGACTTTATTTCTTATCAAGTGACCAGAAGAAAACCACTAGATAAACAGAAGTTCAAATTAACTAACTTTCTTTTGTGGAAGGAAAATTGTCTTTCTTCGTCACGTAGCCTTAACCACAAGCAGCAGCAGGGCTATCAAATCAAGTTAATAGAGAAGTAGAGTGAAGCCTGAAAAGTGGGAATCTACTTTTCACTGATTTCTCAGAATTTTTTAGGTCCTTAGACTGAAACAAATTAAAGGTTATATTTTGTCTTCCTAAATCTCAGCCAACACTTCCTGTAGGAAAGAGTAACTTGCCAAGGGGACACATGACAGGATTAGTCCAGCACGTGGAAACAGTTTAGGCTCATGTTATCTTAGTGCTTGTGAAGTGTCACAGTTTACCCAGACACCCACCCTGGCACTGGACACAGCAGTAGGAAAACACAGATGGCTTTGGCCTCTGTCCCACTGTGTCCCACTGGCCTGGCACTGTTAGACCCACTGGCTACCAAGGACACCTTCCCCAAAATTGTGACAGTCAGCAATTCAGTGGAAAGAGAAGCAGTTTTCCCCATAAGAATTAACGCACCAGGGGGTGCCTGCAGAAATGTATGAAAAACCCCCACATTTAAATCCACTAGGACAGGATACATTGCATGGGGGGTGAAGAAGCAAGCCTCTCATAATCAGGACAAATGAGAAAAGTAGTGGCTTTTGACAATAGGTCAACACATCACTGCAAACACACGTTCCTCCTACATGTTCAAGTTTGTGCATGTTGTACATCCCTCTCTTCCTCCATCCCTCCTATTATATTAATTCTGATGGGAAAAAGGGTTTTGATGACAGGTGAACTCTGTGAATTATGATGATCAGTGGAGCAGGGCATTAAACTGCCAGTAACAGCACTCCAAAACAATGGATACAAATACAGAGAGCTTCACTGAAATAGCATTCCTAGTCCTGAAGTGATGGTGCTACAAGAACAGAATGTGAGGCCATTTTGTAATAACTTTCTTTCTTTACAGCCGACTGATATATCCTGCAGTTATAACCTTCTGCATAGCATCTGTGACGTTTCCTCACGGATTTGGGCAGTTCATGGCAGGAGAGGTGAGACTGGAAAGTGTATTACCAATTCTGTGCAGTTCTTTGGAACTTTATCTCCTTATCCTCTGCCCCAATAACCTTGTGTCAGGAAAAGGGGAAGAACGATACGGGAGGAGTTTGGACTGAGGAGGCACTATATGATCTCTGCTACCTCCTTCACAGAAAATTTGAAAAACGTCCACTCTTCTAAGCAAATAATAAGGAAGATGGTACCCCATGTGTAAAAGCAGTTATCTTTTCACCTGTTTGAGTAAAGTTCTTCGTGAAGGTTAGAAAGGTGAATTAAGTCTCATAGTCATGAATTCCCACAGTATAAATCTCCTCCGCTTCCTTGTAACAGAGATAGAATATTTACTCTGTCTAAATCTCGTGATTCATACCTGGTTTTTTGCTGTTTAGTTGATGCCACGGGAAGCCATCAGCACTCTCTTTGATAACTATACCTGGATCAAACACTCTGGGGACACCCAGATCCTGGGGAAATCTGCTGCCTGGATCCATCCTAAAGTCAGCGTCTTTGTCATCATCCTGCTCTTCTTCCTCGTGAAGGTAGGAAGCCCAGCTCACCATAAGCCTTCTCCACTCAGACCAAATGTTCTTCCCTTTTGTAAGGCAGTTTGTGAAGTGCCAATGAGGAGTTGCTGGGTAGTGAATGAAGCACTACAGCTGCAATGGGTTCCTACATCTTCTGATGTGATGTTTGTCCACCTTGAATGACCAAAATTACTAGGGAATAGTGGCCTCTTCTGCTCCCTGGGTCATCCTCCTCATGCATCCCGCAGAATGACCTTTGGTATCCACTGTATAGTAGCTGGTAGGGAGGACTAAATCAGGAAAGATTTCTCAAGTTCCATAAAAAGAAATACTTGACTAAAAAGCTCTCGGATAATTTATGTTTGATCTAAATGAAATCTGATACAGTCTATTTGATATTCCTGACTTCAGACAGGAGACAAATAGGAATATGCAAGCACAACCTATAGTTGTGTGAGGTTCAAGGATTTGTTAGCAGTCCATCAAAACTCGACAGAGAAATGCAGCTGGAAACAGTTTTGCTCACTTCCCAAAAAGCAACAGCAGATTAAAAAGCCTGAGCTGACATGGTCTGTGGAAGTTGCAACCGTTCAGCTGCTGAAAGGATCAGCTGTGTAACTGACACAGGACAGAGCAAAAAAAAAGACGTTTGAAAGAAGAAAACATAATATTCCAGTGTTCAAAATAAAAGTAGCAAGGAGGTTTTCCTAAGATGAAATATATATACATATATATATATACACACACATATATATATATGGATAAAAATATCATAGAATAGGTGCTAATTCTTTTATTATTTTCTTATTGCAAAGGAGCAGAAGAGCTGAGGCCACCTTGCAATGTCAGTTGAAAATTTCAGTAGATCGAGAACAGCTATTGATGGCTGATTGACACAACTGTTTCCACCTAAGTAAAATACTCTATCAAATTTCTGACAGGTAGTTAAGGGTTCTCCTTCTGTGATAATTCTTATTACAGTGTACCAAGCAGAAAAGGCCTTGTTTACCTGAAGAAAAGAGGAGTGGACTACAGGGTGTGTCCTGAGTCCATCTGTTTGCCTTTGGAGGAGCTGTACCCTCAGTCACTAGATTCATTGGCATTGTCCTACTGACTAAAGGCTCTCTCTACTCGCTAGATAACTGCTCTTGATTTTCTTCTGGATATATTCAGCATTGGGATAGACTACATAAACAAGAAACTGCTATTTTGACTCTGAGCAAAGGCCTGGCCTGATTCTCCACTGCAGTATGGTCAGTTTTCATCTGTATTTGGCCAGGTTTGGTACTGCAAAGACAGAGCTTGGTTAGCAGCACTACACCTCAGCAGCTTTCTGGTCTCTGTAGCCAGGCTGGGCACAGAGTGGGGCAGCAGGAAATGCTACTGCTGCTCAGTAACAACTGCACCCTCTGCCTCTGTTCTAGTTCTGCATGGCTGTTATTGCCACCACGATGCCAATCCCCTGTGGAGGCTTCATGCCTGTTTTCGTATTAGGTGAGTTTGAATTTTGTTTTACAGCATATTCATCTGACAGGTGGAGAGAATAGGAGAGACACTGCCTACACACCCAGCAGGGTTCATCTGGTGTATGAGGAGTCATCACTTCATGTCTATGACAGCCTGATTAGCAGTCCATAGACCAGCCTCTGGGTCTCTGCTTTTGACATTTCCTCAACCCCCTGAAACCAAATGCCCAGTAGGTAATCCCTACCCTTTCACATAAGGAAAGCCACACTTGGGGAGACATGCTGAGCCATGGCCTTCTAATCTCTCTGCCTCTTCACTTACAGAGAAACTTCCATCCCACAATTAATAGTAGTTGCTCCTTTCAGCCCTGAAAGCCAGCCAGAAGAGATAACCTCAGAACTAGTACCTGCAATGTAATCTACTACTTACTCCTTTCTTCTGACTGAAATGTGATAACATAAAAAGTTAATTGACTTTTAACTGGTTTTAATTCCATTAACCAAAAATAAATTAAAACTAATATGATGCTGATGTTAAGAAAGAGAGGCTGTCTTAGACTGAACTATACAAGCTCATGACATTCAGCATTAAGTACCCACAACTCTCAAATGAAATAGGGTGCTCTAAGGACCCCTGAGTTCTGGCAGGCAGCAACAGAACATGAGGCAGTACCATGCCCTTGCAGTGATGAAGGCCAAACAGCATCATATTAGGAAAAGACCTAGACAGCAATGCAAAACATTGTACATAGTCTGAAAATATGTCCTCCAGCCTGGGAATCACAGCTACTGCTGTGCCTGGTGTGCCCAAGTGAATGAACGAGGGGTCAACTGTTTTTACCAATCTTAGTACCTTTTTTTCCTCTTGGAGTCTAACTTCTGTATTTTGTAACTGAGAACTACTCTTTAGTTACCAGTGTCATTTTAATGTAAGTTTTGGCTTCGTTTCTGTTAGGAAATATCCAAATGATTGCCCAGCACAGCTGCTCACCAGAGACTGGATATTCCTTAAACGTTAATTCCCTAACTGTCAGTGATATTTTTCAGGTGCTGCATTTGGACGTCTCATTGGGGAAATCATGGCATCGCTTTTTCCCAACGGGATCCTCTTTGATGACATTCTTTATCAAATCTTACCTGGAGGGTATGCTGTCATTGGTGAGCCTCCATGTCTTCCTTTTTCCTCACCTGGTCCCACTGCTGTAATTTTCCTGGTTGACATAATATGCTGTTTCTATATGACAGTCTTCTTCTCTCCCTATTCCTTCTCCTACCTGGGAAAGGTGCAGCAGCTTTGACAGGAGCGGTGAGCCACACTGTCTCCACCGCTGTCATCTGCTTCGAGCTGACGGGTCAGATCTCTCACATCCTGCCCATGATGGTGGCTGTCATTCTTGCCAACATGGTGGCCCAGAGTTTGCAGCCCAGCCTGTACGACAGCATCATCCAGGTGAAGAAGTTGCCCTACCTGCCAGACCTGGGCTGGAATCACATAAGGTATAGTAGCAAAACAGGTGGAAACAGGGAGTGGCAAAGAAGTAAGGCAGGAGAGGGTTAAGACCACAGGGGAGTAAAAGGTTATGAAAAGGGTTCCATGCTATAAAGGAATTAAGAAGGTAGAACAGGCCTGCAGTAAGAAAAAACAAGTGTTGGAGTAGAATTAGGTTTCATACACAAAAGTGGAGAAAAGTCCTCTTCTTTTTTTCATTGAAAGCACAAGTTTGAATGACCTGCAATGTTACCGCATTTGTATTAATATTCCAAATTGCTTCAGCTTAAAAATTTAAAAATCAGGAGTCTCATTTATCTAAATTCAGTGGGGTTTGGATATCTTTTCCCCAGCAAATGTTTGAAATACTTTATTTGGATATTCTGCTTGAAGCAAAACTCAGTTATTCCTATAAATGTCTTCCTCTCTCTAGCATATATCATACACGTAGGTATGTATATAAAAACCATCTATACACATATGTATACATGTCTGTCTTTTATGGTGAGGGGTAACAGAGTGGAATACAACTGTAATGGAAATCCAGTTAATCTGTGTTTATCCTCTTGGAAAGTCCTCTGGTTACTCTCACAGAAGATAATTTGGCAGCTGTATTTTCAGCACTTTTTTTAAAAGTGGTCATTCAGGTATTTCTTTAGGGAATTTATGTGCTTGACATTTTTAATATGCTAACTCTTCCCCTTGTCATCCATAAATTCACAGCAAATACAATATCTTTGTTGAGGATATTATGGTCCAAGATGTGAAATTTGTTTCCTCCAACTGTAAATACCGAGACTTGCAAGCAGTACTCCAAAGCACCACAGTAAAATCCTTGCCTTTGGTGGACTCACCAGGTAAGCAATGTGGAGAAACTGGTCCTTCCTGAAGACTGTCTCAGCTTGGAGAAACTAGCTTTCAATTTAGGTGGTGTGAAGCAGGCAATGTGACCTACTACATAAAAAAATACATCCTAAAAATCTCCCACTGCAGATGCTGTAAGGCAGACGGCTGTTTCAGCTGGCCAGACAGGGAAGCTGGAGTGTGGGCAGTGATGCAGATCCAGCACGTAAGGGAGGTGTGTGGGAAGCCTGTAGACTGAACTGTGACAACAGGGCCCTCCTGGGGTCCTGCATGAGCCAAGGGCATGTGTGGGGTGGCACAGCTCGGGAAGGCGAGGTCCCATCCCACAGCCCCACAGCCTAGGAGCCACCACAGGGCTGGTCAGTGACTCTTGTACAGTTCTAGATAGTACGAGCCTGAGCACTTGGAAGAGGCTGGAAGGAAGAAGGGCTGATGTGTGGAAGGGGACCTTCAAAACCTTGAGGTGGTTTGATGGCTTCCCTGCTCTGTGTTGTGCAGAGACCATGATCCTCCTGGGGTCTGTGGAGCGATCGGAACTGCAGGCTCTCCTCCAGACACACATCAGCCCAGAGCGGCGACGGCTCCTCAACAGAGAAATGCAGCAGAAGCTGAATGAGGCACCCTACGATGGACCCTGGGCAAACCTGCCAAAGCTGAAGCACGAATCTTTTGCTTACGTCGATGAGGATGAGGACACAGATGAGAAGGGAGAGGTGAGGGAGAGAAGTGGACAGACTGCAACACAGAGACTGCTTAGAAGCAGTTAGGCATTTGAGGAGGCTGAGAAATAAATGGCATAAGGTGGACTTAATTTTCTCTCCTTTCCATAACAGCTGCCTCGGCCTCCAAGTCCCACTCCCAGTTACCCAGAGGAGCCAAATGGCCCAACAAGTCCTCTTAAACAAATGCCTGAGACCTTGGAGCCCCAGCAACATTCAGGTATGGTAACTTCTGCCATGGCTCAACCACATCCTAGCCAGCTTGGGGAAGCTTTCATGCTAACTGTGTGTTCCTGCCTGTGTGAGGTGCTGGTTTCCCAGAGACTGAGAGGAGCTTCCTCTGCTGTTCCTGAATGAAAGACACTTTGTTAGTGCACCTCAACATCAGAGTAATGTACCTGGAAATACCTTCTATCATTCCTCACAGAGCACAGCATAAGTAGGCTCACTAAGGATGGACTCTCTCTGTCTCCCCACTCCATTCTTTGCAATAACAACTCCTTGGACATTTTATTTTCTGTAGAGTCTGCATGGAATGGTCCCATCTCTTGGCTCCTTCACCATGTAAATTAATCTCCCTGGGGAAAGCAGCCTGAGAGCTAAACATCTGCACTAAGTTTTTGAGTAGCTCAGGCTGTTGCTCAGCCATCTCCAAAGCTGAAAGGCTCCTCCTCCCTTGGACACGCATCTCTTTGATTCAGCTGCATTAATGTGACGGACAAACACTGATGTATTGTGTTCTTCTGTGTCACACCCCAGCCTGTATTAGCTTTGCTTTCAAGACTGTACTCATAGCTCATTTCTGATTCATTTATCATGTACATGTGATGCAGGATGGTGGGCTGTTTTTAACCTTTATGCATCCTGAAATATGCAGAGAGTGAGTAAGCACAGAGATGTAGCCCAGTCTTGAGGATGAGTACAGAGGATAGAACTTTAGCTCATGCTTTTAGGCACCCAAACGTTACATGTTATAGAGCATATAGCACATTCTGGTTTCATTAACACCCCTCATGTATGACTAAACCTCTAAGGCATAGAAAAATCTACTTTATGCTTCCAGAGCAGTAGAGTGGTTGGGCAGCCATCCACCTATCTTACCAAAGCAGAAAAAGAGCCACATATGGAAACAAGGACAGTGTGTGAAACATCTTATGTGAAGCTAGAACTGGGTGACCCAGGAATGACAAGAGGATGTGGAACAGGAGTGAATTCATGAGACCTTCCTTTACTTTCTTTTAGTTTGGCTCACAGCTATCATTGTTTCTGACCAAACTTCCTCCACAGCCTTGTTCACAACAGCAGCGGGCCCTGTCTCCTCCTCTTTGCTAACTCCCTGCCTGGGAGTATAGTTCTGGTGTTTTCCATTCCCATCATTCCACTGCTGGCAGAACCCATGGACTCCTCATCCCTTGGCACCTGTCACATCCAGTTTGTTGATATGTTTTGTTGCATGGAAATATTCATTCTGGAATGTCCCAGACACCATCTCATAATCTGAATGCCAGATTGTGACTGGCTCAGCTCTATCGTGTCCCTCATAGTATCTCCCAGCCTGCCTTGGGTTAAGAGGATAAGATAGGTGTGGGGCTTTGTATTTTTGTCTCTCACTTGTTCTCCTCTCTTATCCATGCGTTTGTTCTCATCCTTCAGGCAGTTTCAGCAGTCTGAGGCAACTGATCCAGCAGCTCTTGTGCCATTGCAGCCGTCCACAAGAAACAGAGAGCACCATCCAGGTTAGGGCTACAGAGAGCCTGGTAGTACCCTGAAGAAGGAAGGGAATGCACTGGAACTAGAAACTACTACTCGAGACATTCAGCATTTGGCTAAAGCACGGACACAATTATGGTCCTGAACTCTGACAGCATCAGTGGGGAACGCCCTCCAAGGAGAAAGGGTGTGATTACTGTAAAGGAGTGTGCATCTTCCTGAAGAGTCACCTGTGCTCAGGTGTCAGGCTACCATTATGATTGAGTTTGAGCATCTTTCCTTGGAGAAAAAAATTAATTATATTTTGGCTAACCTGCAATAAAGTGCAGTTCCATTCCATTTGGCAAACAGTTTTGGACAGATGGAGAAAAATGAAAAAAATGCTTTTGGCTCTTGCCAAGTTAAATGCCCTTGGTTATCTGACACATCTGCACAGGGTTTGGGGATAACAGACAGACCCATCCACTCCAGGGCAGTGGCTGGACCCCATGTGAGATATTCTGAGAGCATCTAAATCAGTATTAGATGGCCATGTTTAAGCACCTGAATTGCTCCACCAGAGCCCCATGGTGAACTGTCATTGGCAAGGGAAGCACAGCAAGGGCAGAGTACACCATATAATGGATGAGTATAACGAAAATCTAAGCACTCGGTAATACACTATTTGGAACAAAAAGGGGACCACATGGGGTGAGGAGGCTGTGCAGATTTTCCCGTTCTGTACTCTGTGAAACTGTGGGTTCTTTGGCTGTCCTGAACAGTGTTTTCTCTTACAGGAGACAGGGGAAGTCATTGAGACAATGACACCAGAAGAGGTAAGACCAGGTGCAAAAATGGAGTGAGGTCATGTGAGTACCATTTCCTATCACTTGCAATACTCCAGGAACCTCAGTGATTGCCACATAAAGCCATAGCCAACATCATTTTCTTCTTGGAGTGGCACCATGGGCAAGTCTCACCCATAAGAGAAGAGACTGGCTAGATGTGCTGATAAGACTGACTAATCTGATCTAGCTTTGAAGTCAGCCCTGCTGCAGCAGTGTTTTGGACTAGAGGCCCCCACAGGTGCCCCTTCATGTAAATCTTTCTGTGGGCCCAAGTTGTTCCTTCATTTCTTACACAATGGATCAATTATCTTGACACGACAAGGGGAAGATGCACTCAGAAAGGAAAGCTAAAGATGTTCACTTCCTCTTTAAGAAGGAAAAAACAAAACCCCATCTTCTCAGAAAATCTCTAAATTGCCCTGTTTCCACAGGGACTTGACATCTGGCAAGAAGGGGATGGGAAACCTGAGGGGTGAGATATAATGGACAAGATGAATGATGTACATAGGAAGGAAGAAGCATTAACAGGAGGAGGGGACTAGTTTGGGTACACAAGACAGCAATGCTGCAGGTAGCTGTGAGAGTGACTCCTCTTCTTTCCTGTGTCAGATAGATGCTTGGGAACAGGAGGAGCTGAACAAGAACGTGTGCTTTGACAGCTGCCGCGTAGATCCCTCCCCTTTCCAACTGGTAGAGAGAACTTCCCTGCACAAGGTGAGTGCAGATGTCTCCCTGAGGCATACATCATTTTTCTCCACTCATTCCAAGTCCAGTCTATGATTTATTTCTTCTCCTTGTCTTCACCTACAACTACTATCACCAGTCACTTTCACATTGAGCTACAGAAGTGAGCTTGTTCCTGTAATCTTCTGTGTATATCTCCAATCTCCTGCAAAATGAAAGGCTTTGTGATAAGAAGTCTGAGTCCATTTATTACAAAAGCTTTTGGACAAAAAAAAATCTGCTACATTAACAGTAGCATTGTGTGCCTCACTGCTGGGGCATTACACTGAGATTTACACTCTGCCCTGTCAGTGTGCAGCACTGGAATGAGCACTCCTGGATTTCTCAGGGTGTTTCTGTCAGGGTGTAGAGTCTGCCTGTGTCACAGGCTCTTCGTGGAACTGAAGCACAAGGAAAAGAGGAAGCTGGGTCAGGCAACACCTAGAGTCAGCATAGGATGACTGGGGATTAAATCAATCATTGTATGTCAGGAGGAAGATAGGACTGGGCTTTCACTCAGTGGAAAGGGAATGCAGTCTACTGAGGCAAAAGTGCACAGTGCATGCTTTTATCAATATTTAATGTGAATGGCCAGCATAGGCCTTGTACTAAATTAATTATTGTTAAGATCTCAGCCTTGAGCAAAACAGGAATAGACTAGCATATAGTTCAGATGAGTTTTCTGAAGGGGTGGGTGAAGCCATCTGAAAACCACTAGCATTTACCTTTGAGAATATAGGCTTACAAAAAATTATACCTGAAGGCTGATCATGGGGCAAGTTTCATACCTGTCATACAAAAGAGCAAGTGAGAAACTCAGAAATAACAGACAGATCAACTTAACTTGGATGCACAAAAAACCAACCAGGAATAAATAATCAGACTATATGAAGTATGCACAGTTAGAGCTAAATGAGACTAATGACAATGAAAAGAATATCACAGTTTATCATGGCCAAACTATATTTAACCAGTATGGCTTTCTTTTACATTAGAGTAAAATGTCCTGTTCTTGAGAAACCAGATTTTTCCTAGTTTACACTTGAACGTGACATTCAGTATCTCATATGATGCTAAAAAAAAAAAGGTCAAACACTAGCTGTGACAGAATGATTTCATGTAAGGCCACAGGTAAAGGCCAACTAGAGCTCAGCTTCAAGAGCCTGGAGGTTGGAAATATACCAGAGATGAGCACTGAGAATGTGGAAAGTTTCAGAAACACAGATCTGTGAATAATAGTAAAATAATGGGGTATATTTAGGCTGAAGAAAAGAAGACTGATAGCAGTGTGATATCTGTCCTTTCAAGGAGACTTTGTAAGAGAAAGGGAATAACTTGTTCTCAGTGTTCTCACTGCACTAGATAAGCAGCAACAAGCTTAAGCTTTCACAGAAAATATTCTGGGACAGGAAAAAAGAAATCCTTATTGATAAGGAAAGCACTGGAATAAATAACCTAAGCAGTTTTTGACTTTTCATACTACTTCATAGTAGTTCAGTTTCCAGCACCAAAATGAAACAGGATCTGCAGAGGTCTCCAAATGCTCAACACAAGGTGTTGTATGTGAATCTCCACCAGATGCAGGATGAGAATGACCTTGAGAATGTGCTCTCCATCATCAGCACAGTCCCAACTACAGCTGCACAGCAGAAGGAGCAAAGAGTAGTATTTGGCTGATACAAAAGGGGAAGAAGGGAAGACCTAATTTCTCACTGGGATAACTGCACAATTTTGTGTCTTTGTGATTTCCATTTCTAAATCCTGAGTCCCAGCTCTAGCACCAAGTTCTGTGTTACCCATTTCCAAAGTCCCTGAAATGGTCTTTTGTGGTTTTGCTCCTAGACACACACATTGTTCTCACTACTGGGCCTCAGCCACGCCTACGTAACCAGCATGGGGAAGCTGAGGGGAGTGTTGGCTTTGGAAGAGGTGAGTACAGCTCCTCTGCCATCCTCTTAAGTAACTGCAAGTGTCCCATGGATCACTGCAGTAATTCACAGGTGCTGCAAGTTCCAGCTGGGAATAGATATAACTGCAAGTGCTACATTTTCAATCCAGTGTCGAATTCTGAGTCAGCTCTTTGGAAGCCATGTAAAGGAATGGATGACTGCATTTCAGAGGAGGCAGCAGGTGTTGTTTCCAGGGATGTTAGAAGGTTCATCTTTTTCATGAGTGCAGGGCTCTTAACTGAGGCTTAATAGCCACTCTTAACTAGAGTAGCTATTACTGTTTCTGAAAGAGGTATGGAATTTGTTGTTTACCATGGAATTTTTCATTACATCGCCAGTGGAAAAGATTATCTCCACAGGCCCCAGAGGCAGAGCTGTGACTCTATTTGCGATACCTTTACTGTGGGGAGTAGATGAACTTCTGCTGGGTAGGACTGGGCCAGCCTCCCTTTCATGTTTTTTTTGGGGGGGGGGTTTGTTAAATTTTTCTCTTTTTTTCAGCTCCAGAAGGCAATAGAGGGTTCCACCCGCTCTGGCGTTCGTCTCCGACCCCCGCTTGCCAGTTTCCGTGACATCAACCGGACTTCCCCCAACACTAAGGTCGGGCAGGGCGCTCAGGCGTGGAGCCGGGAAGGCAACGGCGCGGTGGCAGCAGAGCAAGCAGCACACCTGGGCACTGAGAGCCCTCTGCCTCCCTGCTCCCACTCCCCCCAGCCCTCACACTCACAGGAAGAGGGGGAAGTCCCCAGCTCCGCTTATGCCACGGATACTGAGTTGGAAGAGATGGAGCTGACAGGGCCAGTTGCTGAAAACATCTCGGACATCCTCAAGGACATAAACCTACGCACCACTGACCTGGATGAAGATGAAGATGAGGATGAGGATGTTCCCTTATAGCTGGTGTGAGGGCAGCAGTCCATCACACTTTTCAGTGAGCCAGTCTTCTTGTGTTTGCTCCTCCAAGAGAAGCTTTTGGATGTTCTTTGCAATCCCCACAGAGGAATGATTCGGGGAGGAGGGACATCAGACTGACCCCTTCTTCTGATGCTTTCCCCCTGTGCACACTGTTAGGCTGCTGGACTGTTCGGGCGTGTGCAGGTGTCAGATGTGGACTGCACGGTGCCTGAGTGCAGGCTTACAAAGCTCAGGCTTCTGCCAGGGCAGAGCACGCTGTAACAGGACATGGATACTGCTGGACACAGCCAGGATGCTCTGGGTCAGTGTGCCATGTGGAAAGTGGAGGAGGATCAGTTCTCACTCGCCACTGGTGCCATCCTTCCAGTCACACCAGGCCTGCACGCAGCAGTGTAACACAGCCAGACCTCCAGCCTAGAAGCATACTGCTGCTTCTGACTGCCACCCTGTCCATGTTGCTGCAGCTCCTTTTCACTGGCTCTTATCTTGCACCCCCCCAAACATTCCCACGCAGAACATTTTTATTCTTTGTCTATTTTTACTCTGGGATTTTCCTGGATGGGGATGCAGTTAGGAGCTTCTCCTCTGTCCTATAGCTGAGCCATGCCCTAAAAACAGACGGGAGGAAAATTTTTGGTATATGTCTCATGTCTTGAATTCAGCCAAGGCTTTAGAAAACACTGGATGGGAGAAAAGCGTCCTTGTTTTCCCATCATCTCTAGAATTTAAAACAGAATGGGAAAATCTTAAGTGAGGGCATCCTCAGTGCTGGGGGAAGAGGAGTAAAACAGCATATATGTACCTATACTTCAAATAACTGCGTTTGTCTCTCTGAATCACTGTTCACAATTTTCCACAGTTATAGTCTTAAAATATAAGAACTCAAGAAAAAAAAAATTATGGAGTGTTAGTAGGCTGCCAAGAAATACAGCAGAGGGAAGACACATTTTCTACACTTTGAAAACAGGTTTCTTTCTGAAAACTCCTGCTCTCTTTTCCTGGTAATTCTACCCTGCCTACTTTCCACATATTTCTGCATACCTCAGATCTGAGAATTCCAGCTCTCACTTTTGCCAGCTTGTCTCTGTTGTGACTAACAGCAGAGACCTCAACCCTTGTCTGCAGCATCCCTCTCTATTCCAGTTCTAAATCTGGAGCAGATCTGCATCTTGCAAAAAAGACGTCTTGTCAGTTCGTGTCATGCATGCAAAACCTTGGCATCCAAAGGTAAGATGCTGCTTTGTTTAATTCTCCGCTCTTGTGAGGTTTTCTCAGTAAACAGGCAAAACGAAATTCTGTGTATTCTGCAGCTTCTTCTAACAGTCTGCAACTCTTTCTACCATATTTTTGGTGTCTCACAGCACTTAGATGCAGTCCCAAGCAGCCTATTAGATGTGTTTCCACTTAGCAGCAACAGAGAAGAAATCCAGGCTGTGAAAATACGTTCCTGGGGGTATTCTCATTCCCCTTCCTGATATTAGTAAAGCATTATCTAACTTAGAGTGACCAGTTCTACTTTAACATATGATTTTCCATAAGCTGTCTCAGGAGCAAGTCAAAAATACCATTATTTCTGACTCAGTCACCAAAGGAAAATTCCCTCCTGGCTTTAATTCCAAGGATTGACCTTGCACCAATTCCTCTCTGATGATGCTTATGGGTGGGGGAGTCTGTGACAAGCTTACAGTAGAAGGACATCTTCCCCACTAGCCTCTTGAAGAGAAAGAAATTTATTTTTGCTGTCTGGAATTCAGAGCCCACCAGGTCTGTTCTGTTTCTGGCACAGGATCGCCCTTCATCAGCTAACTGGGGACAGCCTTTCCCTGCCTTAATGACCCTCTGTCCCCGGGAGCCACCCTGTCCTTGTGAGGAGGCACTGGTGATCTGAGGGCAAGTCCCTTGCACACAACAGCTGCTTGCCTCCACCAGAGGGGCACGTTCGTGTTGGCCAGGCATCAGCACAGCTTCCCCACTACCTTTGTGTCACCTTCTGCTGCCTGCAGGGAAGAGGCAAAACAACTGTTTGGTTTTTTTTCTCAGAGAATTGTGATAGTCCCTTATATAAGCAGAGGAGAAAGGACATTCCTTTTACAAAAGCATAAATATTCGGTGAGTGACAACACTGAGACCAAATCTGGTCTGAGGGTCCAAGCACACTCAAGAAGGATGGGTTTCTCTGTCATCCCCAGCCTTACTGTGCAGACTTATATTTTACAGCTTAACCAAAGGCTTCCACTGAGACAGATGAGACAAGGAGAAACTTTGAGGCTGGAGTCAGTACACCTCCCCCTCCTCTCTCCTGAATACAGATATATGCTCTGCTCCAGTCCCACACTTCTCCTACAGTGTGTTACAGAAGAACTGGGATGTGACTGGCTGAGAAAGCAGATGGGAGTCTAAATCAAAGCCAGCTAGTGTGTGAGTCATGACAGACAGATTGTGAGCTGGGGGAGATGAAGCTGGAACAAAAATTATGTACATGGAGAGGCTTGGGGAGTGAAACACTGGCTAACCTGGAAAGCTTCTTGAGGCTCATCACTTGAGATTGCAAGAGAACACACGTGTGCCCACACATGCACACACAGGTACCTCTCCATTCCTACTGTCTTTGGCTGTCCCTGGGTTGCTGTGAGGAGCAGGGTTGCTCTCTGGGGGGAGCTGAAAGGCAGCTGTAACTGCTGCTCTTTGTAGACACTACTCAACATCCATCCCAGGTATTGCCTCCACCCATGGAACAGGAGCAGCATTCATCTGCACCATTTTCTCACCTTTATTCATACATGAATAAGGAGCCAGAATGGGACAAAAAACACTCTGCAAAGATGGCTTGCAAAGGCTGAAGTTGTTTCCACTTCCATCTTATCATTATAATCTTCGCTGAGCTGATGCCAAGTACATTAATAGGTGCAAAATGTGCAGTAAAATAGTATTAAGCCTACCTTTGTCAAGATAACTTTAAGCTTGTGCCCTCTCAGGCTATCCCACTACACCCCCTCAAAGTTTAAACTCGAAACCTTTGTCCAGCAAACCAAGTCACACTGATCTGTCACTCTAAAACCTGCATCTCCCATCCTACCCAAATAGCACAGACTTGATTAGCTACAGGGAAAAATCTTTTTTTGTCAACCCAGAATATCCCCAGAATTTGTATCAGCTGTGAGGCCTTCCCATCCAGATAGAAATTCACATCTAGAAAAAAAACTTAACTCTTCTTTCCCTTAAGGGTGAAAGCAGAGTCTTGTTTTTAAATGCATCAATATAAAGAATTGAAAAAATAGGGAAGACTTAAGGTTGGTAACACAACAAGTGGGGCTTTAGGTAGGTATGACACGGCTAAGAGACCTGGCCGTGAGCCGAATAAAGGAGAAAACACATGGAGATGAACTACTGAACAACAAGGAAGATTTGCCTCAACAAAGTAACATTTTTGGCTGCCATTTGAGACTAAAAAAATTCTAGTTTTCTAACCCTATGGACATAAACAATTAGTACAGGCAGAAACAGAGACAAAGATAGAGTCCATAAAAATAACATCCCCCTTCTGCCCAGTTATGCAAATACTGTATAGAAGTGTGTGTTTTGTGGCCAAAGAGTACAAGACCAGCAATAACCAGCTGAGCAAGTGAAGATCCCTCTTTGCCAAACTAGTCCAAACCCAGGAAGGGTATAATTAAAAACACTAATAAAAATACAGTCACAGCAAGCACTAAGTTGTTCATAGCCACATAAGCAGATATCTGAGCACAGCTCTCATAAAAATGTAATCAACACTAGAGACCAATAATTAAAATTTACACATAAAAGCCATGCCTAAGCATTAGGGTTAGGGTCTTAAGATGTGATGCAAAACTTTTTAATGCTGTGTTTGTGGGAAACAAGCTTACACTGGTCCTCACCAAGAGCCACAGGCCGTTCTTGTGTGTCCCTCCTGCCACTGGACAGACAACCCTGTGCACGTGCACTCAGGCACACACACAAGCATCACCTCTGCCAAATCACAGCTGTGCAGTAGCAGAAAACTTCTCCAACTCAGTCTCCTGTGCCTTGAGCCACATCTCTCCTTCCCTCAGCTTGCTGGATGTCACCAAGTCCCAGTGCAGCTTCATTGTAATACAACAAGACTGCTGTGGACACTGCTGGGATTAGTGTGATGGCTAAATGAGGCAGAGGCTCACCCAAACCTATTACTAGTTCAAGCACTGGAGTTTCAAATGAGCATTTGCTCCCATCCCAGCCTTTTTAGTGTGTTGCTAGTGCAAACATCTTGTGTAGTGTAGTAAAACCAGTTACAGAAACATATCTAGCCAACTTGAAGAACTGCACCTCATATGGAGGACAATGTCCAGCTGAGGAAAAGTCCATGAGCAAATTCATAAATTAAACAGAATGCAGAGAAATGAAAATGTGAATTGCCTACTTTAGAGGAACAACAATCCAAGTACTGCTAGTATCTGGCTATTTCCTGAATGGCTACTCAGTTTGAAGAACAGAAGGTAAAGCTACAAGGCATACTGAGATATATTCAGAATTAAAGTCACATAAACTCAAGTTAGAAGCTTTTCAGTTTTTTTTTCCACACAGAAACAAATGCAAAAGACAGTAATGGAAGGTTTATGAGACATACATTTGAAAGAAAAAAGAAATCTGCTTTTCTCTCCCCACTCAAACTTCTCTAGTGCACTTAAGCAAACAGGCTGTGAAAAGAAATGGGAGCTGAGATGGCTGGATTGTGACCAAACATGTCACAGAATCCTATGCTTAACTCAAATGTGCCATTTCTCTGGCACAGAAGATAGAATCTGTCTGAGGAACTGTGTAGAAAGTACCCTTGTAGCTGGCAAAGTGTAGATCCAGTGAGGTGTACAGCAAGAATGCTCTTATGCCCTTTTCAGTTACTGTTTTCATAAATCACTTAGAAGTAACACGAGGTATTATAAAACAGCAACATGAGAGAAACATATGGCAGGTTTGCCATCTAGTCTAAACAGAGAAATAAGCAGAAAGTGGAGATGAGAGCCTCAGGCAGATAGAATGAGGTTCACGCTGGGGCTAAGCAGCTAAAACCAGAGAAGATGAACTTAACTGAGGGGTAAGTCTAACCTAGTATGATGACAAAAGAGTACTTTTAGGTGAAGCATTCAGCAGCTGGACACCATCTTTGCAGCATAATGTGAAATTAAGAAAAAAAGACATTTTTCCTGTGCAGAGGTATGACTTCCAGGACCAGAGACATTTTGTCTTCCCAGGGACTCAAGTCAAACATATGTGGAATAACCAATTTCATTTTACACACTACATTTCAAAAAAAGTAGTTTAGAGCCCATTTGGGGAAAAAAGGCCCCATACAACATCAGCAAGAAAAAAACAAACCAAACAAACAATTAAAAAAAAACCAACAAAAAACCAATCAACCAAAAAAAAACAACCCCACACACCAAAAAAGCCCAGACAAACAAAAAACACCAGACAACCAAAAAACCCAAAACCAAAAACCACACACAAAACCAGGAGAGAGTACGAGGAGGAACTTACAAGGATTGACAAAAATAAAATTTTAAAAAACCCTCAAAAAACAATGAACAAAACCATAAAGCAGTTAAGTGTGTCTTATGCAAGTCACAATTAATTCTATGAACATAGTTATGCAGACATACATACCAAGTGGTGGGTGGCAATCTATTCAGTAGCAAAAGCAGGTAAACTGGAAAGAAGCAAATTAAATTCAAATAGAACACAGAAAGCAAAGATCAGTCCAATAGCCCTGGTTGTAAAATATGCTATGCCTTAAGCAGGGCAAGAGACTTTTTAGCTCCTGGAAGAACCAGAGTTTAAAAAGCACAAGTATCTTGATAAGGAAATAATACCTTTTATGGCTAGAATTTAAAAGTCTCATCTGGCAAACAAACTATGGCTAACAAGCTACTGGATCTGCCTAATGTCCTGCACCAGAAGCAGATGACACAACAATGCTGCAAGTGCAGAGATGTTTCTTTCCCTCTGGGTCGACCAATTCCCCAGTTTGCTATGAGGACAGTGGGTGAGAAGCATTTAAAACTTAAATGTGAACACAAAGTCGTGCTACCCAATGTCAGTGCCTTTTACAACCCAAACATCAGACACCTTTCCGTGTCCTGTCCTAACAGGCTGTTGTGAAATTTCTGTCCAACTCTGAGTCAGATGTGTCTGAGACCTCTCACCAGTACTGGGACAAAACTTGTATGTATCACCTGGAACATGCTTATTCAGTAGAACAGGAAAACTCACTCTGTGCTAAATTAGAGGATTCTGTTGATGTGATGCTTTCCATCCTCAAATCTGGCCTAGGATTCATGTCCTGGTAGTCACAGACACACATCAGATTTTAGCCCTGTGTAGTCAAACATGTGATGTTCTTTCTTAATGAGAAATCAGGTATTTCCTACTCTGGGGTGCTTCTCCAAGCCACCATGGATCCTTTTCAATGTGCTCCATCAGACTATCTCCTTGAAACCCACCCCCTCTTCCTAGGATCCTCCTTCCTCAGACGCAACTCCCCTGGAACCAGTCCCACAGAAATAAAACACTTCCACCAGCCAGGAGGGCAAGACCACATTCTGTTTAATAACAACTCCATAAAGGACTGTACATGCTATTTTGAGCTACCTCCCCTCCTTTACGGTGGTTGCTGCCACGTACAGGCATGGAGGTGTGTAGTGCCATATAGTTCTCTAAGTCTATATGTAATGTGTGCACATGTATGCAGGTGGTTGCACATGTATGTATTTATATATAGCTTTGTAGAAGTGTTTATCTCGTAAGTCACATTATCAAAACATGCGAAGTATATCCAACAAAAATTTTCAGGCAAACATGTTTTGGAGCCGGAAGACCAAAGGCAAATCAGACTCATTTTAGTTATTAAGGACTAGTGTGGGACAATGGAAGGATGAAAGCTTACAGTAGTGGGTCCCTTTCCCTTTTTGTTTTACTTCCATTCAGTACTTTCTCCCCAGACACCAGTGTACCTCTGTAACACTAGCTTAAGGGGATACATATAATCACCACACAGCCTCCCTGCTACAGAAAACACACACAGGCTTGGGGGAAGCCCTTGAGAACTGCTTTGCAGCAACCTCCCTTGTCCCATACACTTATGCTAAAGTTGTTTCAGATACTGAGAATACAGCATTTGAAGACCCAAGCCTTCAGTTATTTTTACACATGCTTCAGGAATCCATTCCGCATGCCACCCCTGAGACTCCCATCCACCACCCCTGTACCTCCCAAACCCTTTGCCTGTACCCACCCACGTCTGAAAAGAGCTGAAACAAGAGAAATCTTGTTCCCTGTAAAAATTACTTTTGAGTTCCAATTTTATAGTGTAGGGATTCCCAGAGACCTCCAATCATGCACAACATCCACAAATCAGGGAAGAAAAATGAAAGCCAAACAAGAATATATACCTGCAAAAGAGCTTTTGGCTTGCTACGTCGCTCAAGCATGCAGTATCTGAAAAGAAGGGAAGTCCACCTACACTTGCCTCATGGGAAAATGGCAGAGCTCTGGAAGAGGGTCCTTAACCTTGTGGCCTCCAATCCAATCATGACTGGATTTCCATGCCCAATGAAAATGAATCCAGAAGGCCAATGAATCTGGACTACATGCCTTTATCTAGAAGCGAATCTTGATGCACAATCTTGTTTCCATAATGGAGAAAAGCCTTTTTTAGATGTTTTTGTCTTGCAAGCATGGACATTTGATCCCTTATGGGAAAGCAAAAACAAGACTAGGTTTCAGAGGGCATTTAAAATGTCCCCAGCTGAAGGAGACGAGGAAGATCCTAGCAGGAGCATTCTTTCCACAGATCACTGCAACCCCTCTCTTCCCAGAAGACAGCAGCTACTACACATCAGTGGCAGAGGGGGTGGACTTAATGGCAGAGGGGCTGGACTTAATGATCTTTAAGGTCCCTTCCAACCATTCTGTGATTCTGTGGTATCTGCACTGAAAACATTCTTGAACAAGTCTTTACAGTTTCAGTAAACATGCACTTTCTCAGAATCACAGCCTGACTAAATTTTTCCTCTTCCAACAATGTGTATCTGCACTGAAAAAATACATCACATTTTTCTTTTGTGCAGACCAACACTGACAATCATAGAGCTTCTCTTCACTTCCAAGGAAAAAATAACACTTTGATCTGCCTATGCTGGGGAAAAATGTCAGTGCAAGGATGTAAATAGACCCTGATGTTCCAAGTGCAGCTCTTCCATGTCCATTTGTTAACATAATAACCCTCCTGCCTTACCCCAGTCAATCCATGGAGCTGGTTGTGCTGCTGAGAGAGCTCAGTGTCCCCAGCCTCCATGACATATTCTGAGACAGACAGAGACACTGATCTGGCACAGAAGTCCAGCTCTTCTGCTTCTGCACAGGTTCACTACTACTTAGCCTGGGAAAAGCCTATGGTACAAAAGAGGCACCTGACATTGACTTTACAGCTTGCAATCATATTTGAGACTGTGCTTTAATGACTGTAGGCTGTCCTACACATACATTTAGTTCTAATAGGCACCATTTTACTCACATTTTCCCTGTTTATTTTTCCTTTCCCTGAGCCATGGCATAGAAATCTTTCCCTGTCAGATTGCTACAGGGGAGGAAAATCAAAGATGAAAGTATTACTTATTTACATTTTTCTAGTTGTAAGCTGCTGATAATCTCTGTATTGGTATTAATTCTTTTTCTTTCCTTTCTTTTCTTTTTTTCTTTTAGAAAAAGTCAAGCAGTTAGTTAAAAAGATATGCCAGAGTTGTCTGAACAAGGAACACTGGAAAATCCACCTGGAAGAAATTAGAAGGAAGAGCTTAGACTTTGCCAGTGTTGCTCTGCTTTCTACAGCATGTAGAGGCAGGTTATCTAAGTTTGCTTCTCCTTCTAGGCAATTATCAATACAACAGTTAAGGCAAACTAAGCTGAATTTAGGTATTTTGGGTTTCCAGTGAGATCAGAACTCTCACTAACTTCATTTGGGCAAGGAGTAAGTTCTTATCTGGCGTATTTCTCATATGATTTCCCTGAAGAACTAAGCACACTGTGAACTGTTTTTTGAAGACAATGAAAAAGAAGCTACCAGGGTACCCAAATTCAGGGAGGTCTCTTTCCTATCACTGTCTTAAAAAAAAAAAGTGTGGCTTGGACTAAGGAGTACCATAACCTGCAACAATCCTGGACCTACAGCTTGTATAGCAATTCTATACCTTAGCACACTCTCCCAGGAGTCTGCCATGAAGCTTCTTACCTGTGTTGTGTAAACAAAAGACATCAAGCTTTTCTTGACCTTTTTCCAAGCCTTTCTCTCCATGTATTTCCCTCCCTGCCACTCACACTGCTGCACAAGCCTGTACAGCTGCACACTACCTTGCCTCACCACAATACCTCCTACCTCTGTCAAACAGAGAGATGACTTTGCTTCTCCAGTTCTCTTCTCCGAGGCTACAACTAACATTTTTCATTGCTGCTGTACACAGTACAGCACACACAGGCTCTGCCTAGGAGTGAAGTACTCTTCTGTATCTCACACTAGACTGGAACTGGCCTGAAAATAGGGATAAACATCCCTTCCAACAGCTTCACCCTTAAACAAGTCTCCCCTCTTGCAATTACAGGATAAGACTTATCAGTATCTTTAGCTGCCATGGAGTGTAATCACTGAGTGCATACACGACTTGTGCATGTTAATTTTATTAATTTCATGCATATATCAAGTTACCTATGTCCTCCTGCCCAATTTCCAGGGTTTACCTCAAAGGGGCCTGTGGAAGGGAACAGTGAGGGAAACAACGGGGCATAAATAACAAAGACCAAATCGAGTAAGAGCATACTAAAAATTCCAAGGAAAACACTAAGGAAGAAAATAAAGAATAATGTCCTTCCCGGTACCCTAGTGTTCAGGCAGACATATCACAATCAGCTTAAGCCAATTTAAGTTGCATCTGCAACCAGTCTTCCACACAACCATCTACACATTTCACCAGCCCTCAGTGATGCCTGCCTCATCAAGAGATGCAATATGAAGAGTTCATCCCACTGAAACCTTTATTTAGGTAGGGGGCTGGGTTAGTTTTCAACGGGGCCAGTTCCTGAGCAGCCAAGTGAGTGTTAGTGCTGGTGCTTTTTAGGCAGTAGAAGTACAGAGCTGGTGGTGGTGGAAGAGAGGAGGCAGGACAGCTCCTTTGAGCAGCTCAGACTCATCACGAAGATGCTTTTTCAAAGTGCACTTTCCCAGTTTCTCTAACCTGATATAAAGGAAGGCCAGCTGCTGAGAACAGCACTCTCTCCCCCTCTGCTCACAGCTCTTCCATCTTCACTTTTATAGCAGGGTAAAAGTCCCTGGCTTGGTGCGGGCCAGCTGTCCATCAGCACCTGCCCAAGGGCTGTGGGAGGTGAGCATGGTCAGAGCAGAGTTCCTCTTCCTTCAAAGCAGCTCACCGCTGGATCAGCTTAGAAGTATGGCTAAACTCTGTTCTCTGCAGCAATCCTGTCCTGAAAGGTGATGTTACCATTTTGTAAGGGGGAAAGCAAGTGGATGATTTGTCAGCAGCTTTCCAAAAGAAGATGATGATTTAGAGGCACAGAAACTGAAAGAAGCAGATTAACTTCTCTGTCCCAGAGCCTGAGGTAATGGAATTGAAGAGAACCCAGAAGGCTTGTAAAGAAAGCTTCAGATTTATATAAAAGAAAAACTTAGGAAATAGTATAACTAATCAGGTATGAGCAATCATGGGAGAAGGAACAAGAAAGAATTTTCTTGCAGTAGAAGATTTTAAATTAGGGTCACTTCTGTTCAAGCCTTCTTTCATGTTTAGCACAGTAATTTCAACAAGTTCCTACTGAAGACAAAGGCTTGGTGGAAAGATGGGAATCTTCTATCTCCACTACTTCAAGAATATCCAAAATTTTCTGTAGTGCAGCTTTGCTTCATAATGGGTTTGTGGAAACAAACAGCAGAGCTCAGTTTCTTAGTAACTGCAGATCAGGGATACTGAGCTTACCTTTCCTTCTTATTTACAGCCTCACAAACACAATTTGGGCTCTGACTATTTGGCTGGACTCCCTCCAACTCATCCCTCCTCACCAGGATAAAGGGACTACAGGCCAAATTCCGCTCACAGAGCACCTGTGCCTCCCATATGCTTGAATAGGTGTATCTCTATAATAACAGCTTTTCTGGGAAATGTACAGTAGGTTCCAGGTCTCTCTCTCTGATATTGGATACACACAGGCAGCAGGCCTGTTATATAAGAAAAGGCCAGATTACACAAACAATTTTCCACTTTCAAAGAGATTCAAACTGCCTTTCCAGTTCAGCTCAGGCTGCTCACTTGGGTGGCAAGTGTGGACAGGAATACCTGCTCTCTCCAGTCAAACTCCTAGCAACCAGCTCTTTTGGATTGTGGAGAGGCATGGAAAATAGCCTTTTTCTTTCTTTCAGGAAAAGGCTGAAATTTTATTATTCACAGAATCTTAAGACATTTATGAAAAAATTACAGAATTTAGTAAGCTGGAAGGTTTTTACAGAGACTGGTGTTCAAACCAGTCTGCATTCACAGAGAATGAGGCTATCTACAGGTTTCTAGACAGCAGGTTATGGAACTACACAGCAGGGTATAATTCTCTATCCCAGTTCCACAGAGGCTAGAAGAATCTACAGAGTTTCTCTTCCTATTGGACTCCACAGAATTTTCTATAAGGTCAATTTTTTTCACACTTTTCTCTGTGTAAATAAGGAGAGAGGACTCCCTGTCACTGCCTTCCATGGAGATAAGGTATATCTTTTAGACATCAATCAGACATCTTAGTAAATGTACCACATGCCCATATTAAAGAAAAAGAAGCCCTGGAAAAGTTGACCCACTCGTCCCAGTCCTGTAAATAACACAGAGGGATCATTAGAAGCTACTCTGAAAGTTACTGTAAACATCCAGATTGTTCCTGGAGAGGCACATGGGAACAAAATGGTTTGGAGAAAGAAACAAGCCACCCAAATCTCCCACAAAGGAACACACTCAACCATTTTTATTTCCCTGAAGACCTTTTAAAAAGAAATAAAAATAGCTTTAAACTTACTAATTTACTCATCTGCTGAGGTGCTCTTGGCACGTTCCCCATCTCCTTTTTCTGGCTAGTGTGATTTCCCAGGCCCTGCTCCACAGCTGGACCCAAGCCAGTCCAGGACAATGAGCCCTGGCCCTGCAAGAACTACAGGAGATCATTTTTATCAAGCCTTGCTGCCCAGGGGAGGATAGTACCTGAATGTGTAAACATCTTTGAAGAGATATTGAAAGGTCATCATTCAGGAGAAGAGTGACTTCCTTAGAAAGACAGAAGCAAGACCAAGCAAACACATAAAAAAAGATGGGTCACAAAAACTTCTTTTTCTTACCTACGCCAAATTACCACTCTAACTTAAACATCCCAGAGGTCTTTCATTTAGGGGTGCAATGGAGAGGGAAGACAGATCTGCTTGAAGTGGACTTGGCTGGAAAGACCTGGGTATTGAAAAAGGAGTCCCCCTCTTTTTGCAGCTGCCTGTGTCAGTGGCAAAAAGCTGAGTGGGGTAAAGTTCTTCCTGAGAGTCCCATTTCTACTTTTCACAATTCCTGGACATCGTTTGCTTTGCTTGCCAGGAGCTGTCTAAACTCTGAGACTTGATGATATTCCTTCAGTCACATTTTGTTCGTCTTAGACATTCTTCCCCGAAAATATGCAGGAACTGAACCTGAAGCAGGAAAGAAGCATGTATCACTCTCCTGTCATCCAAAAAACACACCAAGCCTGAAGAGGAGGCAAAGAAGAGGCAAATGTATCATGAATTAAACAGAGCAAATATGAGTCAGAGTAAGTGAGAAAGAGTTGCTCCTGGAACAGTATGGCAGTGTCCAGGCAAACTCCTTTCTCTAGCTCATCAGATCCAGCATCTGATCTACACCCATGCTCTGCTGATGCTTCCCTGCAAGAGGTCTTGCAATTCAAACTCAGCACTTGGGTAATCTCTGCTGGCTCTGTTCAGTCCTCCAGCAAAATCAATAACCTCATTCAATTTTTGCTTTTGTCCCTGCTTATTTTCTGGTGAGAGCTGAAAGGAAACAATTTCCTTTCAAAACCTCTCCCTCCCAAAAGGAGGTCTGTAAAAAAATGGCGAGGAATTGCAAGAAACCAAATTCCCCCTAATCAGAGAATCATGTTTTTTAAACAAAAAATATATAAGCCGTACAAATAGGGAAAACTCCTGAAATCAGCTTTCTCCACACCCAAAAAAGAGATGGGAGGGGAAAAACAAACAGACCAAGTACTGAGTATTATTTACACTGCTTGGGGGTAGAAAAACAAATGAAGAAAAAACAGCCAGGAAGAAGAAGAAGACAAATAGGAGGAGAAAATTTCCTCTCACCCCTTTCATCCAGCTATATTTGGCACTGCAGGAGTGGCAGAAATGGGAAAGGTGCAGTATTTCTGTTAAGTCATGACTGGAGTACAGGCCTTTCCCATTACTAACTGCTGTGTTATGAACACTTATCCAGAATATAAAAAGGTTTAAAAAAAGCACAAAAACTGAAAACTGTAAACTAGGTATCTCTGATCTCATAGCTGTACACACTGCCCCTGGACCTGCTGCCTACTCTCTGGGTCTCCCCATTCTGCTGGCAAGGAAAAGACCGAAGGACACAGCAGCAGCACCACCAAGATGGACATGTCCTCAAGCCCCCTGCAAGAGTCAGCTTTTTATGACTGTCTCCGTAGCTGAAAATGTCCTTTCCACTGGCTTCCAGTGCCCACTGCCAAAAGGACACACCATTCTTGCCAGCTCCTGGGAAGGCAGAAATGTCAAAGAGAGAAACAAATAAATGAAAGAGACCAAAGCATAAATATCTGAGACCAGGGTTAGATTCGTATCTGCATCCATTCTTCCAAGCCACAGCAGAGCCATGCCCACAGAGCCACACTGGCAGCACAGCCCGGGCCCTCTGAGCTCAGATCATATCCATCAAACCTACAGCTTTGTATCAAGGTGCTACTGAGGATCTGGTTACACAGCACATCTTTCATCTCAGTACGGTCTGTATCGAACAGAGCCTGATCCTCTGCATCAGCCACCATCGCAACATTAGTGCAATCTAGATCTGCAAAGCCACATCTTCATCTTAAACCAGTTTATATTCGTATATTCTATCAAAGGGGGCCATGTCCACAGAGCAACATCCCTTCTGCCAAGATGAATTCTAGCCACAAAGCTGCTCCCTACACCAAGCCTGCCTCATCAGCCACATCCCCAGTACCAGAAGAGTTTGTATCCACAGCCAAGACTTTGTATTAAAAAGATTTAGAAATTATTTACCAATCCAGATCTCTCCAAGCACATCACATGTTGCCCAGAGCAATGAAAATCCAAAATATGTGTCCATGGGGGAGGGGAAAAGATTTTTATGTGTCAATCACTTTGAGATTTTCCTCATTTAAAAAAATAATTAAATGTCAGGAATGGAAGGTGTGTCTGCTTGGAAATATGGGGAGCTGGAAAGAAGAATCCCTGTAATTGCATTCCTTGCCACCCCCCTCTTTGTTCAGCAATGATGAGAACTTCACAGAAAGCATCAGTTGTTTGTTTCTCCCTCTTCCTCATCAAAGGACTGCACCCCAGAGGAGGTGACATCTGAGACTTTGCGGCTCAGTGCAGCATGTTCCATCTCCTCTCGAGGAGACAAAGATTCCAGGTCCCGGCACACTGCATCATCCTCCTCTGGAGAGGGTTTCTTGTTTAGGAGAGGAGCCTTCTCCAGCCTTGGGTTCCCTTCATCCTCAATGTGGTCCTCCATGTACGTGCTGGACTCAGCTCCACCCCCACTCTGAGCAGTCTGCAGGGGCCACACGTGGACCAGCCCCGTGCTCTGGATGAAGTTCTGCTCCTGCCGCTGTTGCTGCAGCTGCTGCTGCTGGAGAAAGCTGCTCTGAAGCAAAATGCTTTCCTGAAGGTTTGTCTGGGACTCATCAAAATTCTGGCCTAGGTAGGAGCCAGTTGCTGGGGAGGCGATGAGGGACTGGTCACTGGCCTCCCAGGCGTCGGATGAACCTAAGCAATACATGCCCTGCGAGACGTAGGAATGAGGCCAGCTGTCATACTGCGTCTGGGCCATATGCTCTGCAAGCAAAGGAGGCAAACAACACACAGTTAGACACTCTCCCTAGGCCACACTGGCTCATCCAGGTAGCCTGTGTGCCTCTGCATGGCACTGTACTGCACAGGGTGGGTGAATCCTTTAGAGGGAAGGAGGGCAAAGAGAAAACACAGTTCTGGGCAGTTGGCAGGTGACCTTGATTATACCCACCACTGTAAGAGCTGGTAGCTTTCCACAGTTGTGCTCTAAAAAGGCAAAAGGAACTGGGCTTTGGAAACTCCCTGTTAAGACTAGATTCCTTGGACAGCTCCACAAACAGGGATGACTCTAGCAGATCTGACTGGGGCTACAGAACAGAACAGGGTAGAGCAAAAGAGAGCAACATGACAACCAGAGCAGGAAGAGGGTGTCTTAAGATTAGCAAGAAGCACTGGAGCTCACCTTGGCTCTCCATCAGCTCCTGATAGTTCTCAGAGTAGTTGCCTGCTGGGTTGTCCTGATTTGAGTTTACACTCACATCCTCACCATCCATGGAGGACCAGGCCATGAGAGTCGCTTCAGAAATAGCAAATTGCTCCATCACTCCTGTGCCAAAGGAGACAGGGAAGGGAAGCAAAGATGCGTTCAAGTCTCCACTTCTTGCCATCATCCTTTACCCCATTTTTGGTCACACCGTACCACTCTGGTCCTATCTCAGCAACACCCATCACCCACAGCTGGCCCTCACCCTCTCCACCTTGCATTCCACTGGCAATATCCCAACCACGAAAGTCTCTCTCTACTTCAGCCACCCGAACCACCCACAGCCCCTCCTGAGTGCTTCTCTCAAGCTTCTGCATTTTGGATTCCGCTCTGGGGCACCCCAACCAACCCAATCCACATGCCAAAAAAAAAAAGGGCATCGCTACCAGCGAGGAACCGGGCCTCCTTCTCGCCGTCGCTGAGGTCCGAGTAGGCGTCGGCGTCCTTGCGCGCGCTCTCGTGCGTGTGCTGCTGCTGCTGGCTGTGGGCTTTGCCCCAGCCCTGCCACTCGATCATGTGAGCCACGCGGCCCTGGCCCATGGCCGTCGGCTTCGTGACGTGGTCCTTCATGCTGCGGGATATCCCTAAGGGGCCAGACATTGGAAAACAAGGGAGGGCTATTACACAGCTCCAGAGTTTTCGGCCGTGCTTTTTACCTCTCTTAGAAGTGGAGCTTCTCTCCTCCTTTCCTGACAGGATGCGTGACTAGGGCTGGGTGTCTCCCACCGTTCACTGCATCACTCTCCAGGGGAGTTTCTCCATCTTTCCTTGGACAAACTCTCAGAAGGGGGAAAAAGGGGGACCCCAAATATGAAAGACTATTTCCTTCCTTGCCTAGAATCCATTTAGGATAGAGCTGGGCATGAAGGACGAAGCCTGGAAGTGAACAAACTAAGAAACAGAAAATGGGGTTAAACCCAAGACTGAGGGGAAGCAATTGAAGATGGCTGAGCAGGGGTGCACAGTGAGAAGCCAACAGGAGTAAGACAAATCTGTTCTTTAAAAGGGCAACAACTGTGAGATTTCTGTATTTAGAACCACGGTGGTGGAGACTCCTCTAAGGCCATGAAAAGGCGAAAGCCAGAAAGGAGCAGTTTTGCAACTGACACAGAGATATGGGAAGAGGCACAGAGGCCTGTGAAGAGAAGCTGCCAAGGATAAAGTCAAATTTTGAGGACCTCACCAGAGAAAGATGATTTAGCCAAAGCCCCAATCCCATAAGCATTGGAGTTGCGTTTCAGCTTGGGGAGGATGGAGGTCGTATCTTCCATGGAGAGCTGAAAAGAGAGAGAATATGAAGAAATGATGTACAGGAAGGAGAAAAGGAAGTGAACTGAAGTAAGAAAACAGTAGGTAGTTCGGAGATGAGGAGCAGAAGCAAGCAGTAAGAACAAAAGAAGGAAAGAAAAAATTAGAGGCTGTTTAACCAGGACTGGATATTGCACAGCATTGGGACTGACTGAGGCAAGGCCAGAGGGAGAGGCAGAAAAAGGCTGTGAGCAGCCTCCCATTGGCAGCTGCCAGTCCTCCACAGACATGCTGCACCATTCCCAACTCTTTGTTAGAGATGCAAGACATGGCTGATGGACAATTCAGGGATCTTGCAGGGGGGAGTTATCAGTGCAATAGGCAAGCCACAGTAATGTATCATATATGCATCATACTACCGATTTTTAACTGTTACTTTGGGGTTTTTTTTCTTCTTATATGGTCTTAATAAAACGATCATGACTGTATCAGTAATGGGTCCTGTTTCAAGCACCTACATCTGTAAAGAAATTTGGTCTACAGCTCTGTTTAATTTTCTTGACTGTCTTTTATCCTCAGTCCCTGAACAACAAGGTCAGGGCACTATAGGGACAGGCAGCCGTCACAAACATCATCACAAAAATAATCTCTCAAGATGAATTCATCAGGCTTCTTCAGAGATGCCAGGAATTGCATATGAGGCTTAACTTTCACAAGGGCTAAATAAACATTGCTTCTGCTCTTCATTTCAACCTCTCTGAAAATCAAGGCCAGAATGTTTCAAACACAAGGATACTCAAAAGTAGTGACTATGACACTGGAAATTTTAAATCCTGACACAAAACAAGCACTTGGTCAGAGGCGCAGACCTCTCAAAAAGTGAGTGGAGCAATAACTGCGCAGTGAAATAATTGGAGGCAAAGGAAGGCACTGTAGAGATCTTGCACTGTGTATAATTCCAGTCAATTGCCAAAATATGAGAGGTGAATTTTTCTGGAAACTGAGGTAAATGCAGCAGCTCAGGAATCCTGTAACTCTGAAGCCAGGAACATGCCGTGTGTAACGTGAGCTGAAGAAATCAGAAAGCAAAGGAAGAATAGTAAAAAGTGAGAGCACAGCCCTTGTTCCATGATGCATTTCCTCTGGTGATGAAGCTTGTTGGAGAAAGTCCATCTGTGCCCCCACTGGTCATTCCTGCCTGGGTGCTCCTGCTCAGTATCCACCCATTTGTGCCAAGACAGCCTGGGGGCTGTGCTGTGAGCTGCCTCATGGAACCCATCAAAAAAAGAAAGTAAATTGCAGAGGGCTCCTACTACTGCAGGGTTGAAGAGCTGTGACATGAAGGCAGGAATGAATGGGAAGGGAAGGAAATTCATGATCCAGCTTCGGTACCAAAGAAGATCTATGGAATTACACTGGGTAAGAGCTGCCTCATGAAAGAGCTCCATGGATTTTGTACGGGTTGGAAAATGGGAAACTGCAAGTAAGGAAACTTTAAGGAAACATGACCTTATGTACGTTGCTTTCTGCTAGACATAGGTGCAGTGAGGAAAAAAATGACCAATTTCCTCTAGACAGTTGCTGCATGCACCATTATTTTCCAACACAATTTGTTTCTGTAATTGATCCTAGGCAAAAGATCCTAAGCCATAAATGCCACAATGAAAGAGGTATCAGCACAGTGAGTATTAGTTAAAAATTATATTCAACATGCCAAGTGCTTTCAAATCACAGTAAAGAAGAAAGCTATAGGTATTTTTAAAGTTTGAAAGAATCTGGAATTTGAAAATACTTATACAACTCAAAATGGAGCTGCTAATCCTGGCCGTCCAAGTGTACAAAACTATGAAGTTAACTTATGTGAAAATATTTTATAAGTATCCTTTTAAAAAGTCCAGTAGAACAAATATGCATTATTCCTTTTTCAGGATGCTGTTTCTGCACTAGTGAAAAAGAGGAAAAAAAATTCTTTTCATGGCATAGGTATTAAGAGAAAAAGGAACATGTGTAATTAAAATGTTTGCTGGTTTCTCATCTGCTTTTTAACTGCAGTTAACTGGTACTCACCATCTACCCTAGGAGACATAAAGAATTCTGTTACTTCTGTGTGCAACTGAAAATGAGGGAGACATTTCTCCCAAACTCCTGGAGAAGATCAAATGATGCTCTAATTAAGGACTACTATTTTTTTAAAATATGCTGGACAGACACCTTTCTTATGTAGCAGTGCCCAGGAATCTCAAAAACAGAACATATGAAATGGCACACATTTGTCCCCAGAAGGATGAAAGCCATTCAATAGCCACCTACAGATCGAAATACCTGCCAGACACCATAAGACTGAGAAGCCAACAAAAATCTATCACCATCCTCTGAATCGGAGACAACTCCCAGAATTTCAGCAGCACTAAGGACTTTCAGTCATGTTCCCATTGTGGCCTCCACTGCATCCAATGTCAGGCAAATCCTGGTCTTCCTATGACTAGAAATTTGGAAAGTGACACAGTGCATACTCACATTGATACCATCCCAGGAGAAATCCGTCCGTGTTTGCTGAAGAAAGCAAAGAAAGGCACCACGTCAGCGTAACAAACAACTTGCAAGCAGCCATGCAACTCCAGTAGCTTGCCATAATCAACAGGCACTAGTTTATCTGGTATGCTATAAAAAACTTGTGTCTTTCAAGACGGTTTCATTCCCAGCTGGTGATTATGGTGCCTGTAGGTGTCACGGTGCTTGAAGGTGACGTAGTGAACGGGGTGACAGAGTAGGAAAGAGAAAAGCACCTTTTCACAAGGCTCTCCTCCTAGGGGTGGGTTGCACCGCTTTGAGGTTAACACAAGGAGGAGCTACACCACCTTTGAATTCTGAGTGTCCTACAGCAAGCAACTCAATTCTGCTGGAATTATTTTCCGCTGCAGGGTTCTGGTTTGCCCATTCTGACTCACTCGCTCCTTGCAAACCAGAAACATTTCCCACATCAGCCATCACAGTACCAATTCAGAGTTTGCTTCCTTCAGCTGGGAGGACTCACATCTCAACATCTTGGGTTTGGGGATGGAGACCCTCAGGAAAATTTAGATGACTCATGTTACACCTATGGTATCCATTCATATAAATCAAAATGCTCACTGAGGTGTGGTTTATGCTCATTGACTTTTAGATCTGCTTTGATTTGACTGAGTTCTCCATACAAGATTGGGCCCAACAATTTCTGCCAGGATTCCAGGAAACTCTTAAGTGTCTTGAAGTTGCTTTCCAAGCCAACAAGGTACCCAAACAAAATAAAAATACCTATATATATATACACCTATTAACATTTTTCAACCTTTTTCAAACTGTATGTTATTTGTTAAGCTTATTTGTGAACATTATTTGTGACTCTTCAAATATTATGCATTTAAAATAGATTTTATCTTTCTATTAATCATCATTGCATACTCTGAATCTTACAAAGCTGAAAATTCAGGTATCTAAGAATGCAGGAGCTGCACTAATTCAATGAATCAGCCCTTAAAATACTGTATGGTAAGTCAATTACCTGTGAGTTACTAGTGAATGCATCTCTAAAATTCAAAATGTAGACAGATGTGTTTCTTCACAAGATTTCAAGGCTGTGCTGCAGAAGCTGGGGCAGACACAGTGCTGGACATTCCAGTGTGAATCCCTTATTCACGGAATGCAAACCTACGGGCTTGTCAGAACTGTCACTGTTTTTCTCATGTTGTGTTCCACTCCCATCACGACTGGTTAAAAAGCACTTTCATTTGCAAATTCTTACTCACTGTGGATCTTGTGAAGGGAGTGACTCAATTCTATTCAGAGCAAGCCAAACTACCCAGGTATGATCCTCAGGAGCTCACTAGAGCTCCTGCATCTCACAGATGATGCCTCAGTGATGCACAACACCCATCTCTGAACTCAGAATTCAAACTTCCTCATCCCTTTGGCTAAGTAGCTCTGTGCCAGGCACTCACCTCAGTGGAAGGTCGATGGAAGCTGCTGCCATGCAGTGAACTCGTGCTGTCCATATTGATTTGGTCCACATCTTTCAGTCCCTTCCAGTCTACTGCAATCACCTCGTTTCCTGTGGGAACACATCTGGTCAGGCTTCTGAATGCCACTACAGCTTGTTCCATCAGTCTTAAGCCAACTCAGATAAGCAAGCAGGAGAGTCATTGAGTTTAAGGCCACAACAGACTTAAATCAGATATTGCACTTTTAATCAGATCACCTGTACCTCATCAACTATTATATTTCTCACAGCTATCTCCATATGAAGACTAGTCACTTGTGCTTTTCTCCAGCATGATGTATGCTTGGCTAAAGTACAGATTCATCCAGTCATGATGTGTGACTGGGAAAGGACCCAGATAGATTAAAGGAATTAAAGAATTCCTTTAATATCCCCTTTCAATATTAAACCACCATCCCTTAAAAAGGCATTTCACCGTTATGGCTTGAATTGGTTAGACATCAACTTAGAGCTGCTGGGGCCTTTGCTTTGCCATCCTCAGCAAGATAAAAGACCTTTTTAAGAGCTGCCATTACATTTCAAATTTTAAAGATCAATAACATAAAATACAAATGATAACATTTTATTAGGATTAAAAAATTAAATATTATTAAATTTAAAAAGTGAAACTAAATTCTAAGAAGCACATGTAAGTAGTCAGCCAGGTAACCAGGACTGTTTTGTGCAGTCAGCAATTTTCTGTGTTTTCAGCCTGTGTGCCATCCTCAAACTCTGTTAAAGTTATTTGCTCCCATGTCACGGAGGAACAATTGTACTGTCCTTAACTAGAATCTGTCAAGAAATGTAGCTGCCAAAATGATCAAATATTCCTGGGATCAATTCAGCAAGGTCTAGTCTGTTTGGATTGAATGTGAATGGTTCTACTTTCATGATCTTCTAACTTTTTCTTTTACTCTTTATAGCAAATTTCTCCTCCACAGACATATGCAAAGCCCCTTGCTCATTCTGCAGCTCTGGCACATTTATAGAGTGCTCATCACTGCACTTCCCCAGTACAAACCTTCTGACAGGTGAGAGATGCTGCACTCCACCCCACACAGGCATGCAGGAGCCATGGAGGCACTAAACGGCAGGAAAACTGAGGCGTTCATCAGCTAGAATTCAAAATGCAAAAAAAACCTTATTTTGTCCCCTAAAAAGGCTCAACATGGCAATATGAAAAACACCAGAAAGCATATTGTGGTGACCACCACACCTTCGCATCTCAAATTTCTGCTGTGCAGGAAGATCCATTTCTGAGAGAACTAAGGGACATTTTTTCCTTCACATCCAAAGTACGTTTCTGTTCAACAGGATTATTAGAACCAAGTGCTTTAATAGCATCCCCCATATGCTTCTAATTAGGCTGAGAAAAGCTGCTGTTCTCTGAGTTGCAGTTCCTTGCAACTCAGGGAACTCGAAAGAGAAAGGACTCCTGCACTGCATGCTGCAGAGGCGAGCACAGAGGTCAGGCACAGCCAGGCCTCAGGAGAAGGCAGGACACGGCTATGATGAGCACGACTAACACGACCTTTCGGGGCTGTGATCCTCTTAACTGGTTTTCCTGGCAAGCACATGGATGTGCTGGGCCTCGCAGAGCTCTTGCTGACTGCACTGCCACCAACTGGACTGGCAACCTTGAGTCCAGCAAAGCAAGAGATGGAGATCTGGGGATTTCTGTACTCAAGCAAGATGAGCAAGGCTTAATGGGCCACTTGTGAGTTGCTTGTTGCCACCACGGCTGGGAACCTCTTACATCTGGGGTCCAGGTAAACCTTCTAGGGCTGGAAGTCTCTCTGGCAAAGGAAAGTTCCAGGCAGAGCTGTGGAAGCCCAGCTGACAGACCAGGCACCACCAGCTGTAAGATCTGGCTTAGAATGGAATACACTTGTACTCAGTCCCCCTGAACAGGGAAAGGGATAAAAGGAAGAAGGAGGGAGCACTACCAGGAAGTGCAGATCTAGAGAGGAAGGAGTGGAGGGGTTGACTGTGATCAGGGTGGACTGAGGGTCCAACAGAGGCCAGTGGGAGGATTAAACTGGTGCAAAGAGCAGAAAGGGAGCCTGCCCCTGCATACTGGGATCCAGCTGCCTTTTCCTGTCTGTGCTCCTTCCCTCCACCTGCAACCCTGAACACGACAGGGATACTGGAGAGGCAGGAGAGACATCACCTCTCCAGAGCAGAAGGCAGCTCTACAGAACCCTTCAGGGCAGGTAACAGTGTCACGCCTGTTTTATCTCTGTTTACCTGAGGTCTTTTTCCTGTACTCCCAGCTCCTTCTGAGCATAGTGCTGTGGCCCTTCTGTAAGTCTAGAGCCACCCTGGCACACACTGCAAGCAGGCTGCAGCACCTGTGGGCATGCACTGCAAAGACACCTCTGCCCCAGCCAAAGAAAGAGGAGCCTCCTGCTCAGCACATGTCACTTGACAGCCCCAAAGTTCAGCAAATGACACTCAGCCTTTGCTCTCAATGCTGCCAGCCCACTGATGGCTTTCTTGAAGTGTTAGAATGTGGAAAATACTCATAGAACCACACAATGGTTTGGGTAGGAAGAGACCTTAAAAATCATCTAAGTTCACCCATCTGCCACGGACAAGGACACCTTTCACTAGACCAGGTGGCTCAGAGCCCCATCCAACCTGGCCTTGGACACTCCCAGGGATGGGGCATCCACAGCTTCTCTGGGCAACCTGTGCCAGAGCCTCACCACTCTCACAGTAAAGAATTTCTTCTTACCATCGAATTTAAACCAACTCTCATTCTGAAGCCACTTCCCCTGGCACTACCCCTCCATGCCCTTGTAAAATGTCTCCCTCCAGCTTTCAGACCCCCTTTAGGTCATAGAAGGTGCTATAAGGTCTCCCAGGAGCTTTGTCTTGTCCAATATTAATACTATTCTGGCAGATTGTGGCATCAAATGGTTGAAGAACATCAAACAATTATTCGTCTCAAAGTCCACACCTGTTCTGTAATAGCAGAACTAAAGACTGACAGAATTTATTTACTACTGTTTCTTTCCAGTTGAAACAGCTCATCAACCTAGTTCAGAGAAAAAGAATGAGTAATATGTGACTTTGCATGCTCTATAAAGACTGAATAATTTTTGAAAATAAATTCTTGGTCTAAACAGTTTCACAGGTACTAAGAGAGAAATATATTGAGAGAAAATAACTCTTTAACATCTGTTAAATGGTTTTAAATGCAGTCATATGTGCTGAGGAGTTACAGCATCACACACTGGTTGAAAAGAAAATGTCTGTGTTTTAACTGATGTTGGGCCTGGGGCAACATTACTTTCTCTTATTGAAAGTTGGATAAAGGTTAGTAGGTTTTTTTCTCTCCTGCTAGAAATAACAAGAGTAACATTAACCCATGTTAGATCAAGACATGAAAAAAGAAGTTCTGTTCTGACAGATGGAAGGAAAGAAACAGAAAATCAGAAAAAAAGGTATGGAGACTGAAGTGGGAAACTGAAAGCAGTACTTTGTAAATTAGTATTCTTTTTATCCAGTCTCTTGTCAACCTCTTTCTCCCTGCAATTAGTACAGATTTTTTTCTTTTGTAATGGTATATTTCTTCTCCAAAATAATTTCTCTTATCCATCTCCCATTCCAGCTTCTGCTAATCATCATGACTATTCCTTTTGTAATTCTATGATCAATCACCTCTTATAGAATCGTATTTGCTCTTCTCCATACAGAGCTGATAAGAATTTTAAAATGAGTTTGTCATAAAGCTAATTTTAAAGTGGAATTTTTACAAACATGCTATCAAATTTCTCATTTAGATGTTGTGAAATGAGGTGATGAAAGTTGAAAGATAACTGGGTTTCTGATTTCCTTGTCATTGTTTCTGTATGGTGTGCATAGAAAGGATATAGAGGGAATTAATTTTCATTGAACTTTTAAAAGATGTCTTCATTTTATGTAAAAATTTATTATTTGGTTTGGTGTTTTTTAACATCATAGATTTCGTCCTTGTTTTGGAAGATTCAGTAGATGGCTGAAGAAAAAGTAGGAAGCTGATTACATGAAGCGGAGAGGGAAAATAAAAGCTGTCGAAATACATTAAGCCACATTATTTCAGATCACGGCTGCTTTGTATTTTTTAACATAAATTAGGTAAAAACAAAGTCTGCAAAAACACTCATAAGAAAAAGATGTCTCCATTACAACTGACATAACATTCCAACTCAAGTCATTTAAGCCTTTGGAGGAAAATATCATCCCTCTTTCTCTTACAGTACTGTTAAGGTAAAAATCAAGATTTATTTTTAAGTCAAGCCATTCTAAATAACAGCAATGAAAAACATTTAAAGAGGAAAAACTGTGGGGGAAAGAAAATATCCTTTTCCCCACTTCTTGCTTTATTTTGGGTTTTTTTGACCATCGTAACTTTGGGCTCTCAGGAATCAGGGAATGTGTGTAGTAAGCATTCCCAAGCAAAGTGACCATTTTGATGAATGCACTGGAAAAATACAAAAAAAACCATCTGGATGACTGCACCTCACCTTGCTGATCTATAATTACTACTTTTTTACTATTTCTGTAGCTCGTTTTGCCACATACTTTAATTACTATGAAAACACTGAGTTTCTTAGTTGGACATATTTTCAGTTTCTTTGCATTCTGTGATCGTAAGAAATTCACCTTGTTTTGAATCCCTCAAAACTTAATCTAAACAAGCCCATTCTCTGTGGGTCTCCTCTTGACATTTTCTCGATTGCTGTTTCCACTGTGCATTAATTGATTCTATATTTGGTACCTGTGTCTGCATTTTGTTCATTTACCAAGGTCCATGCTTGAATCAGGCTTCTGCATCTATGACTTTACTCTGCAACTATAGCCTTTAATAATCTATTGTGTTGTAACTTCTGTGCTGGATGTTAAACATCATCTCCAAATTGTCTTCTCTATTTCGTGCCACACCAAATAGATGAACAGAGCCTGAGAGTCTTAAATTTTGATTTTCCCTTCCAAACATCGTGCTGGTGAAGATCTACAGCATATACCAAATAAGTATTTTGTGTTATTTGCTTTCTGATGTGTCATGCCAATTAACACAAGAAACATTTTAATTAAGCAATGACTTTCCAGCACTGCTATTATCCCCCGTTAGCACACTTTCTCCTGTTTCTCAAATGTAACTTTCCAGCAGAGAGTAGAAATCTTGTCATTTGATATTGGTAGCCAACGTTAATGTTGGTAAAGATGAATATTTAGAGTAAATGGTTCGATTATTCTTTTCCATTCCCTTTTTTTTTCCCCCAACAACTAAGAAAACAACAAATGTAATTGCAGTAATTATGATCAGTCTTTAAATTGTTCTTTCCCTGATACCAATTTTCATGATACTCGTGGGAGTGTGTATCTTTGTCAAACACAACATCATCATGTCTTGTCAAATGTGGTTGAAATTAAAGCAGTTGAAGCTACTGGGAAGGACTGACAGATGGGTGGCTAGAATAACCATAGAAACCTTCTCCCTCCCTGCCTGCTTTACACAGAGGCAATCAAAGCTATCCAAAAGGTCATCAAGGAAAGGAATAAACCTCTGTCACTGGAGCTGTCCCTGAAGTGAACCTCTGAAGGAAGCACTCAAATTCTCTCAGGTAAAGCTGAGAAATCCATAAACCCAAGTTATTTACCTAACTCCATAAGAATTCTAGCTTGTACTGCATAAAGAAGCACAAAAATTAGTTATCTGCTCCTGGCACCTACCAACAGGGTCACCTGTGGAAGAGAAGCAGAAAAAAACCCTGTTTTTGTGGAGGAGACAGAGCTGAACAGTTTGGTGCTCATCAAGGCACAGAAATGTCTTGGTCTCCACAAAACAGATGTCTTTCAAATTTATGATAAAAAATGGAAACACCTACAGCTCTGACATGTGTGTAAGATTAGGAATCAGATGGGCAGTTCTCCGGATCTTTGCTTTGAATTTGGATAATTTGAGTACTTTTCCAGACCATTCTACCTCTCCCTGCAGACATGTCCCTTTTCAGAGCTGTTTAGGAGACAGAATTAACGAACAAAGCCCAACGCCTACATTTTTCTTCTTGACTGGAAACACTGTCAAACCAACGCTAAAGGCTACTGCACATCTTTAAGTAAAAGATGAGCAGAGCGCCTAATGCTAGACACAAGCAGCTCAGCTCTGAGAAGCCATCATGTCATTTGGGCTACGGAGGTACTGCAAAATGAAACACATCCAATTAACACAGACTCAAAAAAAAACCCCAGACCTCAGAACACTGTCTCATTTGCAGAACAAGTATCAGCCGGCACGAACAGCAGCGATGGGTTTATCCTCATTCTTCACTGCTTCTCTGAAGTGCAGAGAATGTGTCCCCAGAGGCCTCACTCAGCACAGTAAGTATGAAAACGTCAATATGAACCAAGGTAGCAGCCCTTTCTGGCTGGCCTGTAGCCAGCGTTACAGAAGTAATATGCAGCAGGCAATTTCATACGCTGCTCTCCATACATGTTTAAATTTTAATCCCTCTGTAGCCAGCACATCACATGGGCACTGTCCTGGAGCATAGGAATACTATTGTATGTGCCATCTTCGAGCTGTGGTTCCATCCTTAACAGCTGGGAAGAAGAACCACCCCCAGTGCTCCTCAGGAGTCAACCAGCAGATCACAATGCACCTTTCTCACCTCAGGGATGCTCCTGGCCCCTCTTCATGGAATGGACATAACAAGAGCCTGCTCCAAACACCAGCACAGGGGGCAGTGGCAGCGTGTGAGTTTTAGGCTCCACTCTCCTTACCTGCCCTGCCTCAGCTGTGGAGTATCACCCTGGCAGCCCCAGAGTTTACAGTCAGGTGGCTACACCCTTCTCCACCACAGCCATCACACATTTGGTCACAGTCCTCACAAAGCATCTGGTTTTGGGACAGCAGCAGTGGTCAGAGCCAGTCAGGAAGCACTGAGGCTGCTGACTCCCTGTCACCACTCTCCCCAAAAAACAAAGTGTGTACCTCAGCCTTTTCCTCATCTTTTTTAACTATATTTTCCTCCACATCCAATAAAGGATGAAGATTCTCTTTAGCCCTCCTTTGGCTGCTTATGCATTTATAGAAACATTTTTATTGCCTTTTATGGCAGTGGTCAGACTAAATTCTGTTGGTCTTTGGCCTTTCTAATTTTCTTTTTGCACAACCTCACAACATCCTTGTAGTCTTCCTGAATGGCCTGCCCCCTCTTCCAAAGGTGAAACACTCTCTTTATTTCCTGAGTTTCAGACTAAGCTCTCTGTTCAGCCAGGCTGGTCTTTTTCCCCACCAGCTCATCTTTCAGCACATGGGGATGGCCTGCTTCTGCACCTTTAGGATATCCTGTTGAAGACTGTCCAGCCTTCCTGGACTCCTCTGCCCTTCAGGACTGCCTCACAAGGGACTCTTTCAAGTCTCCTAAACAAGTCAAAGTCTGACCTCCATAAGTCCAAGGTGGCAGTTCTGCTGACCCCCCTCCTTACTGCTCTGAGAATCAAAAACTCTCTCCTTTTGTGATGGTTATGCCCAAGACAGCCTCCAACCACCATATCACCCACAAGTCCTTCTCTGTTCACAAACAACAGGTCCAGAGGTGCCTTCCCTGGCTGGCACACTCACCAGCTGTGTCAGGAAATTCTTACACACACTCCAGGAAACTCCTAGTCTGTTTCCTCTCTGCTGTATTGTATTTCCAGAAGGTATCTTGTAAGAGAAACTGTTCCCAATCCTAGAAAGCCGCCAGCAGGGCTTCAGGTGTCCTCACCAGACAGAGCTCCACAGCTCCCTAAGCAACTGGGGAAAATGACAAAGAGCTGCTGGCACTGAGACTGCAGGGGCTGAGCTCACCAGGCAGAGCTGCAGGCACTGAATGCCCAGCCCTGCACATGCTCAGGTGAGGCCACATCTCACCATCACAAACACCATCACACTGACCCCTAACCCCACCCCATGACTCTCCCCACTGTCTCTGAGGGCACCCACACCTACACAGGGGGTACTTACTGTTCAAGAGGCCCCTCTGATCTCCAAGGGCTACCCCACATCAAGAGAACAGTCATCACTCTCTGCCAGGTATACACATCATTTGTTCAGCCTCCCCCTTAAACCCAAACACAGGGTTAACAACCCCATAGACCCGTGATACATGGTTGTAAGACCACTCATTGTCAGAAGAGAATGAAGAACCCTGGTGGTCAGTTTCTACTTCCAGCCAATTCAATAGACCATTGGGAATATAACTGGAAAAATCCTTCAACAAGCAGAAGGCACAAGTTTCTTCAGAGGACTCCCCGAGTCATGCCTTTCTTGCAGTCAGAGGGAGACTGGCACACCACACATGCCAATCTCCTGTCTCCTCCAGAACTTACTCTTTCAATTCTGGCTGCACTTCTCACATCTTTACTTGAACAGTTTCTATCCCAAGACCCACTAAATTCTGGGTCCTCTTAATCAACTATCCTGTTTCTCACCCAGCTGCCTATGTCCAGCTCCAGGAGGAAGAAATCCCAAGATCTCAGCAACTAACAGTGCTATCTCTATTCCTGTGCTCTGGGCAGGGCATCACTAGGCAGCATCTACCAATTCCTGGATATCAGGGAAATACAGGGGTGCTCTGCTCATTGTTCCCCCTTGGTTCCCTGTTTTCCAGGTTTTAGCATGTTAGTCTGTTTTCTTATTGTTTTCTTCTTCCCATGCCCCACTCCTCAGTGATTGGGTTTTTTTCCTTTCTGGTTTATTTTCTTCATTCTCTTCTTCTTTTTGGAAGTGGTGGGAAAGAGGGTATTTAGTATTCGTTTGGGATGGGTATCAGCTTGTCCCTAAAGTGGGAGTGGATGTGTAAGAAAGACAGGGAACAATTCAAACAGGGGAAACAGCAGTGATATTTTCCCAGAATATCTGTCCTAACCTGTCACAATTTACACCTCAAGCAGTTCCCAAGACAGACATTGCCTCTGTATTTAGTCATCTTTAAAGGATTCATCTGTTCACTTCTAAAATAAAAAAAAGCCTTTTAGTACCCATAGCATCCTATGTCAAGTACTTCCACAATTGAATTCTGTCTTACATTAGGAAGTGCTGACTTTTATTTGCTTTAAACTTGCCACTTGCTAGTTTCATTTGATGTTTAGACTCTGTTTTAAAATTGATAATGCAATAGTGTTCCCTCATCATTTTCTCCATGCTGTTCCTATCCCAGAGAAAATCCATTATTTTACAGATATCTGTCATATCCTTAACCAAGTCATTTCCATATTTGAGAAATCCCTATTTAAAAGGCTCCTTTCATATTAGCCACACGATACCTTTGATTGTCTATCCTGGCCTTTTCTGAATCTTTTCCAGTTTGACTATGGCCTTTCTGAAATGGGAATAGACCATTAGGGTCAACACATTATAAAATATCAAAGTAAGGGAACCATATGGATAGATGCATAGTATAATGCTGTTTCTCATTTTATGCTCTTATTTTTTTTCTAATTGCTAACATTTGATTGGCATTTTTAGTGGTACTAGGCATTAAGCCACACATTATAACCACAAGATCTCGTCCTGCATGGTAATAGTAAACTCAGAACCTCCATCATTGCAAATGTAACTCTAGAATTGCTTTGCCTGTGTGCATCATTTTACATTTATCCAAATCAAATTTCGCCCATAATTTATATCATTCGATATTATGAAATCAAATGACCTAGTAATTGGATATTGTGAAATCCTTTTCAAATCACTCCATGCAGATTTTGCCTGCTCCCCCAAATGATTAATTTATTATCATACTTTGTTACCTCATTATGTACCCCTCCCCCTTTTTCATGTCATTTATGGATATGCACAAATCTGAAAAAATATTCATATCATTTATGGATATGCACAAATCTGAAAAAAATATCCCTGTGAAAAACTGACATTTCATGCTAATCCTTGTTTCCTGTATTTACCCAGCTACTCAAGGAACTTCTCTGATTCAACAGCAGATTCATGTGTTTTAACAGCCTGGGGTGAGTGACCTTTACAAATGTGCTTTGCAAATCCAAGTGGACTATTGCCACTGGACCTCCTTTGTCAATATTGTTTGTTGACCCCTTCTAAGACTTATAAATTGTGATATCCACTAACAGCAGTAGGGTTAACTCTTTCTCAGTACATCTTATCAGTCCATGCATGCACTAATTCTGTTCTTCAGAGTGATGTTTATTAGCTTGCCTCCTAGGCATATCTTGTTTACTAGCTTATAGTTTTCCAGCTCTCTAAATCACTTTAAAATCTAGCATCACATCATCTACCTTCTGATCTTCTTGTACCAAAGCAACTGGAAAGCATTACAGATCACAATCTGCAGTTCAGCTCTTTCAGCCTCAAACTTCTCCTGAAGTCTTGCATGAATACCATCTCACCACTTTCTTGTCTACCTGCTCTACAACCTCACTGAGGCTTTGATTTGAAGGTGATGTGATGCATCTCCACCAAGGGAAAGTTCCACAGGATAAAATTCCACAACTTCCTCCACAATGAACAGATACAAAATTGCTGGGTTTTTGAGGCTGGGGGCGGAGGGTGGTGATGTTCTGCTATGGTCTTCATCTCTCTGAGTCACCTGAAGCCTCTTTAGTAGTAACACCATGCACTAAGTCCTCCTAATCATTGCAAAAGGCAAGTTATTTGCCTTTTACAGGCTCTTTGAATAGCTCCTGAAGTAAACATTTAATCTGCAGCCTGCCGAGCTTCCTGCCTTCACAGCCACTTTGATCTTCCCCTGGCTGTCACAGCTTTCTGTCACCATCCTGGCCAGTGAACATGAATGGCCAGTAGTATAAACCCTAAAACTCTTTTTCCCGTGTGGAATGTCAATCCACATGCTCACCATTTGGGTCACCAAACTATTTTCTCCAGTGCACTTTAGAAATTTTAAACTGAAGCTTTCCCCATGAGCCATGTCTGATCAGCATCTGCAAATACAACCACATTCATTTTGGGATATAAAAATTATGTTTCATTTAAAAGTCTGGTATACTCCTGGACTTGGGAACGTGTAGCTTAAACTCACAGAGAAACATCCTGATCATCTAATCTGACCTCCTTAAAATAAGAGAGCCTAATTGTATTCCCTTTGTTAATTATACTTTCTGTTCCTGTGCTTGAACTAGAGCATTTTTTAAAATCTTGATTTTCTCGTGTTCGTGTCACAGAGGGCTCAGTACAACTCTCAGTAAATTATGCCAATAGTTCAGTATTTTTACTGTTTGATTTTTGCCTCATTTCCAATCTGAATGTATCTGCCATCCTTTTATCACATCTTAACAGTTTTCTACTAGGTTGAAGAGTCAGATGACTTTGAGGTGGTTTTTTTCTTCAGTCAAACACTTAAGGACTGTCATCAAGCCACTTCTGTAAGTTTTTATTCACGGTTCTATGTTTATTTTCTTGTCATACTTCAGTTTTGCAGTATTTCTCAAAGTGATAATAATAGAATTAGACAAAGTAGATGAAAAGTTGTTTTTTTTTTCATGAGTGCCAAATGGGGAGAAAATATGCTTTTCTCTCCTCCTATTCAATATGCAAAATCAAAGAACCACATCAGCTTCCTTAGCAGCAGCATCTCAGTAGTAGCTGTTGATCTACTGATTATCAGTTCCAATATCTGTAAGCTTATTTAGTGTGACTGCTTTCTAACATAGAGTTCTGGTCCCATAAATACTACTCACACTTTGCCATTAGATATATGAGCTCATATTTGGTTAGACTGAAACACACACTGTCTGTCAGTACTTAAAATGAATCAAACTGTTCTGTATCAGTGATTTATACCTTTCACTTGTTACTTTCATTTTTAGCAGTTCTTCCAGCCGTTCCAGATACTACCAAGTTTATCAGTATTTTAGATCTCTCTCAGGATTCTCAGCATTATGTTAAAATCACACGGTACTTGGCAAAGTTAGAGCCACAGGTTTTTCAACAATGATTCTTTCCTTGTTACTATTTTGCTATCTATTGAATTTAGATGCACTTAAAATGTACTGTACTCATATATTAACTAACAAAGAATCATGTGGTGCTAAACTGATTGCTAGCTGATTAGAGATTGTATCTTTTACCAATCTCATATTTTACCTCCATTACCACGATTGTAGGTAAAGGTACTTCTATCAGAGAAGTATTTGGCTGCAGGGAGTCTCATAAAGTCATGAAATTAAGTTACCTTGACAGGCTCTGTTTTGTTTAAGCCCATTCTCACTAATATATTGGCCTTCTAATATTTAATTGGAAATTGTAACAAATTGATAAAATTAAATACATAGGTCATCTCACAAAACCTTTAAAGTTGTGCTAACACCCCAGCTTTTCACTTAAGACCTTCTCCACTATTTCAAGACCTTATAAAACAAAGCTTCGACTTTTTATCCAAGCGCTTAAAATCTCATGAGTGTGAATTATCTTGAATTGGTTGTTTTAAGTACCAGTCTAAAATCATGGTTGTTTGCTGTTGGAGAGCATAACCTTATTAAATGAGGTGAAAACTATTTTTTCTACTTCCCCCCAAGAAAGCAGGCCTAAAGCACTTATTGATTAGATCACTTCTTCTGCTTCAATACACGAGTCTATAGAATTAAGACTCCCAGCTCTATCATGCTGATGAATTCATTACTTCCATTTTTTCATCAGCTCCTTTGTAATTCCTCTCATAATTCCTGCAATATTACTGTCCATAGGAGTTCACAAAGTCAGTATGCTCTTCCTCAGTTCTGTTCCTCAGGTCACATCTGTTGCACTGTACACGCACAAAAGCCTTACGTTAATCAGCAACACGCCAAAGACTCTGTTCTGTTACTAATGACTCTTTCTGACACACACTTACCTTGCACACGTTTTTTTTAGGACTGTTTCCTGATAAAGCCAGGCTTATGCAATCATGCTCTTCGCTAGCCTCTCCCCACCACAACTTTGAAAGCACTCACCTGTATTTCAGAAACCCTGACGAGAGAGGGAGGTCTCACAGATCACCTGTTCATAAACCCTTCAGGACAACTGGCTGCTAGGTCTGGGAGATGGTCTCTCTTCAGAATCTTACTGGCAGAAACAAGTTCTCATCCCTGAGCTCTTTACTTGAGTTTCTAAAAGTGATCAGATTGAGGACTGCTCAAAAGAGGAAAAGCCAGACTGGGAAGAAATACAAGCAGTGAAGTGAGACCAACCACAAAGCAATCTGATCTGGAAGGTGTCCCTCTGTCCTGTTTGTCTCTTGTTATCCCAAGTAAGGGAGGAACAAGTTACCCAGATGCCCCTTCTCGTGTATTCCCACTCTTTTACTCACATCACCTACAGTTTCTACAAGCAGCTCTGTGCTCCTTCCCCTTCCACCTGTGTGCATGCAACTAAATGAAAATATCCCCACTTTCATGACTCAGTTTCCTTCTGCATTACAATTTCCTTTCTGAGGCTTCTCCCTCTCTTTCTTCCTTTTCACTGACTCACCCAGATGTTGAAGGTGAAGGAGGGAGGAACTGGACACCTGGGTACACACTTGGTATGTGTGAGGTATGTATGCAGAGTGGATGTCCCACTTTTTCACGCTCCAAGTGTGTAGACCACAGTTGCCATTCCAGATCTCACTTCAAACACCTACAGATCTGTGTGGGGGGATAAGTTAAGGAGAAAAATGCAGGGGATGTTCACTGCTTGCTCCAGCTGCTTTACCCCTCTCCTGTCAGCCTCCTACCCTGCTCCCACTCTGCTGAATCTAAAGTGGCTGGATTAGGAGTGGGTGGTCTTTGGCTCTACCTCTCCTGCTGTGGGTGCTATGAGCCACTCATTTACACTTAGCATAGATCATCCAGTGGGAAAGCAACACATGGAGTACATACTCCTGCCTCTGGCAGGACACTGACCATTCCTTGTGAAGGGGAGCCCAGCAAGGCAGGTACCTGGCTTTGGCAGACCTCATCTGACCCAGAGACTGAACAATTAAGAGCGCTGCCTTTTCCAGTCTGCACGGTCAGTGACTGATGCTCGGTGCACGAGCCTAGCTGTCACTTGGGCTGTTTCTTGCAAAACTGCCAGACCAAAAACACACAGAGAGGACTTAACTGGGGTTATCATGCTGAGGAATTCTGTGACACATGGCACTCTACAGTCAAAGAAACGTGGTGATGGGGGCAACATGTAGGAGTGCACCCAGGACATGTAGAAGACCTGGGGTCCTCTGGCAGAGCAAGACTAAAGCCATGAGTCCAACCTGACTCAGAGAGGCAACCACTCCAGGGTTTAGATCCTAAGCATAGGATCACAGGATAACTGGGTTGGAAGGTGCCTCCTGAGGTGCAAACTCCAGTTCAAAGCAGAGTCAGCTATGACGTTAGACCAGATTACTCAGGGCTTTATCCACTCTCGTCTTGAAAACCTCAGAGAATGGATACTGAACAACCTCTCTGGGAAACCCCTTACCGTGCTTGACAGTTCCCACAGTCAAAAAGCTTTTCCTTATACTCAGTGTGAGCAACCATAGTTTCCCTTCTCCCACACTCCAAAAGTACTATTAGTTTGTAATGTCTTGGCATATTTTCCCACCATTTTACATCACATTCACAAAACATGTTTGCTGCAGGCTTCTATGCGAAGACGTGAGAGAAATCAGAGAAAAATCACTGGAAAAAAGAGACAGCAATTTTGAGCTTAACAGGCTTGAGCTTTCTGTTAATTTAAATCCATTCAAGGAATTAAGAGAAACCTTGCAACACTAATCAGAACAACCAGTGTTAGGAGATGTCTAAGCTGTAGTCAAAGGTACACTTGCAATGCATTCAGACACCTATGCAGACCTGAAACCCTAAACTTGGCTAGCTCAGTTACTGACACCAGTCAAGCTGATCTTTGGCATTTAGTTGGTTAGCTCTCAAATAGCTACAAGTTCCTAGCTGGATTTTACAGCCTTAACTGTCCAACAACCTCAGTGAAAATTCTCCTGTACACTCCCTGAAACTGAGACCCAGCTATGAAGAGAGCTGCTAGGCAGCTCTCTAGGAACTACGATGGGGTCTCACCAATACACAGATGTGACTTGTAGCCATTAGCAGAGGAAGAAGCCACCCCCAGTTCTAATTGCATAATTGCTATCATGCCATGCTACACAAAGCACATGTATGACGTTGAGATGTGACTGTGGAGAAGGTGACTGGATATCAGGTTAGCCTTTTAAGATCACTTTTCAGCTTTGTTCATACCTTAGGAAATCATAATGTGATCATAGCCATTCTGGTGTCCTCTGTAAAATTTAAAGATGGTCTATGATTCTATTTCAAATTATCACATATGGAGCTGCTCTGTTATGATCCTCTCAATTACTTTTCCCGAGGGAGAAATAACCAGAAAACCCATATTTAGGAAAGAAAATGTAAAGTTGCACATCACTAAACATGTGCAAACTATGACATCTAACTAGATCATAGTAAAACATCCCCGCGGGAGATGAAGAAATCATGTGGCTTGCTTAAAATTGGAATGGAAAAAGGCCCGGAGCAAGCTCAGGGCACAATCCTGCACTGGCCCTTGTGTGGTGAATAAACTAAATGTGACTGATTATGAGCTTTCTATCACTAATTAAAACCTCTTCAATTCTGAGTTCAAAATCTGCTCCATGCAAATTCCAAGGTAAAACCAATACAAGCACAGCACTCCTTTCTCTAGCACCTACCTGGTCTTGGAGAGGCAATACAGAGCCTGTATACTGAATTAATTCTGCAAAAATATAACCAGATACACTTGGAAGAGAGAACACAAAGCTCTGCTCACGCTAGGATGTTAGTTTCCAACCACATCCTAGAGCTTAGACCTAGTACTTCAAAGCACTGATCTCCTAAGATATGTCTGAAGAATCCGCTCAATAACTCCAGGAAGGCTGGAGCCAAAAATCCAGGCTGCCAAGTAAGAATTGTTCTGAACAAAATTCCTTACGTGGAGTAGTCCAACTAAAACTCAAGGATCCCACCTTCACTAAATCCAGCCTCTAGGACTGAGAAGAGAATGAGCCCTTTCTAAAGCAAAGCAGTGTAAAAGTTTCACATGATGCAGGCACCAGGCAGTATTACTACATTCATATGTGACTCCCACAGAGACCAGAATCACAGTTGTGCAATCCCCCTTAGCACACGCCTTCGTAACACCAGGGCAAGAAAAACTCCTCAGCTAACTGTATAAATAGTTACAGGTCCCTGAAGTCCACTGAGCTATCACCATCAAGAATGAACATCTATCACACCAACCAAAAACAGCTATCATATGAGAAGTTAAATCTCTGTACCATTAAGGTCTGTATTGAAGGACTGCAATTTGCAGACAAAGTGAATTTTCAGCTATCATTATCCCAATAGCATAGATGCTGTTTTCTCTTTTCATCTATGCCCACACAACTGTATGACTAAATATAAACATATATATAATCTCATATGAGAATGACATCTGCAACAGCTCAGTTATACCAGGGGTTTTTTTGTAACACAGGTTCCAAGTCACAGATCATAAAAACGCTGCCACGCACAGGAACAAACACCTGTAGTTTGTACAACAGCTTAACCACATTTTGGAGTGGAGAGTGGATGTTACTAAATGCATATTTGTTCTTTATTTCAACAGCATTGTGGGAAGAGAAACCAAGAATTAACACTGCCAGTTCAGACACACATCGATAAAAGGCGTATCAATAATTACCCAGCTAACAGGATAATAATGTCCTCAGCAGTGTGGGTGTGTGGAAGGCAGGAGATGGAGGCAATACAAGTCCTGACAGAGACAGTGATCCAGGTGAGCTTGAAGAATCTCAAGGGAAATACTGCAGTGATCTTTGCCACGTGGACACGTAAGAGACTTCTCTAGGTCATAAGGACATTTGAGACCACTAAGAGACACAGGCTAGATACGGGAATTAATTCCCAAAGTAGAAACTGGATTCTGTAGTTTGAAGTTTGCTGCTGCAGGAGTAGATGGTTCCCTGCAAGTGCTCACAAAGGGCTTTCCCACTGAGACAAGAAGTGTCCAGCACCAGGCTTTGGCAGAGTCCCTCAGATTTACCCTGGGGTGACACAGTCCCTCCATCTGGGGCGGTGGCGCAATTCTGATGTCCTCAGAGGTCTCTTTTTTCCACAGATGTCCATGTGCTCTTGGGAGAGACAGAGTGGACCGGCTTGAGAGACAGATGTGCTGCCAAATGAACTCTGTTTTGCTCTCAGAGATTCTTTCGGCATATTGAATTATATATCCCCATCTAACTGATAGAGCTGTACCTGTGGTTTGCACAGAAAAAAAATTTCCTGAAGGGAAGAAAGTGTGCCCAGAATGCTGTGTTTACCTGTAGACACCTGTGCTTAAAGATCAAGGGACCTCTTGGTATCTGCATGTGTGTAGGAGGGGAGAGCTGGGTTACACAGCCTGAAGCTTGGGATCTTTTGGTTAAAAATGTGCATGGCGTGGCCCAGCGGAAGGATGCGATCCCTCCCCGCGTCCCCTCGCAATAGCTCTGCGAGAGGGAAGGGATTCAGTTTTCCTTGCTCTTCTCCATTGAAGTCTACGCAGGGGGAAGGGGGAGACCAGAAGACGTGCAGATCATGCACCGTTATGTATCCTCGGATAACAATAAACCCTTACGGAGCAAAGGAGGCAGCCGCCGGCCGCCTGATCCCGCTTCGGGAGGCACGGCACGGCACGCCCCGCACCCACCCCCTTCTCCGGAGGCGCCGCACTGACCCACATGTTCGGCGACCTTTCGTCACGGGTGACACGGGCAGACGACCCCCGGCCCCGGGCACGTCCCGCCGCCCCGCTGCCAGCACCTAGGCCAGCGGCTCCGCGCAACCCCGCCACGCCACGCCACGGGAGACCGAGGTGGGGAAGGGTCGCACGCAGCTAATGGCGCTGCATGGGCAGCCGGGAGGGGGGCTGCGAGGGGCGACCCACCACCCGCCGTGCCGGGGGCTGCCGTGCCGGTACCCGGGCGGGGGCCGCGGCTGCCCGAGCATCCTCTGGCGCCGTCCCCGCCAACGCCTTACCCACGGTGCGGGATCCGATGCAGCCCATCACTCCGGCGGGGCTCCGGGGAGAGGCGGCAGCCTCAGCAGCGAGTAGGCGGAGAAGGCAGGGAGCGGCGGAGGTCGGAAAGGAGCCGGTCCCTTCAGCGGGAAACGCCGGGGTGGCCCAGCGGGGACCGGCGCGGGGTCATGGTCAGGTAGGAGCGCGGGCTGCCCCCGCCGGGGCGAGGCGGGCGGGCGGGCG